>CM023481.1:51918247-52042452 GCA_013339685.2 Hyalomma asiaticum
CCGCCCTCCTCAGCGGGGCTCCTGAAGAACAAGAGTGGGCCGTCCATCGGCCCAGAGCCATCATCGAGGACCTGGAAAGATGTTCCTCGAGCGGTGGACTTCTGGTAGCCTAGCCCCGGGCACAAACTTTAGCTGTTGGACAATAAAGTTAATCCAATCCAATCCACTACGGCCTTTCTCTCCTCTCTATCTCTTTCACTCCCTTTCCCCCATCCCCACGGACGCTTGCAGAAAACAGACGCAGCTTTTGTTAATGAACAAGTCCAAGAACTGCAGCAGGGGTGCTACCGCGTAACGATTCCATTCCAAAATCTATGCTTTTTGACGTGACTTTATGCTTTTAGGCGCCTGCCATTCGTCGAAGCAAATTTCGCGCCTCATGACGTCGCCTGACGTCCGCGAGAGCGCAGAATCACGGGATGCCTACCGCCTAACGATTACATTTATTTTTTCATGCCTCTTCACGTCCTGGCCGCCTGCCATTGGTCGAAACAAATTTCGCGCCACTGACGCCAGCGAGGGCGGAGAATCCATGACGTCAAAATGACGTTTACGCCCTCATTATGCGCGGCCGAAAAGAACATTTTTTAGAATCGCCGGAGAGCGATGCGTTTTGAAAGGAATGGGAAAAAGCATCTAACATGGCGGCGGCTGCTAGGTTCGGGGCGGCGGTGGGCTTAACGGCGACGGCTTTGCTGTGGCGGCGGGCGCCGGCGAGCCTCGACTACGTCGACGGAGGGCATCGGACGGCGCGTTTGACCTGCCGGGTGATGAATTTCGACGGCATTTGCGTACGTGCTATGCTTGAGCGGTGAAGTCGCGTAGGAACTCGAAATGAAGCGACCGATGGGTCGGTCGGTCGAACGGAAGGTGTTGTGCGCGCCGCGTTTTTATGCTACCGGGAGCTGTCCCGAGGAGACGATTCGGGTGTTGCACGCGACGGTGAGCGAGTGCGTCTGGTGCGTTTCGTTTGTTTTTGTGAACGCCGGCGGGACACGAACCACTGGGGCCACATGGCAACAACGACCGATCAAAAAGGCGGCCGTGAAGGAGTGCTTTCTTCGTCGCGGCGTCATTCCCGGCGTGGTCGGATGTGTGCACAGCGCTCTCATCGGCGTCAGTGTGCCCCAGGGATACAGGAAGACTTCTTTCATGTGTGGACACCACTTCTACGGCCTCAACGCCATGTCCGTGAGTACTTTGCCTTATTTGTTTTGTTTAGTACGCTTGCACCAGATTCATACACCGGTGGCACACGAGCACACTCAACCGCGGCAAACAGGGCTGGATTTCTTGATCGTAATCAACGCTGCCGCTGCTATATGGCCAAAACTAATCCGGATCAAGTTTGGCGCTGATGTGAGCCAAGTGCGATAGAGATCGCGATGCGCACATCGCGATCGTGATCCCCATCGGACCTGACGGCGATTGAAGGTGATCGTGTGAGATATGACGGTTGGCCGGTTTATTGCATTTGCTAACAATGCGTTGTCACCGCGCACATTTTCCTATATCTACGATTCGGATGTGCGCACTCTCGCTGTGGACTGCATACGACCGGAATTCGGCTACGACGTCGGGGCGCACTGTAGAGCTAGGCGAATGCCTCCTTAAATGAGAGAAAACCGGTTTTGTAGCGAAGTTACGACTGTAGTGGCAAATTGCACATCATACCTTGTGCAACAGTGCTTTTAACAAAATTACGAGTGCACTATTACAGGCCTGCTCTAAGATGAACAAGCAGCCCCCGTCAGTGCAGTCACTGGATTTTTTTAAATGCAGGTTGCTGCTAAATTGATGGGAGAAGTAAATACATAGATCACATCATGAAGGCAGGTTCAGCGCAGCTTTTGCAGTGAAGTGGCATTATTCCTTGTGGTACTAACTTTCCTGTAAAGCGATGGAACACAGCTTGGTGCACTACTCCCATAAGAATAGTAGGAGAGGGGTCCATGGACAACCCGCCCCCGAAATTGTTCCAATTCTAATGTGTATATTTTTCACTTTCACAAACAAATGCCTGTGCATATATATCCCAGGTGTGTGTGTGTGTGTGTGCATGTGTGTGTCCCCTCGAAAAAAAAATGCTGCCAGCTGACTATGGTACTCATTATATTTTCATGCAGGTGACTGGATACCCACTGTAGCCATGGCTTCTGAGTCCGATCCCTGGCCATCCCCTTATACACAATGCACAAGCGAAATTCGCCACAGACCATCTTTCTAAGCACTCCATGAGCCAGAAATTGCTGCCAATATTCACTGCAGCGTGTGCTACATTGTGCAAGCTTAGACTTAATGAGGGCTTTCTCGAGTTGGATGTAGGTGATATCAGCAGCAACAGCCAGGAGTAGAGTCCCGCAGGGCTTGCCCCAAAGCAGAAGATCGATATCACTGTATTTATGTGAGAACACTGTACAGTGTGGGACACCGTTGTTGCAAAGTGTAGCACTGCATGCACATTATTTGAGGAGAGTACAGATAAAAGTGCAACCACTGCGACATGGTTAAGCACAACAAAGCATAGCTGCAATATTGTGGCCATTTTACTGGCATCGAAGAATCAATTCATATCATTTCTGCTGACTATACACCACGTTGTTTAAATGTGCTACCAGACCTTTGACAAAAATGAAACTTACCTTGTTCAAGTAATTCCACCACAAGACTAAATTACAGAATACATGCTGCATACTGGAGCATGGTCACAACCATGCAACATTTAGTGTGTTTTCATGCTGTCGTTAAGGATGTATAAAGCCACCTCTAGAATGTTCGATGTGAAACAATACGGTATTTAATGAGTACTTTGGATTATAGCACAGCACAAATGTGGCTTTTTGTTGCATGATTTGCACTAGAATGGAGAGGATTCTTCTTGAATTTCAATTTTTTTATGGTATATTCCACTACATAAGGTGGAACGCTTGGAAGGCTATGCATGCAGTCCATTAAAAACAAAGCAGGGGTATAGTGCTTCGACAAACGAACATCTAGCATGAAATACAAAATGTATTTTGATTTTTTTCACCAACAATGCAAGGTTTTTTGGTGATGCTGATGGCTGCCAGCAAAGCATTTGTTGTTTCTGGATCTAGTCAATCAATGTACTACTTTTTGGTTGTGGAAGTACACAGCACAAAGAGCACCAACCTTGAGAGCGTTGCACGTGACGAATGAAACAGTGTGCTTCAATGCAGTGTGTAACGCACAGCAACACAATGTGAAAGCCCCTTCAATGCTTGTTGCAGCTGTCATCATGTGCATGCAAATTGTCCAGTATCTTCTGCGAAATTGGAACTGTTTTCGTTTTTCTTTTTTTCAAACTCTCATTTGTCTGGGAATGAAGTTCACTGCTGAAGCTGTTGTTACACAGATGGTGAACATACTGCTGTGGCCGTGATTTTTAGGTTCGGTAAGACAGGATAATGTTTTGCATAGCTTCCTGCTCATCTCATAACTTCCAACGGAAGCTTGCAAGCCACCAGCTGCAGAAAAGTGCAACTAGCACAACACCTTGTGCTCGACCAAGAGTCTCATTCACTGCGCCTCCGCTGTCCCCACCACTCTTCCACATAACCATCACGCTATTCCCTTCAGAGGGTGAACATGCCACCGAAATTCATTACCCGGCATGCCAAATACTGTGCTGGCTACCTTTGAAGTGCGATTACATTACAAAGAATAGAAAGGCTGATTGATCATTAGAAAAATCACCTGCATTTGCAAAAAGAAAGTGGTAGTCAATAACCAGGATATTCCAAAATTTTATTTCTGTGCTGTACAAGATACCACTGCCGGTGGAAATGTGTACAGGCCAAGCTACCTCTAACGTAAACATTTGCAACAGCACTCATTATTTAGCACCCATAATTTTTTTCTGTCCTCACATGCCCTGCGAATGAAAATAAGGGGGAGGCGGGGGGAACTGCACCATGCAGTGAGAAACGCAAATAGTTCATTGTAGACCAATGTACATGAAGAGCAGCTGTATGTGTAAATAGGACTGTAACGTGTGTCAAGTTCAATGTTAACAAAGCAAGTCTGCAACATAAATGTAGAAATGACAAGTAAATAAATCTGCTCGAAGTTAACATCATTGTGCTTCCTTCCAGCATACATCTACAGTTCTTGTTTTTGTGTAAGTAAAACATTCCTGCAAATGTTCATACAGTAATATAATTACTGTGTAGACTACTACAGTTGTAGACCAATACAGTGAGATTTCTTTGCTTGCAATGTTGCACAATTTTCCAATAATTCTCAGCAACTAACCAGCTCCATAATGTGTGGTGTAGGAGGGTATGAAACACTCAGCTATTAATTGACAGCATACAAAGGAAGCAGCTACTTGCTTTTTATGAAACACAGCATCGAAAGAATTGAAATGATGAATATGTTTAAAATCAAGCACCACATTGCCTACGCGACACAAGGTGTGTTCTAAGCGTGTGTAATTTCTGCAGTGCACAGGCATCACATTGTCATGACCTTCCACTCTGATGAAAAATTGTGGATGTATGCATCAGAACATATCACAGGTAACACCACGAAACCTCTGATAAGCTGCACAGCATAAAAAAAAGGATTGCTCACCAGCAAAACTAAGTATGCATCCACGTATTGAACTGGCCCCGCCACGGTGGTCTAGTGGCTAAGGTACTCGGCTGCTGATCCGAGGGTCGCGGGATCGAATCCCGGCCGCGGCGGCTGCATTTCGATGGAGGCGAAATGTTGAGGCCCGTGTGCTGTGCGATGTCAGTGCACGTTAAAGAACCCCAGGTGGTCCAAAAATCCGGAGCCCTCCACTACGGCGTCTCTCATAATCAGAACTGGTTTTGGGACGTAAAACCCCACACAACAACAACAACGTATTGAACTGCGCAGTGATTGTACAAATAAAACAGAAAGGAAAATACTGCACCTAAGAGAACCTTGCAGCATACAAAATGCCTTCAAACAGGATCAAAAATAGGTAATCACAGCTCGCAATGAATTCATAAAATACAAGAACATCTCTTGCTTTTTGGAATCAAAATACACAAACCTTAAGAGAGTACAAGGGATGTGCGCCACACATGAGCCAGGTCACTGATACTCTCTTGTGGTTTGTATTTTTCAGTGCCACAAAAGAAATGATTGCATACAAAGTGTTCAACAAAGTGTTCCGCTAATCTTCTGAGAAATATGGACCTACATGCACATGAGTGTTATGCTGTAAATCAATATATTATTGTCTGAATCCTATAAATATAAACTGGTAGAAAGGAACAAGAAATTGTCCGTAGTTCAACAAAGAACGTTTAGCATAAACCTAAACATATAAATCAAAGTAGAAAGATACAGGTGTAAAAAAATATACGAAAGCCTAAATACAGGCAACTACACCACAGAGACAGGTTCATAGGCAAGAAATTTCTCTCAGCTACTTCACTTTTGTAAAATGATTCTTGTGCATGTGAGTCGTGACAACATAACCTGAAGTTATCACAACCTACAGCTTTCTTACAATGAACATGCAGATTTGCTGTGTGCTGTCGTGTCTGATGTTAAATGACAGTGATGGGATGCTTGGAAGTTTACGTTTACACAGTGAGCTTTTGGCACAGCCTAGTGTTTTGGACACTCCTACTGTTGTGGTATAATTGAAACAGTGAATTAATACTTCACTTAAACACTTTCAAAAGCACTTCCTGTCATAAGTTGCAGATACTCAGTCTTCAAACAATCACCAGTACATGAAGTAGCTTAAGAAAAAAAAGAGTATCATAATGAAAATTTTCGCTCTTATGCATGCATACTCTAATGAGGCAGGTCAAGGAGGGGAGTGGGGTGGAGCTGGGGCAGTAAACTCTCTCGGGGCATGGACAAGCTGCTGCAGCAGGCACTCGATTGCATCTGGCACCCTGAACTCCTGCACCAGGCGCTGTGTACCCAGTTACTGCTGGCTAGGCTTCTCGGATTCCTCGTGTTGGTTGAAAAAAAGACCAAAATCAATTTATGTGCAAGGCGATGCTAACGAGGCCTCACGGCATTACTGTTTCGATCTCAATTTACAGAATTGTAAGCTCATGCACAAATGCTGTGTGAGTCTGTAATGAAGCACCACAAATTTACATGCACACTAACATACAGAAATAACAGCATGCCTACCTTTAGCAAACATATACACTTGCATTTTTCAGAACATTCACATCTTTTTTTCATATACAGAGGTTATGTGAAAACGAGTAAGCAACTGTATGGCTATGTATCTGCACTTATACACGTACTGGCCGACTTTAGCGAGCACTGCCGGAAGGGGGGTCTATGCTAATTTGGTATTGCACAGAGCACAAACAAAAGCATGTGTGCAAATCAAATGCGAAGACTTCATGTGGAAAGCTCAACATTGAAGCTCTGGCTGTTTCCTTTCTTGACGTTCACAGCTTTAAACCAAACGACTAAGTTCCGATTTCACAAGGTAGACAATAGTTAAATGAGTAAATCCCACATGGGTGCGAAGAAGGCAAATATCCTACTCGGCAAGCTGCATATCATGAGCATGGCAGATACGCGTGACACCCATTACTTCCCAAAGAACTCGAGAAATAGCGCCCCTTATTGTGCAGGACGTACATAAAAAAAACAGAAATGGCACCATTTGTATATTCCGAGTTGTATTTTTTACAGACATTAACACGAGCCACCATTTCATACGTTCGCACGTCTGTGAGGAGCATAAAACACATCACTGAACATGACAACACGTTAGTTAAGCAGTGCTAAAAAATTGATGTTAAAATGTTATGGCATACACGCCAGCACACTTTATTTTCGTGCTCTCATTTTGCTTTATTTTCGTGCTTCGCAATTTCTTTCATTTAAACAAGGTAATGTAGTGCATGTGCTTACTTTTGCGAATGCAGCAGCAGCTTTCTCGGATCGACGACGACAGTGGCTGGTAGCTTGCGCAACGGACTGCAGCTGATCACAGATTTCATGAAATTACGCTGTGCCGTGGGGGTGCCCCGTCAAACGGCGCTCGCTACCTTGCGAGTTCTCGATCGCGGCCAGTTCACCCTATACCACTTTACTCTCCCATAATATGACGAGTTGTCTTCCGAACAGCTTCCTGTTGCAGGAAAACAAAGCGCGCACATCAAACAATGCACGTAGCTGCAACAGACCACGGCAGGAACACTTTCTGCTCACCTCAATTCAGTGTTCCGTCACTCCCGGTAAAATGTGGAGTGTAGATTTTCTCCTCAGGCGAAAGTACTACGCTTCTGCGACAATGTTGCAGCTGATCCGGACGAATAACCGATGAAAACACAGTCAGCTGTATCCCACAACGGTTGCCATTTTGTTCGCGCTCAGCGATACGGCTTGGATTCACGTACGGCGCAAATGTGGCTACGACTACAAATACACATGTGTTTGCGTTTTGTTTGCCTCACATTCCTTCGCTTTTGTGTTTTAATGCTACTAAACCATTTTCATCCAATAAGCGCGCAACCACAACTTTATAACTACTTGCTTACCAAACATAATTACTATGCAAGCCCGCGAACGGCGGAGAAGGAGGAGAAAAAGCGCCGCTTACGATTGGGCAATTTGAATACGTCAAGCGTCGCCGCCACCGATGACGACAGCAGTGACGTAACGCCGAAAGGCATTGGAACGAAAAAAGGAATCTCTACGCGGTAGCACCCATGCAATAATGTTATACGTATGGCACCAGAGCATAGGAATTTCATGCTAGTGAGTCAGTGAACCATCAGGACGTTTCTGCAACGAAAATGATGCGTTTTCCGGTTGAAATAACATCCCAGTTCGCTGATACACCCTTTGAATAAGCGGCATGAGCCGCATATTCTAAAAAGCTTTAAATTGCGTACTGCTCATACCTGCACTGTGGGCTATGCACGAGACGCTGTGTGACGCTGACGCCGATGTGCGATTGCCGCTATGATATGCCTAAATTAAAATTATTGTCCCCTACCAGTTCTTGTAACTTGTATGCATATTTATTACTGATGGTTTCGCTTCTTTCCTTTTGCAGAGATCGACGAGAAAGACATGAATATATTTCTTGATGAAGGAGGTGAGTAAGCTTATTCGAACGGTACCTCAAATTCATTTTGACAAGAAAACATGCGTGCTGGTTACCAAACTCAAACCACAAGTGAAGTAATTTAAAGTCATGCGCAGCTTCTAGTAAGGCATCATTTCATATAACGTATAATGGAAACAGTCCACACTCCTCAGAACTACAGAAACCGCAGTTTTGCAGACAAACGATAACGAGACGTGCGCGTTTCATTGTTCGCTTCTTCGGAACCATCGTTTTCATTATTGTGTGTGACGCGCGTTGTAGGTCCATAGTCATCTAACCTATTCCCCCTTCCTACAACTTTCTTTCCGTACGTGTCCAGAAGCTGGCGTTGCTTTTCTTTTACATTTAATTTTCGTTTACATTTTGCTACGTGTGCTGTATAATTTAACTACCTTCACTATGTTCATATTTATGTTATATTTCTTACGTTTCAGTTTTGTTGTTTTATCGAGTAGAGATGTTATTTGCTTTAGTCTTCTTTCATGTGTACATAGCAAGTTTTGTTGTTTTGTATTTTCCATATGGTGTAACCCGCACCCCTTTATATAGCTGCGGCGCCTGACGGTAATAAAATTAAACAAATAAATATATATTTACGCGGCGCAGCCTGCGCTTATCTTCCACACGGTTTCTCGAATGATTCGGACGGTTCTGCAAGCTTTGCATACACGACACGTGTGTTTGACGATCTTTCAGATTGTACGCGATTGTAGGCTAGAGTCGCGGACGCATATATAAAAGGCGATGCATTTCACCGCCGATCAATTGTTATTGTCCATCGACGGGCACATCTTCCCCCAAACAATGGTTGCACTACCAATGACTTGGATTGTGTTGCGTCCTTCATCGTAATGATCAAGTGCCATCAGGTAGAGGTGCTTCCTTGTCCATGTAGAGAACACCCTCTTCAAGCAGTGAGGGAAGCTCAAAGCGTCAAGAGGGCCTCTACCACACACATAACTCAAGCCATGCTAGAATGCAGCAACACAAAATATAGCCGGAGAAGTGCCTGCATCTGCAGACAAATGGCCTCCCCGAACGTCTAAATAGTACCATGGCCGACATGCTGGTCAAACACACGACGTGAGATACTATCTTTCCTTATGAGCCTTTCGCTTACAACACGGTCGTGCATGAAATGACGCGGATGCCACCGTTCAAGCTGGTGTAGGGAAGGGTCCCGGCAGGAACCCTTGATGCAATGCTGTCAAATGCCGACAAAGTCAACAGAGACGTTTCCAACTACTTCAACCACGCCGAAGATGCCCGACAACTAGCCTACGAATGCATCATGAAGCAGCAGAGGGTCGACAACCGACCAGCTCGGCGATGGCGTTTGGACAGGACTTGCTGGCTAGTTAGTCCATACTGTGTAGGAAACTAGATAGCGGCAATGAAATCAACGGGACACATCATTTTAGCCATTTTCTATAAACGGTCACATTGTCAAGTCTTCTGGTAGTGCAGGATTCCAGTCGTTTTGGTCATGCAGAGTCGTGTTAACAGCAGACGTGCTTGATGTGTTTGTAAGCCTACCCCTGTCAATAGGGCAAGCAAAAATGATCTGTGTTCTCAACTTTGAACTATTGAGGCAAGCTCGTGTTCACGACTTGTGTTTACGACTCCGGAACGTGCAAGAACGTTCCGGAGCTTGCGCGAGCGTAAATCAATGTGGAATGTTCTGTGACGTAATGTAAAAGTCGACAAGCTTCGCCGCTGATAACTTTTATCATTGAGGGCGACCATTCTTGTTGGAGAGTGGTCAACTCTGATGTCTATACCGACGGAGCATCGTGCTCAGAATTGCAGAGCGACATCTACAGTTCGAAACGGGCCACATCTGAGCATGCGTAGCCCCACTGACGTGCCTACCTTGCATTTTCGATCGTTGGTTGTCACTTCAAATGTAACAACTGCTTTGGCTGTTGGAAGCGCTGTCAACAGTTCATCGCAAAAACAAAACCATAAAAAAAGAAAAGAAACGGAGCGAACCGTTGTCAGCCCCCGATGAAAGCTATGCTGCATGTTCATTGCCCGTTCGCGATCACATTGTCCCAGCAGCAGGTGTTTTTCCACGGTAGTAAGCGCGCTGTTTCATCTCGGCTGCTCCCCGCGAGTTGGAGACAAGCTGGGGGCCCGCCGCTGCCGCATCTCAGTCGGCTCCGTAAGTTTTCGACGCTCACGCCGGTTCTTTAGGCCGTATCCAGATAATTTTCTCACGAGTGGGTACAGCATATTGTCAGGATCATTTTTTATACCAATATATTGCCGATTCTCTACAGGGGCGACCCAGCAGAGCCTTCGGAAGCCTTGACCACGCCGTCCGCCGACCTAGGCCTACTCAAGCCTAGCTCGCGTGCGGCCTCGCACTGCTTTATCGCCGCCCGTCTCCCGGCTGCACACCACCATGGAATACGTTTAATGACAGGATGTGTCTTCCGAAGAACTATCAGACAATTCCTGGCAGTCGCCAGGCCTTGGCGCCCAAGTGAAACGCCGCGCGGCATTGCGCCGCTGGCGCCAAAACTACGCTCACCACTACGCCAGCCTCGCCGCCGCCGCCCACGAAGCAGACCAGTGCTTCGCCATCTCGGTCCCGCTGTCACGCGCCGATTCCTCGCCTCCTGGACGACACCATTCACGCTGTCGGTCGTCCTAAATCTTCCGTCGATCTAAATAAGCTTCAGCCAAGGCACTTATACTCCGCCTTACTGAAATCAGCGAACTTGCAAGATCTCCCGCCCGCATCCCGTGACACGGTACGGATCCACCCGGTTAACAATACGTTCACACTAAGCGTCGCCGACTCGGCTCGTGCACAAGCCTACCTCCGCATCACATCCCTCACGGTGTCCGGCACTACCTTCACTGTGCACCTTTACGCTCCGACACCGGACGACACAGAGCAAGGCATTCTATACCATGCATTCCACTTCACGGACGAAGCCATCCTGGAAGATCTCCAGGCTAGTAAGACTCTATTGTGGGAGGCCGCCGTATGGGCAAGACTCTTCCCATTCTGGTCGCCCTCACCGAACCCAAGGTACCCCGGTGGATTCTCTACCATGGTGTCCACCTTCACCTTCTTCCTTTACACAATAAGGTAGAGGCTTGTTTGAACTGCCACTCGACCGGCCACCGCACCGACGTGTGCCCCAAGCCACGACAGGATAGGTGCCACCACTGTGGCGCTACACATCTCCCGCCCCCGAGGGCTCGCCGCCCACATGCACACCTTGCTGCATAGTATGTAACGGGAATCACTGGACGCACAGCTCTAAATGCAAGCATTGCTATGCACAGCACCCCCAATGCTGAAAGACTCCCCTAACGGCGAATCGCTCCTCGTCACAGCAACCCGCAGACGCTGCGCCGACCCCAAAGAATGCAATGGCACGTGGTACTGCGCCGCCGCTTAAGTTGCCCCTTCCTCCCGCCAAGACGACTTCAGTTTTCCCGTCCCCCGCCGTGACGGCGCCCAAAGCAGGTTCTCAGCCCACCCACTCAGCGTGGTCCTCCCCCGGCGCTTCACCAGCGCTTCCCTCGCCGCAGGTCGCCGCTCTGCAGATGGAAAACGCCTCTCTACAACAACTCGCTGCACAAGGTTCGCTGCTAGAGGCACAGATGACTTAAATCACATCCCTCCACGCCCAGCTGAACACGCTTGAACAGAAGCTTGGGCCAGCCCTCGACCGTTTATCTACTCTTCCCTCACCCACCGCCTCTGCATCGGACATGGATACTCAACCCGCCGACGGATGCGTTGGCAAGCGCAAGGTGCACACCATGCCTCTGAAATCTCTACACCTTTCTGAGGAAATCCAAGCAGCCATCAAAACGGCCCAAGCGGATTTTGTGAGGCGTCTACAACTCTGTTCACCAGCTCCTAACGGCGCAACACGAGGCTCTAAACTCCTTGCGCGCGGACCTTGCTGCTTTCCCCCCGATTACGTCCCTTCAATTACTTCAGGAGACGGTCGATACCCTGCACGCTTTCATGCTCGATAGCGTCCGAGCAAAGCCACCCCTTCACACCCGCACTGCTAACACCGCCCCCGCTGCCCGACCGTCGCAATCGCAAGCCGAGTAGACGTCTTCTGCTGACGTTAATCATGGCTGACCGGTCTACTGTAACTATTTGGCAGTGGAACTACCGTGGCTTTCGCCCCAAGCGCAGCCATCTTCTCTTACAGTTCCAACAACTTGACCGTCCGGATACACCTGACGTCCTCGTGCTCCAAGAAACTAACGCCGCTGCTTCCCTGTCGGGCTACATTGCCCACAATCAAGTGGCTCATCATCCCGCACCCCATTCCGTCACGGCCATCCCCACACCGCGGATGCTCACGGTCAACCTGGTAGATTTACCCTTCGCTGCGGTCCAGCACGTTTTTATCTAAATTCTACCTGAGAAACGGGAAGATCCTTGTCTCTTTATACTGAATGTCCACGAACACCCACGGGTTACCGAAGATTCATCTCTGCTCGCCCTACTCCGCGCCGTGGCAGTAAGAGCGGCTAAATCCCCTTTCCTGGTTCTCGGCGACTTCAATGTCAAAGACCCGGACTGGGGTACCCCAAGGCCGACGGCCCGGGCACGAGGCTGTGGTAACTGGCTCATGACCTTCGCCTTACACTGCTCACTGACCCCACTCAAGCTACGCACGTCGGCAACAGCGTGGGCCGCGACACCACCCCAAATCTCAGCTACTGCCGTTACGTCCGCGATGCACGCTGGTCCAACACGCATCAATCCCTGCGTAGCGACCACTATGTCCTCACCATGCAAGTCTGCACGTCCCCGTGCAAGCCGCGTCCACACGTTATCCGTCATACGGACTGGGACGCGTTTCGTGCGCGTCGCCAACACTCCGCCACTCCCGACATCGAGGACCTTTCGCAGTGGACTGACCAACTGCTGGCCGACCTCGACGGTGTCACGGCCTCGATCCCCACTACGGCAAACCATCCGGCGATTGACTCCCGCCTTGCTCACCTGCAGGCCACTCATACAAGCCTCACCAATCGGTAGAATAAGCGACACAACCGTCGTCTTCATCGCCGAATAGCAGCCCTCGACCGGGAAATCGAAACGCACACCACCACCCTCGCCCACCAGCAGTGGGAACAGCTGTGCTCAGGACTTTCCAATCAGTTGGGCTGCAAGCAATCATGGCATCTCCTGCGCCATCTTCTCGACCCTACGTCCGCGAAGTCGGTCACCCGGCAGCAACTGCAGCGCGTAATTGAGGCCTATCCCGGCGACACATCATCGCTTATAGCAGACCTGGCGGCCAAATACCTCCAACTCCTGCCCTCTCATGGTCTCTCCCCCCCTCTCGCATCCTATTCCGGGTCCCCCAACTCCGAACTAGACGCCGGCATCACGGACGCGGAGGTTTATGCGGCGCTTCACAAACTCCGCACCACCTCTGCCCCTGGCCCAGACCGAGTCCCCAACAAGGTCCTTCACAATCTCGACGCCCCTTCGGTCGCCGCCCTTACTTCTTTCCTCAATGACTGCTGGCGATGCGGCAATATCCCCCAGTCGTGGAATTACGTGCGTAGCTTTCATTCCAAAACCATGCAAGAAACTCACGATTGAGAATCTCCGGCCTATCTCTTTACCTCGGGCGTCGGCAAGCTCATGGAACACGTCGTTCTTGCTCGCTTGCAAACGCACTTTGATGCCCACAGCCTCCTTCCCCACACTATGCTCGGTTTCGGCCCGGGCCTCTCAACGCAAGACGTTCTCTTGCAGCTTCCCCACGAGCTCCTCAGCTCATCCACTTTCTCAGACACGAAGGCTCTCCTCAGCCTCGATCTTCATAAGGCGTTTGACCAGGTCTCTCATTCGGCTATCCTCACTGAACTTGGATTCCTCAACCCCGGCGTTCGAATCTTCAGCTACATTCGCTCGTTCCTTACTTCGTATTCAGCTACATTCGCTCGTTCCAAACTCTTCATGGGAGATCTTCCGTCTCCCACGTATGCTCTTGGCTCTCGCGGTACACCCCAAGGCGCAGTCTTGTCGCCTTTTCTTTTTAACCTCGCCCTCCGCTCGCTTCGCGAAAAGCTCGACCGCATCCCTGGCCTTAAACACACCCTGTATGCGGACGACATGCCTTTTTGGGTCACGTCGGGCTCCGACGGGCGTATTGAGCACACTTTGCAACGCGCCACCGACGTTGTCATGGACCACGTGCACGCGGGTGGCCTCACCTGCTCAGCGGCCAAATCAGCCGTCCTTCTCATACGGCCCCCCGAGCGGCGCCGCCTCAAGACACCCCATCCCACCATCATGGTTCACGCCGACTCCACCCCTGTTCCCGTTGTCTCGCATCTCCGCGTGCTGGGGTTGATCTTGCAATCCAACCGTAGCAACACTGACACCATCGACCAGCTCTCGCTTTCGATTCAGGAGACTGCGCGCATGCTAGCTCGTGTTCGAGCGCGGCGCGAGGGTATGGACAAACGCGATCTGCTCCGCCTAATTGACGCCTTCGTCATTTCTCGCCGCACCTATGGCCTGCCTTACACCAACCTTCTTAAATCCGAACGCGACAAGATCGACGTGCTCATCCATCGTGCATATAACACTGCCCTCGGTCTTCTCCCTAACGCGTCAACGGAACGCCTCCTCCGCCTAGGGCTACACAATACCATCGACGAGTTGGTTGAAGCTCACTGTACCGCTCAAGTGCAACGCCTTTGTCGTTCGCGGACGAGTCGCTGGATCCTGTCTTCCATCGGCCTCCTCTCATCCGCCGGACTTGGTCTCACTACGACAGGCTCTTCGGGAGGTCTTCTACATCAAGCCACTACCCAAGAACATGCTTGCGGGCCACCATGACGCCCGCCGTCAAGCCCGCGTGGCCATATTTCGAAACAAGTACGCCAACAACCCAGCCGTCGTTTGCGTGGACGCGGCTCGCTACACCTCGCCCGGCAACGCCTTCGCCGTCGTCTGTGCCTCGCCCTCCTCGCCTGTGCCCGCGACGCCAACAGTCATAGCCTGCACCGTGCGCACAACCTACGCCATCGAGGCGGAGGAGGCGGCCATTGCCTTGGCTGCCATGTCTACCGAAGCTAGTGTAGTACTCAGCGAATCTAAGCCCGCCATCTCGGTCTTAGCCCGAGGCCTAGTCTCGCCTGTCACCCTGCGGCTGCTTCGCCCGCCCTTGCTGCGGGACGAACTGCGCCACATTGAGTTGGTCTGGGTCCCCGCCCACTCGGGTCACCCCGGCAACGAGTCGGCCCACCAATACGCTCGAGGATTCGTCAACCGAGCGGTGGGCTCCTCGGAGTCGGACGCCCTAGTGCCGGAGCCCCTGGTCACCTACCATGACATCCCCCAGCACTATCGCCTTGAACGGCACACCTACCCACCCCCTCACGACAGTCTTCCCAAGAGGTCCCAGATCGCCCGGCGCCGACTGCAGACCCGTACATTTCCGTGCCCTCTCGTGTACTCCTACATCCACCCGGGCGTCATCAATTCACGCTGCTGCCTATGTGGAGGCATTGCCTCTCTCAACCACGTTCTCTGGGCTTGCCCGGAAGATCTCCCGCCCACCGGCCTCTTCTCGCCGCCCTACACCGAGGAGCAATGGGAGGCCCTTCTCTTCAGCACAGTCTGAGAAGTCCAGACACGGATACGGTACGAGCTGAAGACAGTTGAAAAGCACGGCCTGGCAGCCTACGTAGCCTGAACCCCCCTTGCCCCCACACCCCTTGATGAATAAAGTTGTCACTCGCTCACTCCCAACAGTAGATTTATGCGCACTTATAAATTTGAATAAGGTTTTCTGCGATTTTTTGCGTCAGGATGCGTGCTCATAAGCTGGCGCTTGAAAGCTCCGTAGAACTTCGCCATGACACCGCGCTTGACACTAGATGAAAAAGCCATCCTGGTAATGGGACGCACCATGAGTCAAGGAGCCATATCGGCGGCTACGGGACGTCCCTTGCCACCTGTGAATAGAGTGCTCCGAGCATTTTAAAACGAAGGTCGTCTTGCTGATGCTGTCCGTCGTAGGCCAGAAAGGGCTACAACCGACTAAGAGGATCGACTGATTGTAGCTGCCTCGGCTGAAAACTCCTTTCTCAGCGCCCGGGAAATTCGTGATTAACTGGGATTGGATGTGCCCACGCAAGCCATACGGCGGAGGATGTATTCAGCAGCGATAAAAAGCAGAATTGCTGCTCAAAGGACCCAGCTGGAGCAAGCACACAAACAGAGCATGGACTTCGCTTCCGTTGGCGAAAACTGAACGCCAGACAACTAGCGTGCCGTTTTCGGTGGCGAGGCCACGTTCTGCATGCGTTGGGACCAGAGGCAACGTGTGTGGCGTCCACAGAGAACAAGGTAATATTGCTTTTCTAAAGCGTTTTATGCTGCAGACATTCCGCCAACGTGCAAAACCTATCCACTCAAGATTCTAGGCAGAGAGAGAGATAGTGAGAATTAGTATTCTCTTTCAGGAAAGTGCATGATAAAGGGGATACGTAGAGCCTTACTACTAATTAAAGTAACTCCTGCTCATGGAATAAGTGAGAGTACGATTTCATGGGTACTACGAGAAACCCTAGTGTAAATGTGCAGGAATTAGACTGCAGAAGCACATAGGAAGGTTCCCGGGCAACTGAGAGAGAGTGGTTCGTAGGAAAGGAATAGGCGCGTATTTCTGCAGATCATGAAGGCAGCTCAGCGCCCAGACAACTGAAAGCGAAGCGTATGCCTCACAATGTGAGAATATTGACAAAATGTACATTTATTGTGTATTGGAGTATAAGCATGCGGAGTAGGATATGTGCGCTTTGTGTCAGTCAGTCAGTCAGTCAGTCAGTCAGTCAGTCAGCATGTGTCAGTCAGCATATCAAAAGTTGTGCTTCCTACGAAGGAAATTAGGCCGAACCACGAAAGATATCAAGCTGCTTGCCTACAAAACGTATGTCCGTCCGAAGTTGGAATACGCTAGCGCTGTGTGGAGTCCACATCAAAAGGTCTTAAAAAATAAACTAGAACGCATTCAGAGAATGTCAGCTCGCTTTATCTGCTCGAAATATCGAAGAAGGGATTCTGTAACTGAAATGTTGAAAGTATGTAAATTAGAAACGCTAGAATTAAAAAGGCA
Organism: Hyalomma asiaticum; assembly: GCA_013339685.2. Taxonomy (NCBI): domain Eukaryota; kingdom Metazoa; phylum Arthropoda; class Arachnida; order Ixodida; family Ixodidae; genus Hyalomma; species Hyalomma asiaticum. The sequence goes on from CM023481.1 coordinate 51,935,483, forward strand.
GAAACAGAGATTGAAAATGCTTTTCCAGATTTTACATGCAGGGGTGAAAATAAACAAGGATGATTATTTGACATGCTCTTACAAAAGGTTTCCAAGAACAACACGCAGTACATTCATACAACCAATACACGTTCGAACAGATTTATTCCAATTTTCCTTCTTTCCTGATGCTATTAAAATGTGGAATGAATTACCGAATGATGTGGTGCAAAAAAGTACTTTGAGTGAATTTGAGGTTGCTCTTGACAGGCATTTTGTTGAAAATGTATAGATTATTAGTGTTCATGTATGTGTTTCCTTACAAGTGTTCCATAAGTCATAAATATTATGTTGCAAATGTTAAGCATGTAACTGTGTGTCTTATACAAGTGTGCTATATGTTATAGAATTTATCTACAAATGCTCTTTAAATATTTATGTAATTTTGTGCAACTCAATACATCACCCTCCCTGTAATGACCCTCAAGTGAGGATTAACAGTACGACTAAATAAATAAATAAATAAATAAATAAATAAATAAATAAATAATGCAAGGGTATTGTCCCAACGTTAATTTTCTACTTTGGCATGGGAGCTTGTTACAATGCTACAGTTTATCAGTGCTAAAGACGCGTTTTTTTTAAAGCGATTGCGGTTTATCATGCAGATATGACCAAAAATATCCCCGGAATGTTCGCTCCAGCGGGCGTACATCAGTGACTGTGTGGGGTGCGGTCACTTATCAAGGACTAGGGCCGCTCCGCAGGGTTAGACGACGGATGACGGCTGCCGCCTACATGGATGTAATAGAAACTGTCCTGCCCTACATTCTGGACGGCCCCTTTCCAGACGGACTGTATCACTTCCAACAGGAAGGGACGTCTACCAATCAGCAAGAAAAGTTCGAGAGCTTCTTGACAGCCTCGGCATAATCATCTTGTACTGGCCTTCCAGAAGCTCGGACATCAATATAATTCAAATTGTGTGGAGTCTGACGAAAAGAACCCTCGCCAAACAGCCTGGGCTTGCGACATGCAGCGCAGACGACCTGTGGTGTGCCATTGAAAGCGAGTGGGTCCGACTGCGTAAAGATTCCACTCTAGTGGACCAGCTCTACGAATCTCTCCCTCAGAGAATTCAGAGCTACCGCTGTCTGGTGGAGCTGCAACGCGCTATTAGTTGGTGTCTCCGCAACCACTTGCAGTGCCAGCGAATAAACTACGACGAGGATTCTGCAGCGGCTAAGTCGCCGCTTCCTCAAACTTAAACTGTCAGCAACCAATGTTCCCTCACGAAACGCGCATGGAAATAATACCGCATGCATGTCGTCATATTACATATGGGAGCCTTACTGACCTAAATACATTACTTAATTTCAATAAATATCCAAAGTCAAGGATATCTAGACAGTGTTTTTCTGTATGTGCAGTCCAAGCCTACATTTAGTCGCAATGTACGGACCGTTGGTTAGTTATGGTTAATAGCAGGTTGATGAAATTCAACCATTGTACACGGCAATAATAAACGCATTGTTCTATGAAAAATTCAGAGAGAGATGCGCAATATGTATTATGCGGCGCATTGTCGGTATGACATGATACTGCCAACTCAGAATAAGTACACAGTATAAACCACGCCGATCCGGGTGATTGTACTCTTTCTTTTTTGGCGCAATACGGTTAAATGCGCTTCTGACGGCAAAAGCAGTTGTCGCGGCCGCCGCGATATGAAGGACGAAAATGACATGGCAAGCGCATCACTGACTCCGCGCATGCTCTGATGTGGCTCATTTCAAACTGTAGATGTCGATCGTGCAGTTCCCAGCACGCCGCTCCCTCGTGATAGACATGAGAGTCGACCACTGTACTATCAGAGTTCCTTTCTTTCTTGAGCTCAGGATAGACCCCACACATGGACGGATGTGCGGCTGCTGGAACAGATATTCCATTTGTATCAGTCATTGAGCCTACACCACAAACGTTAAAATCCTCTTTAACAAAGAACAGTGAGTAGCACACAAATTAATCGAGCCCTGTTGGCAGCGAGCAGAGTAAACGAGTGTTTTATGCTCACACAGATGAAGCGAACTCAATGTGGCACTATCGGCTGCACTGTAGTGGCTCTCCGTGTAGCTTTCGTATTTGCAGCCCGAAAGGAGTGCTTTTAATGTATTCACATTCTGATGTGATCACCTGGCTGTATTCCATGTAATCAAGTCTTTCTACTTATACGGATTGCAGCTTATGGCATTTGAATAGGCCCGAGGTAATTTGGCAAACGTATTAGAGAGAAGCACGTTGGTGGCTCGTAACGGTGCAACAAATAGATAACCATCACGCTATAGACGTAGACAAAATATTAAGGAGTGGACGGGACAAGGCAAATGACAATGCACCCCAGTTCGAGCAAGCAAGAAACACAGCAAGCAACTGTATGTGGTACTGCTGACATAAAACCCAAATTTCACAGGTGAATACTGTTCACATAACACAGAAATAAAACGAGTTCATCTAGGCTAGCAGCGCGTACTGTTATTTTTCCAACTTACCGACGCTTTTCGGGCCGCCAGACCCTTCTATGAACGTGCGACCGGGTGCAAAAAGACGCATACTTCGTGAGGACAACTGCGCGCCAGTTGTCGCGACTACGACTCGCGCGCAGAGGCAAATACAAGACCAGCCCTTCTGTGCGATTCTTCGTGCAGAGTTTTTTGGGACGCAACCCTCCTGCGAATGACAGCTTCGTCAAGCCTGCCTCTTATGGTTGACAGGCTGACCCTTGTCAAGCCGAGCTCATCCCCGAGTTCCTTCGCACTTAGAAAAAGGGTCTGCTGCTGATGCGGCTACAACGATAGGTCTTCCTCATGCGGCAAAGCTTTTCAGGACGACCACGTGGAGCATCTTCGAGGCGACCTACTTCACGGTATGCCTGTAAGACTTTGTTCGCAGTACCCATTAGGTGTCCTGTCATATTACAAATAGCTCTATGGGTCGTTGTGCGCCCCATTATTGCGATCGCTCGCCGTTCTTCCTTGGTTAGCCGTGTAGCTATCGTAAAAAAAATTCACGCGTCCCCACGAAGTCAAGCGCGACGACTGGGCGAAGCACTGGGGATCATTCGGTGTTACCGTAAACCACCCGTGACATTGCCCACTCATGCAGGTATGTGATTGACAACGTGCGTGTATATTTACACACGCGTTGTAATTTATGCTTCTTGTCTTCATGAGGTTCCTCCACTCCCACGTCATAGATCGTGCCGAGATCCGGACTACTTTTACTTAACACGAACGCTGGGAATCCTTCTGGTTAAACTAAGTACAAGAGAAATGTCCCACCGGTCCTACATTGCAGGTCAAGATACAGTGCCTATATATCCGGGATTGCCGGAGAACGGTTGTGCAGCGCGAGCAGTCGGGTTTTTTTTCAATCAATAAACTCGCTAGCAGACACTGCCTGCGTCAGCGTTGTCTGTCGCAGGCGAGGGCGCATTTTCGTTCCTTGCCAGCTTGGGCCAGCTGCTGCGCAAACGCAGTGGGGGTGTGAACGGCGCAGGGACGGAACAGGCTCGGCGATCAGCTGCTTCGCATCTAAAAGCGTTCTCCTTCACTTCATTCAGCGTTTGCCCTATCACTTCATCTGTGAATTGGCGTTGACGTCACCATCCAACGCGATGCCGATAAATCATTGCCATTTCTTATGTTGAATCACGTGTGGTTGTAAGCTCGTTGAGGCATTCCGGTGCATATTCACGCTTCTTCACCCACAGCGGTGATCGAACGAGTGACAGCAAGCAAAAAAAATATAAAGGAAGAGAAACTCGGGGCTCAGAGGAGAAGCAACTCATATAACGTACTATCTCTTATGACAATATTTACAGGCTGGCATCGCAGTCAGGCCGCAAGCATACATGTCGCGTGCCGGCTTTTGGTGCTTCCATCCAACATATCTCAAACCCAGCAACTGCCGGTATACGGCGCTTGTGCAGTCCGCAGCGGGCCACTCGACTGCTCTAGACAAGGATGATTCCGATTGTACAAGACGGCTGCAGCCTTCAGCAGTTTGTCTCAATAGCAAGTTGCGTTTAGTGAACTTCGTACTCATTGTCACTGCCTAGGACTTCGTTCGAGAACAGGGAATTCACCACGACAATGTGGGTTACAAAGGACGGCCGCTTCGCTGGAAACGCGTGTGCAGCTGCCGAAAGAAATTTTCGATGCCACGTCCTAATCGTAACATATGACTGTGAACCATCGACCTCGATGTGCTTATCGATTACCACGGCGCCACCACACTCACCGACACCTGAGTCGACAACTGCGTCGTCATCGGCCTCTCAGCTACTAACCTTAAGGAAGTAATGGCCGCTGGAAGGAACGAAAATTCGAACAGTGGCAGGCCACCTCATAACGCCGCCTGGAGTTTGCACAGCGAGAATCACAGTTGACGATCACACTTATTCGTCGAGCTTTGTGGTCCTACAGCATTGCTCGAGGAACGTCACTTTAGGTATTTCCCAAATCACCACGGCGCTAGCAAGAACTTCGGATTCCAGGTGATGACACTTTGCACGGGCGATGCGACACCCCCAGATAAAAACGTCAGCAGGCATTGCTTGGGATGGAAGAGCAGATGGCTGTTCCGTTTCTCTCCAGCATCATCATTTCCTTTGACACTCGAGAACCAACATATATAGAGGCGTCACTGAGCGTGACCAGCAGCTGCTCCTGAACTGTTAAATTTGCGTCGAGTGGGGCATAGCCGAGCAGCGCTAACAGAGGGCAGAGGGAATGGTTACAAACTGTATACACGAATACAGGCACCTCAACACCGGTACGACACTAGCCTACACGTGTGAATTCGTTAGCGCTAGCAACACACTCACCCTGTTCGCTGCTCCGCAGGGGCGTCTGCGTGAGCAGGCGTTTGATGTGTGGCGACACCACGGACCCGAGCCAACAGGGGGGAGGGGGTCCCGACCCCCTTCCACGCCTCGCCGTGCGTGTCTTAGCCAGGGGGAGGACAGTTCCATAGAACCAATGGGGACGATTTTTGGAAGAAAAATGTTCTTTTCCTAACACTTTGAACAGCCCTTGCTATTTTAGCTCGCAATTCAACTTTTAAAACTGTAAATTTTGTTTGTATGATTTATAACTGCTTAGAAAGTTAAATACGTTTTAAAATTGCAAGGGCCCTTTCGAATCGTCGAAATGGCGGCTGGCGACCGGCAAAAACAGACGATATGCCATCGTCGTCTGCTACTGTATAGCGGCTGTTCCCTCGGTCGCTACACGCAGGTACCCCCAAAATTTATCCCGTTTGCATAATGTAATTGCATCCTATTTTCATACTAGAGACTTATAAGCATCTTGCATACTTACTTGGAAGGTTACCGCTGCCGTAAGGACGAGCAGTCACAACATTGATCACACAGACTAGCGGCAGGTAACCTGCTTCATTGTAATGACATTGATGTTTACATGAAATGAGGGGTAAGTGAGTAGTGTTTTACGAGATGCACCGGCGAGTATCGTTCATAATCGTTGGTATGTAAAAAGGTACGTATTATGCCCAGCCCCACCACAGATATCCGGAGCACAGCTGTGCACCGCTGAAAGAAAAAATACATAGAACTGCACACATCCGTGTCAACAGAGTATACCACTGAAGTCCCTGGACTTTTACGATGGTGTCGTATCACTCTGTTCACAGTACCAGTATCTTGCAGCTTGATTTGAACATAACCGCGCAAATTTCACAGGCGTCGAATGGTGCGTGCCATTCTTCTGGCACTCACTGCCCGCTTTCCCTCGTCACCATCCATTCAAGAACTTTCATTACTTAAAACATTTCAGCGTTCGTGTTCAATGCGCTTCTGGATTTAAAATTAAAGGCCAACACTTTTGTATAGGAATCGATTTGAAGTTCTACAAATAAAGGAGGCAATTTAAAGGCTTAGATGGCGTTTCGCCTGCTGCCGCCGGCGGTGCGCTGTCGTCGCTTCTATGGCGGCGCCACCTGATAGCGCGGACACGCAACTCGCAAGATGTCCCCCCACCCCCCCTGGCATAGCCGTGCCCAGGAAAAAGGGGTCCTGGGGATTGAGCCGACGCCGGGTGATGGGACCTTTAAGGCCCCCCGGAAGAGACAACACACCCCTTTGGCCCGTGCTTGCTGTAGATGGCACCTCCGGAGTGACCCACGTGAGGAAAATCGGCAGTCACCATTTCCTGTCTCCCTCTCATGCCTTCGTCTTTCTCTCATGCTTTCAAGCTTTCCTGTCTTCTACTCACTTCATTTTACTTCCCATTTTCTGAGTGGCTTGGGTTAACCTTGTGTGGGTAGCCAACCCTGACTGCACCATATTTGGTTGTAGTGACAATGTACGGTTGGCATGGCAGGGCTTGCTTTTAACACAACCTCTGCCGTGTCCCCTTGTTGTGATCGGTGGTAGGCGACGGGCGTTGTTGCCGAACTTTCTAATTAGTTCATGGGATCCCCTAACCCTTTCGCAGCTGATCGCCTTCGTAAACGGTGGCCCACCGAAGCAACCTTTTCAATGTTCCAAAGAAAATTGACACCTACTCGAAATTCCCTGTCCTACATTGCGAGCACTCGGAGAAGGAACCGCGAAACCTATCCCCATTCTTAGTATCTAAGTGCCTAACGGATACTATTGGCAGTAGCTACAAAGGCATGAAAATGTAAAGTGGTGATCTGCTCATCGAAGTGAAAGACAAGTCTCAATATGAGAAACTAACCAACCTTTTACCATCGGGGACAAGCCATTATCCATTACGGCACATCGAACTATGAACACAGTCAAAGGCGTCCTGTCACATGAAAATTTGATGGATTTCAACAATGAAGAACTCTTATCCGGATGGAAAGACGAAAATGTCATTCAGGTGCAGCGTATCAAAATGAGGCGCGACAACAAAGAATTATCTACTAGGCACATAATACTACCTTTTGCCACAAACACACTCCCAGATTCACTACAAACGGGCTACCTAAAGTTGCATGTAAGACCTTACATTCCAAACCCACGGCGCAGTTTTCCAAACCCACGGCGCAGCATGTGTGGTACAAATGACCACTCCGCTGATGACTGTAACGCTGAGGCCCATTGCGCCAACTGCGACGGTGTCCACCCTGCGTATTCGAGATCTTGCGCAGCCTGGAAAAAAGAGAAAGAAATACTCACCATAAAGATCACGGAAAATATCCGTTTTAGAGAAGCTCGTCAGCGAGTATCGCATTCTTTAAATAGGCTATCCTTTGCCGAAGTGGTGCATCGGGGGCAACACCACAACGGCCCTTGGCATTCACCCGAGCAACGCACACCATGCCGAAGCGATTGCCACCAGCCCCCATGGTAGGAGCAGCCCATCTCTGAACTCGACCAAACCGGTGTCCTCCACTAGTTCTCCTGGCAACCAGGCCACGTCGGAAGCTGCGGAGGGTTCACCCGCTGTCGCACCGGTGGGGTCAGAGTCTTCGGGTCCTGAGGCGAAACCCCAAAGACGTACACAATGCTCACTAGAGCGAGTGTCCATTGCTTCAGAAGAAGCTATGGACACAATGCCAAGAGGCGCAGGATGCGCGTAAGGGGCGACGAGGCTCTCTCGATCTAAGGAAACGCTTTATACCTTGGACACACAGCACCGCAGTACATTAAATATGCACAAACAAATTATTCAGTGGAATGTAAGAGGCCTTCTTCGAAACCTCGACGATGTCCGAGAACTTCTCCACCAACATAGTCCAAAAGTGCTGTGTGTGCAAGAAACACACTTAAACTCGAAGCACACGCATTTTCTCTGTCAGCATCTTTAGAGAGGATCGCGAAGATGCTATCGCATAGTCTGGCGGTGTAGCCATTATAAGCGACAAAAGTGTGGCTTGCCAACATCTTCAACTCAAAACTGCCCTCGAGGCAGTGGCCGTTAGAGCCGTAATATTGGGTAGATTAATAACTATTTGGTCCCTTTACATTCCTCCACATTATCCATTGAGCAAACGAGAATTCGAGGCATTTATATACGAATTACCAAAACCTTACATCATCACCGTCCCTTTGCCTGTTTTTAAATGAGCAGTTATTAAAAACCCGTACGGAAGTGATCACTTCCCAATACTGCTGAAAGTCCCCAAATCAAATGAATATCCTCGAGACGTTCCTCGTTGGAAGGTTCACTCCGCCGACTGGGAGCAGTTCCCAAATATGACTTCTGTAAAATGGGAGGATGTGTCTTTCACCGTAGACGCTGCGGTCGAGTACTTAACAGCTTTTTCGATAGATTCCACTACTAAATGCATTCCTCAAACTGCACGGCTTGCAAACGACGTGTTCCATGACGGAACGAGGAGAGATCAAAACAAAGCGTGGAAGGTACTTCGTGATTCTGCGACAGGCGAAAACCTCATAATTTTTAAGAATATAAAACCTCAGGGAAGGAGGACGCACCGATGAGTCGAAGGTTTAGAATAGAGTAAGCAGAGTGAGCGGCCGGCAATCATATTCACTACGCTTGGTGGATACTGCGGGAGAGAGCTTAGCGGACCAAGCAAATTCTCTGGGCGCACATTTTGAAGACATATCTAGTTAATCGCACTACTCTGACACACATTCAGGAAGCACAAAATGCGAATGGAAGAGCAGCCATTAGAACGAAAATCTACTACGGTTGAGGCATACAACCGACCATTCTCCTTCGCAGAACTGCAAGCAGCGTTAGCCCCTTATACAAAATCTGCGCCAGGACCCGATCGTATAACCTATGAAATGTTGAAGCACTTATCCCCTGAAACGCAAAAAAAAAAACGTTGTATTTACAACGCCGTATGGTCTTCTGGTCACATCCATTTTACTTGGAAAGAAGCTGTTGTAATTTCCATCCTGAAACAGGGAAAAGATCCTTCTTCGGTAAATAGTTACAGGCCTATAGCGTTGACGAGCTGCTTATGCAAACTTTTCGAGAAGATGATAAATAGGCGCCTGCTCTGTTATCTTGAAATGAAGAAAATTTTAGACCCATACCTGTGTAGGGTGATCCACGACAGACCACCTTGTCCGCATGGAAACGTATAATCGGGACGCCTTCGCACAAAAACAGCTATTTTTATCGGTATTCCTTGATATGGAAAAGACATTCGACACTACACGGCGTTTTGGTATCCTTCGGCATCTCTCTGGAATGGGTATTCGTGGAAATCTGTTGAATATTCTTGAGTTATTTGTCGGACAGGACCTTTCGTGTTAGAGTTGGCAGTGTACTGTCACGTCTATTCATGCAGGAGACAGGCGTCTCTCAAGGTCGAGTACTGAGTTTTACTCTTACACTGTTCATAGTGAAAATGAACTCCTTACACACTGCTTTACCTCGCTCGCTCTTTTATGCAGTTTATGTAGATGATGTGCAAATAGGTTTTAGGTGCTGCAACATAGCCATCTGCGAGCGGCACGTTCAGGTTGGTTTAAACAAACTCGAGACGGGCTGACGGTAATGGCCTCAAATTAAACCACCAGAAAAGTACGTGTGTTCTCTTTTCCAACAAGAGAGGTATGCTGCCAGAACCTGTTGTCGAACTAAAAGGAGCGCGACTTAAGCGATCAGCCGGGACACCTACCGCATTCTGGAAGCTTGTGCATCCGAAAGTGTCAATGTTTTCTTGAATGCAGTAGGTGTCCCGGTTGATCGCTTCTGAGAGCTCGTTTCTCTTTACCTCCATTCTACATATGTCCAGTGGGATGGCCGCCTTTACTTGCAGAAAAGCGGTATTTGCATCGGGTCTTGCTTGGCTCCTATTTTAAGCGAATTATTCCTTGGTAGAATTGACGTACGCCTTGCTGACAAATTTGAAGGTTCGAATGTTCTTAAGATTTTTAGATTTGTTGGCGATTTCTCAGTGATTTTTGACAAAAGTTCTTCCTGCACACCTTTTAACGTTGACAACACAGTGGCCACTTTTAAGCACATCCTCGCACCATTAGAAGTGACAAATGAACTTCCGTCTAACGGGTCCATAAAATTTGTAGACATATCGATCTCATTTTATAACCACAGGACTTGCTGGGGTTACCAGCCAAGAAGCAACAAGCCAATTTTACCATATGACTCCGCTTATTCGACGCTTGTAAAAAGAAGTATGACCAACATGTGCCTCACCAATGTACTGAAAAAATCATGCCTCATCTTGTGCAGAAATGTTTGTTTGAACAGGTAGATCGCCTGCAGACGTCAGGCTATCCTGACCACATTTTGATATCGGTGTCTGAGAGGTTAGTTAGAAAAATAGGAAATCAGCCTTCCGCTGAGCGGAAAGAAGACCAAGTGACAAAAAGAGAAAAGGTGGCAGTTATACTGTACATTCATCGAGTATCGCACAATCTTAAGAAAGCTGCGCAGAAGGCAAATGTGAAAGTCTTGTTCTCTGCCCCGATGAAGTTGTCTAGGCTGTGCAGATTAACTGATCCCTGCTCCAGAAAACGGCCAGAGTGCAAGGTCAACCACAACAAAGAATTAAGATTCCTGGAATGTATAACCGGCGTAGTACACAACATACCGCTTTCCTGTGGAAAAGTATACATAGGTCAAACCGGCCGATGCCTTAACGACCGTCTAAGGGAGCACAACAATAACGACAAAAACAAGACTAATGGTCATCTCGCAAATCATTGTCAAGTATGCAAGTGCACCCCTATATTTAACCAGTCCACTGCAGGTTATCATAATCGCACTCAATCTGCTAGGCTCATCGTTGAAGCGAAAATGATTTGGGAATGTACAGACATTTGCGTAAGCGTAGCTTCCCTTGTAGTATCAGACAAGGAACTGGAATTCTTGGGTGCCCATGGAACGTAGAGCGCTTGCCAAATGCCACGTGTGATCAACATATATAAGTGATGCTGCCCTCATTTCCCAATATAGTTGAAAGTTGCGCTGTGTGTGTTTCGTCTTCTTCTCTGTCCGCGTCCAAAGCGCATTTCCACCAAAGATAATGCAAAACCAACTAGCCCAAGTGAGTGCCTTGACGCAACGAGCTGTTTACGCCATTCCGCTGTCATGCGACAACGGGTACGTGGGGCAGACAGGCAGGAGTCTCAATGTCTGCCTCAACGAACACAAAGCTAATCTGTCCGCTGCTACGGGCATTCTTTTAAAGAAAGCACTGTGGGGAGTGTGGCTGTGCCCCAGCCTTTAACAGGGGCTCCGTGATAGACAAAAACACCGAGCAACTTGTTCGTGAAATATCGGAAGCTGCTGAGACGGAATGGCTGGGCACAGGATACACAATCAGGCTCTCCCTTTAGCTCTCTAAGAAAGAAACAGCTTTTCCGGAAATACAGCTATGAGTGCTAGTCAGTGCATTACAGAAAAAATCGTGATTCTAGTTTATTCATCTTTGTTTTGGTTTTCCACCTTGTGTAATCAGCCCTGAATACAAAATGAAAGAACGACTCTTGTCAGCTTTTTCCACCTCCACTACAAAAAACAGCATTGTAACGGCAATTTTATGGTAACGTGCCTTTCGTGCTTTCATTTTTTCTTCTCTATATATTATGTTGTAATCGGGAAATAAAATCAGTTGTAAGTTTAGAAGTTCATCTCTGCGTTACCTCTCTTGTCGTTTTCTTTAAGCGCTGTTTACACTTCAACAATTATTCTGCTGTTATCAGTTTTACTGTTACAAACAGAATCCCTTGCACTATGATTTAGAAACACGATGTGAAGCAATGGGCGGAATGGCAGGTTCTTTGCACGCGCTTCGGAAACCCTAAGAATTGTCAGTACACAACACTGCGGCGACACTTCAGACGAACTGGCCTTTCATACTGCTGTGCTGTAGCTTAAGTACACCAAGTCATTAGGCTTACATGCTTCTGAAATCAATATATTGCCTACCTCTTGTTCCACAGTGAAGGCTTGTGCAAACATGTGGTGCTCATCCCGTATTTCATCTCATGTTGCTGGTTTGTCGTGGGCCAGCTCTCTTAAAACATCAATGGAACACTTCTGGGACGACGAAACGAAGTCGCCACAAAAGCATTCGTGAGCTACTGAGCCGCATACGACACTCCGGTATTTTCGACATTGGCCAGAAAGTCAATCCATTCTTCCTTCGTAGGCTATCAATCTCACCTTTACTTTTCTTAACGCCAGGTTGATTTATTAGACTGAGACGCTGCGGTCTCGCCGTGCACGAATGAAGGTCTATTTCTGAAATCCGTGGACAGCGCAATATGACCACGTAGGGAGGAAATCGTTTCTTCTTGTCCTTGCGATTTTCTGGCTCCTGTCCGAGCATTTATGTTCTAAGGATGAATGCTAAATAAAACAATGGAATGGAATAGAATGGAAGCCTGGCTGTTTCTCAGTGAAGCTGCTCCCTGAACATGGAATAGGACTGCGCCTATATGACAGTAGGCCTCACAGAGGCGAGTCGTAAAACTGCAGTAAGCTGCCTTCACCAGCACATCTTTAACAAGACTCTATGGCTCCAGTTACAGCATCAGGGGTGTATGGGAGTGGTGTGCCTGCAAACTAATGGAGTAGAATTCTTCATATTTTTTTTAATAGAATTGCTTTGTGGATTCCTGAATGAACATTCACAGTAGCGAAACTCACCCACGGGAAATGAATCGCCCCAGCTTGTGGGCTATGCCGTACAAATTCATAAACTCGTGGAATGTGGCCGCTGATATGCCCAAGAAAATGCCACTCTTTATCAGAAGTGCAATCTGGTAAGGCTGCGGCTTAAGGTAAACCGCACCCCTGGGATGACCCACCCCGAGAGAACTGGCTGGTCGCCTTTTACTATTCTCGTCTCTGAACGTATTCTTTCCTATCTTCCTTTTACGCAATCCTGTCATCTCCTCTCTTCTGTTCTTCCTAATCTTCGTAGGCAGCGTCGGTTAACCGTGTGCAAGTAACTAACCTTGGTTAGGAGCATTATGTTATAGCAGCGATGTACAGCTGGTGCGTGCAAGTGACCAACATCCTGCACCGTCCCCTTGTTGGGCTCCGTGAGAGGTGGCTGCCATCGTTGCCGAGGTAATTACGCACATTAAGCATAGGGCATTTCCACATACATCTCCCTGACCGCGTTTGTGTAAACCATGTGCGCACCGAAGGCATGTTGAAGTTTTTTTCTCTGCCCAAACAATCCTTCCCTAGGTACCATGTACTACATAGTCAGAAACCTCAAAAACCAATCCGAATCATTTCTCATTTCCTTGTGGCCACATCACTCACCAAGGGCACTGGACCAGGTTTCAAAGCAAACAAAATGACTAGCGACGACCTACTCATTGAGGTCTGTGACAAGCTTCAACATGGCAAACTTTCTGTACTTACAGCATTCATCGATACACCAGTAACGGTCGCCCCACATCGTACCGTCCGAGGCGTTATATCAGAAATTTATTTCAACGCCCGTATCGAGGCAGAGTTATTGGAGGGTTGGAAAGACCAAATGTCTTTGAAGTTGGAAGGATCAAAATAGGAAGAGACTACATTGAAGTTCTGACAAAACATGTCATCATCACCTTTCCCTCCACTGCGCTCCCCGAATCCCTCTCAACCAGCTATACCAAAACTCATGTAAGGCCCTACATCCCTAGCTCCCGTCGATGTCATAAGGGCCAGAACTACGGACCACGGCTCGCAAATATGTCGAGGCCAACTTACCGTAGCGAAATGTGGAGACAGGGAGCACACTTCCGAAAGCTGCACAGCCAAAGTGCGGGCGATCACCCTACGCATGCGCGCACGTGTAGCGTGTGGAAATGAAAAAAAGAAATTATCACTCTTCAAATAAAAGACATCTCCTACAGGGAAGCCAGGACAAAGTGCTCCATATTTCATGGCGCATCTTATGCTGGTGCGGCGAGTCAGGGGGGCAGCGTCGCACCGGACTCTGCCAATAGGCCGGCCATCGCACTGCGATCCACCGGCTATAGCAATTGCCCTTACCTTGGGAGCAGCCAGGGCTGTCCTGCCATCCCTGGTCCCGGTCACACGGGCAGCCTCTGCTAGGTGCGGCAGCAGTCCGGGAAGTTCTGATTTGAAAGACGCTCCCTGCCCCTCCTCACCGGTGGGGCAAGGACTTTGCCCGCAAGGCCGAAGCCTCCATAGCGAACGCATCGCTCGCTAAAGCAAGTGTCCCAGGGCTTGGAAGAGGTAATCTTCTGAAACGGCACAAGGAGCTCATGGGGAGCGGACAGGCTCCCTTGATGCTCCAAGAGAGATAAAATCCCAGTTACGGGGCCTGAAAAAGGCCCCGTTAAATAAAGCCGCACATTCTCTTTCTCTACACACAACACTAATTAACACTCAACATAGACACAGTACACTGGAACGCAGAGGCCTGCTCACAAACCTGGATGACGTCGAGGAAGTGCTTCACAAACACTGTCCGAAAGGTCTGTCTGTGCAGGACACGCACTAAACAGCAGACACACGAATGTTCTTCGAGAGCATGTTTTTCCGGAAATACCGCGACGATACTTCCGCGTCACCTAGCGGTGTTGCCATCATAGTGGACCGATGTGTAGCGTGTCGACATCTCCCGCTCCAAATCACCCTCGAGGCAGTGGCCATTCGCGCATTCCTTTCAAACAAGGTCGTAACCATCTGCTCGCTCTACATACCACCAAATTATAAGTCGCACAAACAAGAATTTCAATGTCTAATAGATGAGTTACCTAAGCCCTACCTCATTTTATGTCACCTTAATGCACACAGCGGCCTATGGGGTGAGTCTCGCACTCCTGCGCGAGCCCGTCTTATTCAACACTTCTGTTTATCTTTTGGTGCATGTATCTTCAACAAAAATGCACCCACCTACTACAGCCTTGCGACCAAAACTTGTTCTTCCATGGACCTGTCCATAGTCTCCCTATCCATTCTGACTGAATTTAGATGGCAAGTTGTCAACAATTCTTACGGGACGACCATTTCCCCCTTCTGATAAAACTCCTAAAGAAAATGAACTTCCACCAAAGGCTCAATGCTGGAGGGTTGATACCGCCGATTAAGATAAATTTCGTACTGTCGCCAGTGTTACATCGTGGGCTGACATCTCTTCTTTATAAATTGATGGAGCTGCTGAATGCCTCAGTAATTTCATAACTGGTTCAGCTTCGAAGTGTATTTCGCTTGAACATGGCTTTCTACGGAAGGCCATGTTCAAGTGTGGAACCAGAAATTCCGGAACCCGCGTAGGGAGAGATAGAAAGCATGGAGGCTCCTGCACAATTGTGCTACTGACTAAAACCTTTAAACTTCAAAAACCCAAGACACAAGGCCGGAGAACGTGTCGTCAGGCCAGAAGGAAGAGTTGGCAGAAATTTTTATCGAACATCAATTCTTATACAGAGGCTGCTAAGGTTCGGTATAAGGTGAAGAGAGTTAGAGGCTTTCTTAGTGACCCCGCAGGCAGACAAACTGGTGGACCAGGCCAACTTCTTGTGTGCACAGTTTGAGCATGTGCCCAGTTCGTCCACTATTCTCAAAGATTTAAACAATACAAAGCAGTCACAGAAGGGAAAATTTTGGAATAAAAAAGCAAAAACGAGGCATAAAATCAACCTTTTTCCTTAGACAAGCTGTATGCAGCACTTCGCTGCTGCAGCAAATCTGACTCAGGTTCTGACCGTATGCTATATGGAATGCTGAAAAACCTGCCTATGAAAGACACTCCTCGCTTTATAGAGCTCTATATGGACTTTTTTGGTGAAGTCCCATGCGCTTGGCAACAGGCCATTACAATTCCCGTCTTGAAGCAGGGAAGCATCCGCCACATCTAGCGAGTTACCGGTCCACAGCCCTAACGAGCTGTCTCTGCAAAGCCTTCGAGAAAATGATAAACCGCCGTCTAAAATATTTCCTGGAAACAAAGAAACTTCTTAACCCTTATCAATGTGGGTTTCGTGACAGTCGATTCACCACCGACAATCTAATTCTTATTGAAGCAGATAGTCGGGAAACAAACAGTTCCTTTTGTTTTTCTGGGCATGGAAAAAGCTGCCGACACCACGTGGAAGTTTGGAATTCTCAGAGCCATCTCGCACTTTGGAATACGTGGTACCATGTTGAGTGTCATTGAAAGCTCGATGTATTTGGCGAATGGCACATTTTGTGTTCGTCTGTGTAATGTTTTCACAGGACCGTTTGTTCAGGAAACGGGAGTGCCACAGGACAGGGTGCTTTACTGCACTTGATCCTAAAATGAATTCCCTGCGCATGTACAATCAGTGTCAAATGAAAACCGAACAGCGGAGCGCGCGCCACAAGCACTAGAAACAGCATAGTGCACGCCGTCCAGTCATCAGCGCAGACAGGCCCACACATCCGGTTTCGTAGCACAGCGCAACCCCACTGAAGTGCGATGTTTTTTTTTGCCTGTGTTCCTACTCGGATTTTCGAAAGGAAGAGAAAAAAGAAAACAAGCGAAAACTTCAATATTCATGCATTCGATCGGGAAACCTGCGCATCGCGGTATATCGCTCTCAGCCCTACGGTTGCCGGCATGGGCGTGCCGATCGCTTGTAGTTTGTTTTTAGTTATGGCGCTCCGCTTCAACATTATGGCGCTGCGGGCGTCTGGGCACGACACGAGTTGCGGCGCTCCGCTTCAGCATTGTGGCGCTGTTGGCGTCTGGCAACCTTACGAAAAAAGAATGAATATGCCTGGTGAATATCCCGACATTACAATTAACTGCTGCGTGAAGTCGTGACAGGGAGGTCGTGAACGCTATAATTACACTGCTAAACAAAGGTCCACTTAAAGGAGAACTGACACAAAAAAATTGCATCTTGTTTTTTCTATTGAAATAAGTAGTTACCAACCCACCCATCGCGGCTGCAAAGTTCGGTTGCTCGAGCGCGCGGCGGCTAATTTTCGGAGACGGTTTTGTAATGCCCAGCCGCAGTTTTGGTTTTGAGAGAGCCTGTAGTTTCTTTGTAAACATAGTTGGGCTACGTGAGCACCCGCTGAGACAAGGACGTCTGTTCTTGTACTCCCGTGCATGCCTTCCGCCTCTTTCCGTTGAAAGATCTCTACTAAGGAGGATCGTGGCAGCAACACAAACTCATTACGCTGGTGGTGGTTGGTTGTTAACATGTAAACCAAGGATGGGGAAAGCATGCAATAGCACAACACGTACGCACTTTAAAAATTGATTTTTAAATATGTTCTAGGCTATATTATCTGCTGATATTTTCTAGATGATGCATGGGTGTCCTCACAAATCTATTCCACTGAATATCTCGCCTTCGAAATTTCCTGTCAGTGCTCGGTAAACAGAAAGCCACATATTACTGTAAATAAACCAATGAAAAAGGGCTGGACAAACAGCAAGAAGCGTTTATTGAAAATAAGCATCTGCGTGCAGCGACAATTTGCATGAGTGAAGGCGCGATGGTTTCCGCGAGAATATAACTGCTAACTGAAATTTAGTACTTGGTGAAGGCACCTTCAGCTGCCACGACGGCTCTCATTCTTCGCGGAACACTGTTGAAGAGTCGATCCAGAAAATCGCTCGCTCGCAGGCGTTCCCATTCCTCTTTTACGGCAGCCCACAGCGCGTCTTGAGAGCCGCACCCATTTGCCGCCGCGAGAGTGCCTTCCTCATGGCGCCCCACACATTTTCGACGATGTTCATGTCGGTACCTTTTGGAGGCCCCTCTCACAGCATCATTCCCAGCTCTTCCAGCACGGGCGTTGTTGATTTTCCCATGTGGACAGGGCTGCGGTCCTGCTGGAAGAAACAAAGGCCGTCAGGGAACGGCGCGTCCAGAGCATACGGCACAATGACGCTTTCGATTAAATCACAAAACGCCGCTGCGTTGAATTTTCCTCGCAAGCGAAGCAGTGGTCTAAGGCCTTCCTTAGACAGCGCGCCCCAGACGATGACGGACCAGCGGCCGCTGCTGCTGGCCACGTGCTGTATGTTCCTGGGCTCAAATCTGAAAAAGGAATGTTAACCATTATTTCAATCCTTGTAAGTTTTGTCATCATCTAACATGGCGGAAACGGTTGCTTAATATAGGTGCCCTATAAAATATATCACGTCGTGTTAAATATACCAGAGTGCGGGTCTCATTTTCCAGTGCCAATAGCAAAATATTATTCTGCATTGCATTAAAGCAGTCAAGCAAAAAAAAAACAAGAGTCGACGTGCTAAATTGGGGGAATATCATACCTGGCGCTGTGAGTTCACCAAATTCTCTGACGCTGGTCCCAGGGAGCGCAAAACGTTGACTCGTCGGTGAACATGACACAGCGCCAGTCCTCCGCAGCCCACGCTGCGTGTTCTTCAGCAAAAACACAAGTCTTGCGCGTTTATTGGCTTCCGAAAGGGCCGGCTCTTGGGGTGCCAGGCGGCTTCGCAGGCCATTCTCGTGCAGTCGACGTCTCATCGTTCACGTGCTGGCGGTTAGGTTTAAGCTGTCTTTGATCTCTCGAGCCGTGATGAACGGTGCCTCTTTTGCTGCTTGTTTGATAAGCAGGTCCTTCGCACTGTCCGTCACCCGCTGCCTGTGTCCACGGGGAAGGTTGCAGAGGCGTCCTTCTTCCCGGAATGCCTGGCAAATTCTATTAGCAGTACACAAGGTCGATTCATAATGGCGGCAGTTTGACGCTGGCTCACATCGTGCTGGTAAAGAGAAACAATGCGTGCTCTCTCTTCGAAGGAAATGGCATTTTCAGGTTAAATTAATTGTTTCCGGCTGGATCACCAAAACAAAAGAAACGGTGCAGGTAAAGCAAAAGCAGTGCTGCTGAACAAGACGACAGCTTGAAATCAACCACAAAGCGATTAGATTTATCTTTTCTTTTTATCGTGCCACGACGCTGATTGCAATGCACTGCTGGAGTAAAAGTGAAGAACTCCGAGCGATACGACGAAAAGCGCTTGGCACGCTCACGCCGGCCACCGCTATCACCTATACGAAAACTGGAACAGAAGTGAAGATAACGCAGTGTAGGGGGATCGTGCAGTGCTGCTACACCGGATGTGATCGCGTGTCAGTGTTGATGACAGGACGGCGCGCACTATGTGAACAGTGCTGGTGGTGCGCGCTCCGCTGTTGGGCTTTCATTTGACTATGATAGCACATCCCATGTAATTAGTTTTATTCAACATACGTTGATGATGTACGCAGAGGATTTAAATCGTGCAATCTGGCAATGTGCCAGTGGCAGGTTTAGCTTGGACTGAACAAGTGGGCGGCTGAAAATGGGTTCAGCCTGAACCCACAGAACACGTACAGCAGCTCTAAAAGTAAAACGGAGCACGCGAGCGGTGGCCGAAATCGGCAAAACTGCATGCCAGCGTGCTCTAGCAGCAGATGCGCTGCAAATCGCTAGAGTACGCCGGCACATCCGGCTGACCCATCCTGATATTATGATGCTCGCCTTATCGCTGGCACGAGCGAAACCGCGCTACTGCCATCACTGCTCGGAAGGGGCGCTTGCATTGTTTCATGCTTTTGTTTGCCCGCATGGGGCGCAAAAGTTAATAAATTCGGTGGCGCGCTCTTTCTGCTTCGTCAGGAATGCGACCACATTCAATCTGCGTGACAGCTTAGGGTCGCGCAAATTAAAACTGAAAAAACAGAACGGCATGTGGGTGTTAGATGCATTGTGTTTGCTAAAAAAAAGACGCTAAAAGGAACTGAACAAGTGAGCCAGTTGACCACCAGTTATTTCAACGCAAATTGGCTTTATGGAACGGAAGAAGAAAAGAAACATGGGTCTTGGAACACAAGGATGACTCTGGTTGAGGCATCCGCGATCGATGTTACTGAGCAAACAACCATGAAAACTTTAATCGCAGATGGCGCGTCATGTCGCTGTTACTTTTTTTATTTTTTGCATTCTCTTGAGCGAAGCATGATTTTAACCGCACCTGTCAAACAAAAGCGCGCAAGCGAAAGCGTAAATTATTGAAAGCACCCCTGACGAGCAGTGATGGTAGTAGCGCGGCTTCGCTCGTGCCAGCGATAAGGCGAGCATCATAATATCAGGATGGGTCAGCCGGGTGTTCCGGCGCACTCTAGCGATTTGCAGCGCATCTGCTGGTAGAGGGCGCTGGCATGCAGCTTTGCCGATTTCGGCCACCGCTCGCGTACTCGTCGTTTTACTTTTAGAGCGGCTGTACGTTCTCTTTTGCAGAAGGAGAGGATTTAATCCTGCACATGTTAATCAGCAGGGTCAGTGTCTACCTGCGACCACTAAGCACAAGTTTTTAGGCGTAATTCTAGGCAGCAAGCTATGTTTTGCGGCACATATATTCTATATAAAAGAAAAAAGCTTGAAACTATTTATTTTATTCATTTCTTTTGTGAGGAAGAAGAAGCACCACTATCGCCAGCCGCATTGCCAACGCCGGCCTCGCTCAGCGCGCGCTTGTGGTTGCTTGCGTCTCCTGGCTGCCTCGCCGCTTCATACGGTCGCTGTGCCTTGGTAGCGACGCGCTGTGAATAAACCTCGTCACATTTGGTGGAAGGTGCTGGAGTTCCCCGTGCTTTAACACCCTGGAGTTAAGAACAAGGACGCTTCCACCCGCCATGAACGACACCGCGTCCCAAACAGCGCCGTCGCCGCAGTCCGTTACCTGCAGCGGCGTTCCTCGACAACGGGACCCGAAGATCTTCAGCGGAGCAGATGACGAAGACATGGAAGACTGGTTTACCTCATATGAGCGGGTAAGCGCACATAACAAGTGGGATGATGTAGACAGGTTAACACACGTCATCTTTTATCTGGCTGGCGTTGCTCAACTCTGGTTTCACTACCATGAGAGGGACATACCGACATGGCCAATCTTTAAGACGACCTTCACCGAGGTGTTTGGACGACCTGCTGTCCGCAAACTCCGCGCTGAACAGCGCTTGCGCGCCCGAGCACAGCAGACGGCAGAAACTTTTACCAGCTACATTGAAGATGTTGTGGACCTCTGCAAACGCGTCAACGTCGCCATGCCTGAAGCTGACAAGATTCGGCATATCCTCAAAGGCATTGATGACGGCGCGTTCCGAATGCTCTTGGCCAGGAATCCACGCACCGTTTCAGAAGTGGTCAACCTATGCCAAAGCTACGACGAGTTAAGAAAACAACGCGCCTCCACTCGACCACCTGTGTTCAGCAGCGACTCTTTGGCGACTCTCGACACCACGGGTAACTCTTCGTTCCTTCAGCAGGTCAAGGACTTTATCCGTGAGGAAGTGGCGCGCCAGCTTTCCCTAGTACTATTCACTCAGGAGCCCACCTCCCGTCTCCCCAACATGCTTCGAAATTTCCTTTCCGAGGAGGTCGCTCAAGTTGTCCATCCAGCGCACCACCAGTCGCAAGCAGCCGCGAATCTCACCTGTGCGCAGGCAGTGCACCCTGTCGCTGCCCCACTCGCCTTTGCACAGCCGGTGCTGCCTGTAGCAGCGCCTCTTACGTATGCACAGGCCGCGCGCAGGCCCCCTCGCCGCCACGTTTCTCGACCCCGTACCAACCTGCGCCACCGGAAGTTCATACTGCATCTTGGGTCCCACCGCGACCTAATCCTTGGAGAATGTCGGACAATCGTCCAATCTGTTATTCTTGTTGCACTCCAGGACACGTCGCCCGCTTTTGCCGACGTCGCCCTCAAGTATTCGCCGACGCTTCTCGTCCCTTCCAGTACGGCAGCCAGCCCTTTCGCCAGTACATCCCACCCTCTTCTCAGTCATATACGCGCACTGACGTCCCAGAGTTTCCGTCGAAGCGCTCGCCATGTCCTCGTCGACGCTCGCTGTCCCCAATGCGACGTCGACCCGCTCCATCTGACCAGGAAAACTAAGAGCCGCAGTTCAAGAGGCAAGAACTGCGCTGTTCAAGCCCTCGCCCCTCTCCCGCTAACGTCGTCGAAATTTATGTAGAAGGTGTTCAGACATTCGCGCTCGTGGATACCGGCGCAGCCGTTTCAGTGATATCCGCCAAACTCTGCCGTATACTGCGTAAGGTAACCACGCCGCTTTCTGGACTGTCGCTTCGCACGGCCAGCGCGCAACACGTTACACCGCAAGCAGTCTGTACTGTTCGCGTACTTCTTCAGGGCATTCTCTATATTGTGGAGTGTATTGTTCTTACTGCCTGCTCGAACGACGTCATCCTCGGATGGGACTTTTTCTCCCGTCATCATGCCGTAATCAACGGCGCACGCGCTGAAGTTCAATTTTCCCCTATTTGTGACGCACCATTGCACGAAGATCTTGATGGCCCCCTTAAACTGGTCGTGCGCGAGGACACAGATATTCCAATAGGATGGATTTGCAGGCTAGTTGGTCAAGCATCTTGGAAAAAACAGCGCGAACACAAGGACGATAGATCCTTTTTTCTATTGTCCTTGTGTTCGCGCTGTTTTTTCCACAGATATTCCGCCTGGCACCTTCGCCTTGGTACCTGTATCCTGCTCTGGCCTCGCTGATGAAACAGTGTTGTTCACGCCGTCCCAACTCTTCATGGACCGTAAAGCTGTACCAGTACCGTTCTCAATGCTTGACATTGTCGCCAGCTGCAGCAACATTTTCCTCTACAATCCCCTGCACGCGCCTATCACATTACTTGTTGGTGAGTGTCTCGGCTTCGTAGAGCATATCGACACTTCGTTTTTGATCGACGTGCCGGACGACTATTCTGCTGTCCATTCCGGCCAACCATCTGCAATTTCGGCGCTTGACGAGACGTCCAGCGATATCTTCTCGAGTGCTATCGCTGATACTCTCACCCCTGCCGAACGTGCTGACCTCCTCCATCTGCTGCATCAGTTTCGATCTTCATTCGACGTTTCCCAACCTTGCCTCGGTCGCACGTCAGACATACAGCACTACATCGACACCGGTTCGCATCAGCCGCTGCGTCAGAGACCATACCGCGTATCTGCTGAAGAGCGTCGTGTCATTAACAACGAAGTCGAAGATATGCGCCGTTGTGGCGTTATCAAGCCGTCACACAGTCCCTGGGCATCCCCTGTCGTTCTCGTCCGCAAGAAGGATGGATCAATTCGGTTTTGCGTCGATTACCGTCGTTTAAATAAGGTAACGCGCAAAGACGTCTATCCCTTGCCGCGCATTGACGAGGCCCTCGACAGCCTTCAGGGTGCAGAATTCTTCTCATCCCTAGACTTGCGTTCGGGATACTGGCAGGTACCGATGGCTGAGGCCGATCGTCCCAAAACGGCATTCACTACGCCTGATGGCTTATATGAATTCAACGTGATGCCCTTTGGGCTTTGTAACGCCCCTGCCACGTTTGACCGACTCATGGACAACACGCTGCGTGGTTTAAGTGGTCTATGTGTTTGTGCTATCTAGACGACGTCGTGGTTTTCTCGCCTGATTTCCCGACCCACCTGCTTCGCCTCAAACATGTTTTGACATGCCTAACAAATGCCGGCTTGCAGCTGAACCTCAAGAAGTGCCGCTTTGCCGCGCGTGAGTTGACCATCTTAGGCCACATTGTGTCCAAACACGGCGTTCTACCTGACCCTGCCAAGCTTCGTGCAGTCGCTGAGTTTCCGAAACCTAAGACCATCAAAGAACTCCGCAGTTTTGTAGGCCTATGCTCGTATTTCCGACGCTTCGTCAAGAATTTCGCATCCATTATGTCGCCATTGACTCAGCTCTTACGCGACGCAGACCTTTCCTCCTGGTCGCCTGCGTGCGAGGCCGCGTTTACTACGCTGCGTCGTCTCCTTACCTCTCCACCCATCCTTCGCCATTTCGACCCGACAGCGGCCACTGAGGTACACACAGACGCCAGTGGAGTCGGCCTCGGCGCCGTCCTCGCCCAACGAAAGCCGGGCTACTCCGAGTACGTTGTCGCCTATGCGAGTCGCACACTGACGAAGGCGGAGTCGAATTACAGCGTGACCGAGAAAGAGTGCTTGGCCTTAGTATGGGCTCTCGGCAAATTCGCCCATACCTGTACGGACGCCCGTTCGACTTAGTCACAGACCACCACGCACTTTGCTGGCTCGCCACTTTGAAAGATCCATCTGGTCGCCTAGCCCGCTGGGCACTCCGCATCCAAGAATACGATATTCGCGTCGTATACCGCACCGGACGCAAGCACTCCGACGCTGACGCCCTTTCCCGCTCACCTCTACCTTCAGCCTCGGCCTGCGGAGTAATTTGCACACAGTACATCTCATCTCTGGACATGGACTCCGTCGCCACCGAACAACGCCGTCACCCGTGGATTGCTTCCATTTTGGACTACCTCTCCAGCTCATCCACAATCCCGGTATCACGATCCCTGCGACGCCAAGCAGTTCATTTCACCATTCGGGACCAGCTGCTCCACCGACGCAACTATGCTCCTGATGGCCGTAGATGGCTTCTGGTGATTCCCCGCACCTCAAGGTCACAAGTATGTGCCTCCTTCCACGATGATCCCCAGTGTGGCCACGCCGGAGTATTTAAAACATACGAACGCATTCGTCACAGGTACGACTGGCGCGGCATGTACACTTTTCTGCACAAGTTTGTTCGATCATGTCTTGACTGTGAACGTCGAAAATCACCACCTTTCCGCGAGTCTGGTGCCCTGCAGCCGCTCCCGTGCCCTGTTAAACCCTTCGATCGCGTCGGCATTGACCTGTACGGCCCGCTTCCCATGACGCCAGATGGAAACCGGTGGATAATAGTTGCTGTAGACCATTTGACACGCTACGCCGAAACTGCTGCCTTACCAAGTGCCGCAGCGCGGGACGTGGCTTCTTTCGTCCTACATAGCTTCATCCTCCGCCATGGCGCACCTCGAGAACTTCTTAGTGATAGAGGTCGCGTATTCCTCTCCGAAGTTGTCGAAGCTTTGCTTTCGGAATGCCACATCATTCATCGCACAACCACAGCGTACCACCCGCAGACTAACGGGCTCACGGAACGGTTTAACCGCACTCTCGGCGACATGCTCGCAATGTACGTGGCATCCGACCATGGCAACTGGGACCGCATCATACCCTTCGTCACATTCGCGTACTACACCGCGACGCAAGCAACTACGGGATTTTCGCCTTTCTTCCTTCTGTATGGACGAGATCCTTCGCACACCATCGACACACTCCTGCCCTACCGTCCTGACGCGTCCGAGTGCCCACCTCTACCTGAAGTCGCCCGACAGGATGAAGAATGCCGCCAGCTCGCCCGCACATTTACTGCTCAAGAACAGCAGCGACAGAAAGAACAACACAATGGCATGCCTCCAACCAAGACCTATGTCCCAGGCTCTCTTGTGTGGTTGTGTGTGCCTCTTCATACGCCTGGACTGTCCTCAAAACTCATGCCCAAGTACGAAGGTCCCTGTCGCCTCGTGGAGCAAACGTCCCCGGTGAACTTTCTGATTGAACCACTGTCACCGCCTAACGACTTGCGCCGGCGTGGACGTGACATTGTCCACGTCTCACGTCTCAAGCCCTATCACGACCCTCTACCGTCCGACCCGTAGGTCGCCAGGATGGCTCTTTTCGCACGGGGGGTCACTGTGAGGAAGAAGCACCACTATCGCCAGCCGCATTGCCAACGCCGGGCTCGCTCAGCGCGCATTTCTGGTTGCTTGCGTCTCCTGGCTGCCTCGCCGCTTCATACGGTCGCTGTGCCTTGGTAGCGACGCGCTGTGAATAAACCTCGTCACACTTTATTTATTTAGTTATTTATACATACTGCAGCGAAGAAATGCGCCATGGCAGGAGTGGGGTTACAATGCAACCCAAGAGCGAAATTTTAAGAAACAGCAGTGAAAATTATACAGACAGGTAAAATAATGCAGTTGTGTGTTTCGCAAGGTCAAACATACATAATTATGTGATAAACATAAAAGAATACGAGACAAACAAACGATGCAACATAATAGCTGATGGCAATGCCAAATGTCAAAATAGACGAGGGTATGCCACAGATGCACGTCATGGATGTCGGTTACGAAGTTGAGCGATGGGCGTGAGCGAACAGAAGCAGGTAATGAATTGCAGTCCCCCTTCAATGGAACGGGGAAAAGTACTAAACTTGAACATGTTAGTTCGAGCATAATAAAGCTTCAAGTTTAAGTTATCATGGCTTCTCCTCATTTAACTGAAGACGTGACGATGCTGTGCAAAAATTTTAATGACTATTCGGCGACGCGACGAGAGTGACGTTAAGTTCAATGAAGAGAGAGAAGAGGATGAAAAGTCACGGTCATAACGGTGACATATGAATCTTACCGCTTATTTCTGGATTGCTTATTACCGGTTGATGTCACATGGCTTATACGGGTTCCATACGACAGGTCAAGTATTGGAATAATTAGCGATTTATATAGCACAAACTCAGTTTCCTTCGGATATATGGATACAGTGCGACGTAGATAGCCCAGTTTTTTCAATGATTTGTTACATATATGGGCAATGTGCTTGGGTCATAACATTTGAGTAAAAAGA
Organism: Hyalomma asiaticum; assembly: GCA_013339685.2. Classification (NCBI taxonomy): domain Eukaryota; kingdom Metazoa; phylum Arthropoda; class Arachnida; order Ixodida; family Ixodidae; genus Hyalomma; species Hyalomma asiaticum. Next base: position 51,961,919 of record CM023481.1, read on the forward strand.
CACCGAGATATTTCTATTGAAAAACCCTATTTACAGCGCGGTTATCGAAAGAGTAATCACAAACAGAAGGCGATTTATTTCAAAACGACAAAAGCACCGTTTTCATGAAGTTTATGTTCATGTGCCAGAGCGTGCACCAATTGCACAACCCAGAAAATGACTCCTGCAAGCGGTAATGGTCACTATGTGCTTTAATGACACTGTACAAAACGCAATCATCGGCATAAAAACGAATAGAAGAGGAGGTGCAAGGAGGCAAGTCATTTATGTAAATTAGGAATAATAGAGGCCCAAGAACGGATCCTTGGGGCACTCCGGATGTTACATTAATAGTAGCAGAGTTGGTTGAGCTGTAAGAAACGAAGTGAGAACGGAATGACAAAAAGCTTGATATCCAGTTAACCAATTGAGGATTAAGATGGCGTCCAGTTTAGCAAGGAGTTTAAAATGCAATACTGTATCAAAGACCTTTGAGAAATCTATGAAAATAGCGTCAACCCGGTCGCCAAGATGAAGGTTCAGAATAATATCATGCGTGAATTCAACTAACTGTGTTGTGGTACTGGAAGCACGCATAAACCCATTCTGCGTGTGAGACAGTATTCCGTGCTATTCCATGCTGAGCATGATGTGTTTATGAATGATGTGTTCGAACATCTTGCATGATTGAGAAGTCAAAGATATCGGTGTATAATTCGATAGAGACTGCTTGTCACCAGATTTCTTAAGAGGGAGCACCTTTGCTATCTTCCATGAAGATGGAACAGTGGCAGAAGATAAAGATTTATTAAATTTCACCGACAGATATCTGGATGACAATAGGGAGTAGCGAACTAAGAAGGCATTCTGCATCCCGTCTGGGCCAGCGCTTTTCTTCACATCCTTCACAATTTTAAGATGAGCTTGAGAACGCCTTCATTAGATATATCAATATCACTGACTGCTTCAGAAAGAATTACGCTTGTCAGAGAAGGAATGTAGTTGTTGTCAGGAACAAACACAGGCTGGAAATAGTTATTAAAAGCAGTAGATATCGCTAGTCGGTCATCGATAACATTGTTATCAATTCTAAAAGAAGAACTTGAGGCCATCATGAGGCAGCATCAAATACCACAACTTATGTGGATTCGTCCTTAACATGTTCGGCAGTTGAACGCGAAAAAAGAAATCTTTAGCCATTTTCAACTTGGAGTTAAGTGCCCTCTTTACACTCTGAAATGTTTACTTTTTTGCACATTATGTTTTACCATTATATCTCTTTTTTTGCCTTTGTTCTTGCAACTGAAATTGTAAGTGTCATCGTGATATTTAATTTGTTCTATATTATGTATCTGTAACCAAGCAGTTATTATCTGTAAACTTTTTTTTGCCCCTCCCCTCTTCAATGTACGTATGTACCCTGAGGGTATTTGAAATAAATAAATAAAATGTCAACAGGATCATTAATTCTTCTGGAGCGCCTAAGTCGACGGAGTCGGCGAGATATATGCAAGATGTCACGAGTGATTCAAGGAAGATTACCATTGCGTTTCTTTGTTTTCATTGGCACAAACCTTTGTATACATGACTTAACAAGGTCCCCAAAGTACAGAACGAGGCAATTTATATCCTGACTGTCGGAAAGTGCACAAAACGTATGAAAATTATCAGCTAGAATGTCAGTAATGGAATTGTCATCGGTACGAGTGAAATCACGGAAACTGGTAAATATATAGGGAGGTTTGATGTGGGACAGCAAAGTGACAACAAGACACGACACAACAAGACAACAAGACAACAAGCAGCAGCAGAAAGCGATCATCGGATAGGATGCATTTAGCATTGGGAAGGTAACATACCTGCATGAAGAGCAGGCAACGATTGAGGATCGTGCTGTTCCTGCTGCGTCTTAGCCCACTGAAGAGACGATCCTCGGGGAGTGCATTTATACTTCTGGTGGCTGACATCACAGGGACGCAGTTGTCAATGAATGGCTGATCAAGTAGAGCGTGGCCACGAGCGTTGACTTGCGGCAGCTTCAAGGCTGACGCGCCGGCGCCGTCCCATAGCGGAGTGATATGGCAGTCCCATGGCAAACACTCGGTGGCTTATGAACTGATAATCCTTCAATTACTTCGCAAGAAAAGTTACTATGGGCGAAATCTGTACTTAAGAAAACTAAGTCTAGGATACAATTATACCTAGTCACACATGAGACGACTTCAGTAAGCGCAAAAGGCAAAGAAATATTTATTAACTCATTACATGTAGCAGCATCACGACCCGTTGTAGTCAAGGAAGGCCAATTGGTGTCAGGAACATTAAAATCCCCCATACAATCACAATTAATGAAGCAATATTAACATGACACATGAAACTGGCAAGAGCATAAAGAACATCAATCGAGGATCCAGGTGGGCGATATATAACACTAACTACAATACATTGATTACATGATTAGAATTTGCACCACAGGGATTCAGCCTCTGGAGGTGATAGAAACACTGAGAAGCGGATATCTGAGCGCATAAGCAATGCGGCGCCACCGCTAAGACCATGTGCCCTGTTATTACGTATGGCAATAAAACCGGGCGGAGTAAACTGAGAATCGTAAACGTTATGATGTAGCAAAGACTCTGTGATGCCAATAATGAGGGTGATTTATTTATTTATTTATTTATTTATTTATTCCCTCAGGGTTTGCACATCACAGAGGGGAGGGGCATGTTACATATCAGAAATGGAACAGAACACTTAATACAAAATGATATAACAAAATTTTAACAATCCACCGAAATATACAAATATATAACGTCTCAAAGATCTTACAGAAAGAAAGAACGAAAGAAAAAAAAGAATGTATCGATTGGGGTTATGCGTGTGGTACATGTTCAAGAACTAAAACAAGAAAAACATCAAGGGAAAAAAACCATGGAATAAGGGACACTGCATACAAATCAAGAAGCCGGACCAAAGGTCAAAACATATTTTGCAAAAAAACCTTAAAGCGTGACGTGTCGATGATAGCGGTGGCTGACTGTGGCAATTGATTCCATTCAGATGTGGTCCTTGGTAAGATTGCATGTGAGTAGGTTACGGTTCTACAACAAGGAACATGAACTTTTTGTAGGTGATCAATTCTGTGTGATATGAATGAGGGTTGTTTAACAAACTGCTCACGAAGGTTAGTGTTATGATAATAAAGTTTATGGAACAGGCTGAGCCGGGCTATTTTTCGCCGGATGGAAAGTTCGGGAATGTTAAGCTGGTTAAGTCGCCCAAATCTTTAGCTATCCTGCGCGAGCGCCGACTTTTTTGTGCGTCAGCGCCGTACGACGGAGCCAAGTTGCAAACAGGGCGAGAGTAAGCACATGCCCATGAAGCGCGCTCAGCTGGGCCCATCGTCTGCTTCGCTGTTCCTTCGTGAGAATGTCGCCCCGCATTAACTCAGACGGACAGACAGCCCATCTTGCCCGTATCTTATGTTCCGAAGATCAGCAAGCAACCGAGAAAATTAAATCCGCGGATACGTCACACGCCCCCGCGCATGAGATAAGCTGACAAATGTGGATCGTTCATTTGTTATCTGGCGACGCAAAAGCCTTTTTTTTTCACCTGTAGGAGATGCCGTTTCTACACCACGGGCGCTTCATAGTTTAGCGCTGCCGCGACGCTTTAAGGCCGATTTGAATCTTCGCATTAGTGCTGCTGTTCTACAGGCCGTGTTAACGATAGTTCGCAACACTTGTCCAGAATGCCACCCCGTATACCTCCAGCGAAAAGATTCCGAATTATAGGAATGTCACTGGGCGGCTCATCGCAGAAGGAAATCGCTCAAGCACTTGGAGTGAGTAAGCCTTCAGTGGGTCGAATCATACGAGCCTACCGAGGTGAAGGACGATTCAAAGATGCTCCTCGCTACGTCACTAGAAAAACAACCGAAGAAGAAGACCTGCAGATTATCGCCTGTGTAAGTGACAACCCCTTCATAACAGCGCGTGAGATAAAGTCTGCCCTCGGCCTTAGTGTGTCCGACGAACTAATTAGGCAACAGCTGAGACAGGCGGGGATTAGAAAGAGGACGGCTGCACAGAAGCCCCTATTTTCCGAGAGTGCCAAAGCAAAGAGGCTCGCCTTCGCACAGGAGCATCTCAAATGGACAGTTGACGGTTGGCAAAACGTCGTGTTTACCGATGAAAGTAGCTTCTCTACTCAGTGGGACCAGAAACAAAAAGTATACCGGCCAGTCGCTAAAAGATAAATCATTTTACTTGCTTTCTTATATAACATACCATTTTATTGGTTACCGACCGTTATTAATTTGAGTTACATTCATTTCTTTAAAGTCTGATCCCAATTACGTCCAGGCCGTCAAAGGTAGTGGAAGGCAATCTGTGAACGTCTGGGGTGCTATTACGAAAGACGGTCTTGGTCCTCTCTACCGCATCGTGGGTCATCTATGCTCCGAAGATTACATGACAATCATTGACCATCAGCTCCTTCCTCACGTGCTGGACGGACCATACAGTGATGGACATTTTCTGCTGCAGCAGGACCTTTCCCCAATCCATACGGCACGCTCAGAGACAAAGCATCTCGAAAACCTAGGCGTGATGACACTAGATTGGCCGCCCAAGGTAGCGGACATGAATGTTATAGAAAATGTGTGGGGAATTTTGAAACACAACTTGTCGAAAATGGGCCTCCACACAGCAACTCCTGATGAGTTGTGGAAGGCCATCTAGAGTGAGTGGGAGAAGTTCAAGGCCGACAGCGACCTCGTGCCGGCGCTCTATGACTCCCTTCCACGTCGTATGTCTGCCGTAGTGGAACTTTGCGGTGACTTGAATGGCCTGCGAGCACCGCATTGGTGCACACCTTCAACTTCATTTTTTAGTGTATCAGCAAGTGTGCTACACATCATAAAATGCTTTACGAATGCATTATGTTTTATTTTATTCAGATGCAACGAAATTGCTCTATGATTTATGACGGTAACGAAGATTATTCCTTATGAGTCTGAGAATTCGTGCGTGAATCAGGCCAAGTTTTTTCAGCAGCGTCCCTTAGCGATGGCATTTCGATATGTCTGAAGCATTGAAGCACGTCTGGCGTGGATATCGATCCTGTTACAAGGGAAAAAAAGCGTTTCCGTCGCCAGATAACAAATGAACGATCCACATTTGTCAGCTTATATCATGCGCGGGGGCGTGTGACGTATCCGCGGATTTCATTTTCTCGGTTGCTTGCTGATCTTCGGAACATAAGATACGGGCAAGATGGGCTGTCTGTCCGTCTGAAGTGAGTTAATGCGGGGCGACGTTCTCACGAAGGAACAGCCAAGCAGACGATGGGCCCAGCTGAGCGCGCTTCATGGGCATGCGCTTACTCTCGCCCTGTTTGAAACTTGGCTCCCTCGTACGGCGCTGACGCACAAAAAAGTCGGCGCTCGCGCAGGATAGCTAAAGATTTGGGCGGCTGTACTTCATTAGGGTAACACTGGCTATGCGGTTATAATTGGATGAAATGAAGCGGATTGAACGATTCTGAACTGCTTCGAGTTCGTGTGTTAGTCCAGCGCCACCGGGATCCCAGATGGATGATGCATATTCAAGTGGTGGTCGAATATATGTAGTGTAAAGAAGTTTTTTAAGGGATGAGGGTGCCATGTGAGTTTCTTCGAAAATACCCCAGTGAACGGTTAGCTTTGGCGATGATGTCCTCTACATGATGGTTCCATGACAGGTTACTGAAAATATGAACACCTAGATATTTGTAAGATGAAACAGCCTCAAGATGAATATTGTTAAGGTGATAGTGTGGACATGCAAGTGAGGTGCGGCACACACGCATTGCTTTACATTTTGAAATGTTTAGTTCCATGTTCCACAGATGACACCAGGTGAATACGTTGTCCAAATCAGTCTGAAGCGAGGTGACGTCGTCTTTGTTAGCTATTTTCCGATAAATGACACAGTCATCTGCGAATAGACATATCTTTGATGAAACATGAGTTGTTAAGTCGTTGATGAAGATTAAGAAGAGTAAGGGTCCCAACACAGAGCCCTGGGAAACACCTGAGAGCACTGGCTGGGCAGTCGAGTTAACATTGTTAGCAGAAACAAACTGAGTTCGATTAGAGAGAAACGCTCGAACCCACTTAAGCAGGTTCGGATCTAAATTTAGTTGTTTCAGCTTAAGAAGTAACTGATGTCTAACCTTATCAAATGCCTTAGAATAATCTAAAAAAATACAATCTGTGGTAAATCCAGAATCAAGTAAGAAGTGTAGGTCATTAGTAAAGACTAAAAGCTGCGTTTCACAAGAAAAATTCTTGCGGAAACCATGTTGGGCGGTTGTGAAAAACTGGTTTGACTCAAGGAAATTAACAAGGTGAGTAAAAATGATATGTTCAAGTAGTTTGCACGGGACAGATGTTAGTGAAATCGGACGGAAATTTAATGGATTGTGTGTTACTCCCGACTTGTAAACTGGCACTATCTTCCCCACCAGCCAGTCTTCCGGAAGACTAGAATGCTGCAGCGACTGAAAAAAAACATGACAGGATAATAGACGAGTATTCAACAGTGTTTTTCAAGAATTTAGCATTAATACCATCAACTCCACATGATGATGAATTTTTAAGTTTTTGAATGACCATTCGAATACCTTCCGAGGTAATAAAAATAGCGTACATGGGCAAGTAATGCAGAAACGGCAAGGTGATCTGTGTGTTGGCAGTTACGGGGCGAGAGAATGCTCTTATAAACGTGTCATTTAGCACAGACGCGCACTCTACGTCCGGAACGGGATGCCCTTCGGCCGTCAGTAAGGCTATTGCGCGGGGCTCGTTGCCACCCACAAAATTCCAAAATTGTTTAGGGTTATTTTTTAGCATAGTCAGTAGAATGCCGCTAAGTTGAAAGACGGTTAATGTATCTATTGTACCATGGAGCACTTGTGTATGAAAAAAACTTTTTTCATGGGGATATTTTAGCGGTTAGCTCTGTAACTTAGCTTTAAATAAGTCCCAGTTGGTCTGCACCGACCTTTCAAGGTAGTCAGGTAAAAACTCGTCTAGAAAGGAGCCGAAAGCATTGTTTATCGAGTCAAAGTCGGCTTTTTGTAATCGCGTATTGTTTTCAAACTGCTTACGCATGCGTGATGCGTTGCAAAAACTTTTTCATGGGGATATGTTTAGCGGTTAGCTCTGTAACTTAGCTTTAAATAAGTCCAGTTGTTCTGCACCGACCTTTCAAGGTAGTCAGGTAAAAACTCGTCTAGAAAGGAGCCGAAAGCATTGTTTATCGAGTCAAAGTCGGCTTTTTGTAATCGCGTATTGTTTTCAACTGCTTACGCATGCGTGATGCGTTGCAACAAGGGACAATACGTCTGGAAGTTTCTTAACAATACTACGAGCATTAAAATTTAGAAGGACAAGGTGTTCCTGACGGCTATAATGAGGTCAGGCAGTGGATGAAGTAGGATTCGAAGATGTGGCCAAAGAAGAACGAGAGCCAGGGGGTTGATCTGGGACTTTCACTAGTGCATTTAACATGACGTCCCAGTTTTAACGACCCATATCAATGAATGCATGATCGTACCTTAACTTCACCACAGAGACATCGCTGCGGAAAGGAAGTGATGCCTCCCAAATTTTTTTCCGAATATGTCTACTCCGTGAAGAAGTCTTCTGTAATGAACACCTTTGAACCCTTGAGTTTAGAATAATTTTTTAGAACAGCGGATTTCTCCCCAAAGTTAGAAAGCTTCAGAATAATGTGTCGTGTGTTGCCCGTGCGTGCTTTACCGAGCCTCTGGGCGCATTAGTTTCAGGGTTTCAGGGCAGGGAATTTTCAGGGTATTGGTGAACACAGAAGTAACGCTGCACAACAGCGTGCTAGTGTTTTCATTGGGGTCTTCTGAAATATCGTGCATCATCAGGTTATTTATCGTCGAACGATTTTCTAAGTCATCATTCTTTAACGTAAGTTCGTTAATCTTAGAAGTTAAGCAGTTAATTTTCGCACGTAACTCACTAACAGAACTATCCTCAACAGGTTTAGGAGAACGTTCCAATTAATTAACCCGCGATTCTAAAGCATGAAAACGCCAGTCGACCATATGAGCTAGCTTAGATTGCCCCTCCAAAAATTTGGAGAATATTTCAGAGACAGACGGAGCGTCAGTGCCCTTAAGTACTGCATGATTAACCTCGTCGAGAGCGTTGGAACCAGCAGCATTTCGGGTTACAGGTGTATTACCAGAAGTATTACCTTTACTGGTATTCACAGACTTATTCAGAGGCCCCGGATTTAGTTCCACATCACCGCTCAGAACGAAACGACTCCTGGAAAATAATGCGTGTAGGCAGAAATGCACAAGTCTACGTGGCAAGGAAGCAGCAGCAGAAAGCGATCATCGGATCGGATGCATTTAGCATTGGGAAGGTAACATACCTGCATGAAGAGCAGGCAACCATTGAGGATCGTGCTGTTCCTGCTGCGTCTTAGCCCACTGAAGAGACGATCCTCGGGGAGTGCATTTATACTTCTGGTGGCTGACATCACAGGGACGCAGTTGTCAATGAATGGCTGATCAAGTAGAGCGTGGCCACGAGTGTTGACTTGCGGCAGCTTCAAGGCTGACGCGCCGGCGCCGTCCCATAGCGGAGTGATATGGCAGTCCCATGGCAAACACTCGGTGGCTTCCACGTGCCCAGCCAGAAATGACAGGGCAGAACCACGCGAACCAATGTCAAAACACGGGATGTCCAAGGAGTTGCGATCAGCGAAACCGGCGAGGAACTGCCTGAAAAGCAAGCAACGATTAAACATCGTGCTGTTGATGCTGCGTCTCATGTCATGAAGGCGTTGTCGCGCACTACGTGAGGAAGTGACACCAGTTGTCTATTAAATTTGTACAAGAGCCTTATGCGCACATGTCTAGACTATGGGTCCATAGCCTATCAGTCTGCAACGCCAAGCACCTTGAAAATGCTGGACCTGGTACACCACCTAGGCCTTCGTCTCTCCACAGGCGTACTCAGGACGAGCCCCGACGTGTAAGCCAGCTAAAGCAGAAACACAAAAAGATCCTTTATTGATAGCAGCGGTTGTTTTTTTTTACAGTGGCTGGCACGTGCAAGCCCATATAGGTGTTGACGTCAGCAATTGGTGGAATACGCACAGCGCATCTGTATCTTGCATGACACATCTTCCTCTGTTTATCAGTTCTTAGAAACGTGTCACTTAATCACTTGATTGAAGCTGCCATCACTTGAGTGCAGCCTTTTTTTGGAGGCCTCCTGTTTCTGGACGAGCGTCTCAACCTCAGTGTATACTGTCCATCGGTGGAGGATGTAGAGGTTGCCCGGACCCGCTGTCTAGGACCGGGCTCCTACTCGTTGACGGGCTCGCCTTTGCTTTCAGACTCGTCATTTGTGCTGCTCTCAAAAGGTTCCAACGTCGTTGCCTGCTGTTGCAGCGAAGTAGCTTGTTATCGTCTGTACGCAACCTGTATGACCGTGGCGCTGCTAATCCTACTACTTGCGCTTTGCGAGTCCACTGTTTGTCACGAACCCTCAGCACTTGTCCTTTCTGGAGGTCCGGCAGATATTTGGCACCAGTACCTCGTGGCTTGCGTTTGTATACGGTTGTTTTCCTCTGCCGGCGGAAGTCCGGAAGTTTTGTACGTAGTATTCTGCCTTGCAGGAGCTCACCTGGCGACCGACCGTCTTCCAGCGGCGTCGCACGGTAGAACTCCCAGCCAGAAGTCCTGCTGTGTATATTGAGTTCTTTTCGCAATTTTTTTGGCGATTTGAACAGCCCTTCGCAGCCAGTCCATTCGACTGTGGAAATCCAGGGCTCGATGTAATGTGCTGGCAACTCGTACCTGGATGCAAAAACAGCAAATTCGTGAGAGGCAAAGTGGGGACCGTTGTCGCTGCAGACTTCCAATGGAATACCCTAATGGGCAAAGATGCCACTCACTTTCTTAACAGCCGTACGAGATGTGGTGTCGTTTAGCTTTTCCACTTCGGGGAAGTTGGAGGAAGCATCATACACTCACAAGCCATCCTTATCGCTTTGCTTGTGACGCACGTGGCTAGTGTGTATCTGCGCTCCATCATGAAGGCGTGATCCGTGAACTTATCTTCGTGCCGCGTTTTATCGGAAAACGCCCCTCGCCAATAAGCTGAGGGCAGCCGTGGGCACCGGAGTAGTAGTTCGCCATCTGTACGGCGGTTCACTTGTTTTCTTTCGGGCGCAGGTCAGCCCAGTGAAATAAAGGATCGTCGCGGCTGCGTGACAACTGGTGGAGGTGCTGGGTATGCACCAGGTCCCTGAGCCGACAGCTGCACGGAAGGACGAGGCCCCCAAAAGCAGCGACGCGACTCGCAGTAGCCGCCGCCTACAAGGGTTGCCACCGGAACCCGGAACACTACCGGAGTGCACTCGACAGAAAAAAGAAGACTCGACGTCAACCATGAGCCTACCAGCTGCGCCCACCCCTGTCATCTTGCAACAGCCTCGAGTGCCTCCAACCTTCCACGGCTCGCCTGTAGAAGATGCAGAAGATTGGCTCGACCAATTCACTCGGGTGGCTTCACTAAACAATTGGGATGACGAGATGAAGGTGCGTCACGTTTTCTTCGCACTCGACGGCCCCGCTAAAACGTGGTTTGAAAACCACGAGGCCTCTTTGACTACGTGGGAGGTGTTCAAGACTGATTTCTTGAGGACGTTTGCCAACATGCTGCGCAAAGAAAGGGCTGAAATTCTGCTACAATCGAGGATCCAAAAGCCTAACGAAACTGTGCCTATATACGTCGAGGAAATGAAGCTCCTCATCCGCCGCGTGGATCCGAACATGGCAGAGGAAAAGCAGGTTGGGCTTCTAATGCGAGGAGTAAAAGAGTCCCTTTTCGCTGGCTTAGTTCGCAACCCGCCGAAAACCGTTGCCGAGTTCACGCAAGAGGCATCCACCATTGAGAAGACCTTAGATTCCCGAAACCGCCAGTACAACCGTACAGCGCACATAGCTTCCATGGACCCTCAAGCAACGTTTGCAAGTACCAGCAACTTGCGTGAAATAATACGCGAAGTCGTCCGCGAGGAGCTGCGGCTACTTATACCATCACCCTCGCAGCCTCCAGAAGCGCCACTCACGGATGTCATACGCGACGAAGTTCGCATTGCTTTGGGTGTTTCTCGGACGGCGACTCCATGTCAAGAAAACCAGGGAATAAGTTACGCTGCCGCAGTACGCAGCCCAAGAGGTACCGCCAACATGCGCCGTGAGCATTACGAACCACCCCAGCGATCGCCGCCACCCGTCCACTCACCTGTTTTTTTGGAAGCGCCGCGAAAAGCAGACCTCTGGAGAACCCCCGACCAACAACGCCCACTATGCTTTCACTGCGGTGAGCCAGGCCACATCCTCAGATACTGTCCTTACAAACGCATGGGACTTCGTGGTTTTGCCCTCAACGCACCACGACCGCGACCCGGACAGCGACCACGTGAAGTTGAAGACTACTTGCGCCGTGCCGAGTATCCGCCCACCAGTCCATCACGATCACCATCACCGCCATACAGCAGCTACACATCGCCAGGCCGTGGCAACGCGGCGGCAGCGCGAGGAAGGTCCCCGAGCCCTCGTAGGGGAAACTGAGTAAAGCAGCCTTTGGAGGCGAGGTTGCTTGCCGGCGAATGGACGAAGAACCTCCACTGACCATACCGCACGACGACGGCGCCCCGACGGAGACACCACGGCTGCTACGACGACACTTCGCACTAAGCTCGACGGCACGCCCCAACCGCACTTGCAGCACTCGCAGAAGCCGTGATTCGACACCAAGACTGACGTCCAACTCGAGATCTAGAGTCTCTGACCTAGACGTACTTATAGACGGCCGTAGTGTAACAGCACTTATCGACACAGGAGCCGACTTTTCTGTAATAAGCGGAGCCTTCGCAGAGCAACTAAAGAAGGTAATGACTAGATGGGATGGTCCCGTGATCCGCACAGCCGGAGGCCATCTCGTGTTGCCAACGGGACGATGCACAGCACGAGTGACTGTCAGTGGACGTACTTACCCAGCGTGCTTCATAGTCCTGCAGCAGTGTTCCCGCGATGTCATCTTGGGCATGGATTTTCTGACCGAACATCGAGCAATCATCGACCTTCAATCAAGACAGATCACACTTTCCACGGGCCAAGCCATTCAGTCGAAGACCACCCTAGGGCACCACGCCATCCTGCGTGTTCTAGATGAAGAAGTAAGCATCCCACCAAGGTCAAGCGTCATAATACCAGTGGTTACAGGCAACACAGAGGATGTTGAAGGCGTGATCGAGGGAAACACGCAGTTCCTCTTAGACCGACAGCTTGGCGTCGCCAGAGGCATCGCTTACTTCAAGAATGGACAAGCTGACGTGCTCGTAACCAACTTCGGCAGGGAACACCGACACCTCAACAAAGGCAGCACGATTGGCTTCTTAGATGAAGTAGGGGACATTCCAGGCACGTTCGCCATCTCCGACCAATCCCACCAAGACTCGTCAATGCAAAACCAGCCGCCTGCGTTCGACATCAACCCTGAGCTTCCCAGCGACAGGCAAAATCAGATCCGCATTCTCCTAGAAAGCTACGGTCACTGTTTCGCAACCTCGTCCAAGGTGCCGAAAACACCAATTGCCAAGCATCGGATCATAACCAGCGAGCACGCCCGACCTCTCCGCCAAAGCCCGTACCGTGTGTCGCCGCGAGAGCGTGAAGCAATTCGGAAACAAGTGGACGAAATGCTTCGCGATGACGTCATTCAACCTTCGAAAAGCCCTTGGGCAGCACCAGTCGTTCTCGTAAAGAAAAAAGACGGAAGCCTCCGGTTCTGCGTCGACTATCGCAGGCTAAACAACATAACGAAGAAAGATGTCTACCCGCTCCCAAGGATAGAGGACACCCTAGACCGACTCTGTCATGCCAAGTACTTCTCGTCCATGGACCTCAAAAGTGGATATTGGCAGATTGAAATCGACGAAAGGGACAGAGAAAAGACGGCTTTCATCACTCCAGACGGGTTATTCGAGTTTAAGGTCATGCCATTTGGGCTTTGTTCCGCGCCGGCAACGTTTCAACGAGTAATGGACACGGTGTTGGCAGGCCTGAAATGGCAAACCTGCCTCGTGTATCTCGACGACGTCGTAGTCTTTGCGGCAACCTTTGACGAACACATGCGAAGACTGAGGGCCGTACTCAATGCAATCAAGTCTTCAGGACTTACCCTAAAGCCTGAGAAGTGCCGCTTTGCATATCATGAGCTGTTATTTCTTGGCCATATCATCAGCCCGGACGGTGTACGACCCGACCCCCAGAACACGTCCGCTATCGAGCATTTTCCGCGGCCGACAGACAAGAAAGCCGTACGAAGGTTCCTTGGCTTGTGTGCTTACTACAGAAGGTTTGTGAGGAATTTTTCATGCATAGCTGAACCTTTGACGAAGCTAACAAAGGCTGATGTACCATTTCAATGGGAAGCGCCGCAAGAAGAAGCCTTTAAGGAACTCCAGCGTCGTTTACAGTCCCCTCCCATCCTTTCACACTTCGACGAAGATGCCCAAACTGAAATTCATACCGACGCAAGCAGCGTGGGCATAGGCGCGGTCCTTGTTCAGAAAAGCAACGGGTTCGAGAAAGTGATCGCATACGCTAGCCGTTCGCTGTCGAAGGCGGAGAGTAACTATTCAACTACTGAGAAGGAGTGTCTCGCAATCATTTGGGCGACATCGAAATTCCGTCCTTACATTTACGGGCGACCATTCAAGGTTGTGAGTGACCATCACGCCCTCTGCTGGCTTGCAAATTTGAAAGATCCCTCCGGCCGCCTCGCTCGATGGAGTCTTCGTCTCCAGGAATTTGATGTCACCGTAACATACAAGTCTGGGAGGAAGCATTCGGACGCAGACTGCTTGTCAAGGGCCCCTGTCGATGAACCCCCAAAGAACGACGACGACGATGACAGCTTCCTTGGATCTATCAGTAGCAGCACTTTTGCGCAACAGCAACGCGCGGACCCTGACCTCAAGCGTCTCCATGAATACCTGGAAGGCAAAACTTCATCACCCCCTGCATCATTTAAGCGGGGACTCTCATCCTTCTGTTTTCAAAACGGCATCATCGTAAAGAAGAACTTTGCGCCCAATAAGACTACGTATCTTATTGTCGTTCCCAGCAACCTTCGAGAAGAAATTCTACAGGCTTCCCACGACGAACCGACTGCTGGACACCTTGGATATGCGCGCACTCTTCGCCGAATCCAAGAGAAATTCTACTGGCCACGACTGCCCACCGACGTCGCGCGGTACGTAAAGACTTGCCGTGAATGCCAACGAAGAAAGAGGCCACCGACCAGGCCAGCCGGGCTGCTGAACCCCATACCACCCCCAGCAAAGCCTTTCCAACAGATTGGAATGGACCTTCTCGGTCCCTTTCCGACATCAACTTCTGGCAATAGAATGACAATCGTAGCAACCGACTACCTCACCCGTTATGCCGAAGCAAAAGCCTTGCCGAACGGAACAGCAGAGGAGGTCGCAAAGTTTTTTGTCAACTGCATCCTGTTGCGACACGGTGCCCCCGAGGTTCTCATCACGGACAGGGGAACAGCGTTCACGGCAGAGCTAATGCAAGCTATCCTGCACCACAGTCAAACCAGCCACCGGAAGACTACTGCGTATCATCCGCAGACAAACGGCCTCGTGGAACGGCTGAACAAAACTATCGCTGACATGCTTGCCATGTATGTCGATGCAGAACACAAAACCTGGGACAGCATCCTTCCATTCGTCGTATTTGCCTATAACACTGCAATACAAGAGACCACACGCATGACGCCTTTTAGCCTCGTCCACGGCAGAGAGGCAGCTACAACGTTGGACGCTATGCTCCCAGATGTCACAGAAGAGAACCACGACGTCGCCACCTACCTTCAACGTGCAGAACAAGCCCGACAACTTGCACGCCTGCGGATTAAGGAACAGCAGTCCATCGACGCTCGACGCTACAACTTACGCCGCCGCCATACGGAATACAAACCCGGTGACCGTGTGTGGATTTGGACCCCCATTCGCCGCCGAGGACTCAGCGAAAAGTTGTTGTGCCGTTATTTTGGACCTTACAAGGTCGTACGTCGTGTTAGTGAACTGGACTATGAAGTTGTCCCCGATGGCGCGACGACACCGCAACGGCGCCGCGCTAACCCAGAACTTGTGCATGTCGTGCGCCTTAAACCTTATTACACGCGGTAATAGACCTTACAGTTTGCAATGTCAAGTGCGAATTTTGATCTTCCTTTTTGCTCTCGTGTGTTCTTATGACACTGTTCTCGGTTTTCAATGTTTGCTCTTTTAAGCATCGGGCCGATGCTTATTTAAAAGGGGAGTAATGCCGCAATCACTTGCCATCCTTATCGCTTTGCTTGTGACGCACGTGGCTAGTGTGTATCTGCGCTCCATCATGAAGGCGTGATCCGTGAACTTATCTTCGTGCCGCGTTTTATCGGAAAACGCCCCTCGCCAATAAGCTGAGGGCAGCCGTGGGCACCGGAGTAGTAGTTGGCCATCTGTACGGCGGTTCACTTGTTTTCTTTCGGGCGCAGGTCAGCCCAGTGAAATAAAGGATCGTCGCGGCTGCGTGACAATATCGATGCCGACCCTGTACCAAGCATAATGCGGTGTTTCTCGCATCATAAATGGCTGCCGTTGTTGTTGGTACGCATATTTCCTGCAGACACCACAACCTTTTGGAACCTTTTCGATGCCGCCTTTGAGTCCGGGCCAGAAATTAGCTGACGATCTCTCGTTTTTTATTCAAACCTAAGTGTCCCTCATCCCTTGAAGCACTTCCGTTCAAGCATTTCCGCCCTCAACGATTTCGGTATGACTAGTCCCTCTTCAATCAACGCCTTCTACCAGTGATAATTCCGCCGCGAATGGCTTCATGCTGCTGACCAAGCTAGTCTTCTCTTATGTATCGTATGATTGACTGCAGATCAGGATCTTTAGCAGTGGCCTCAACAAGCCGACTCAGTGTTTTGCTGCTCACCATGTACGTGACCGCACCAACCGCATGGACATCTACGTCGTCTTGGGAGGGCTCGATGTCCCGTGATTTTTTGGAAGACCCTTGCAACATGTCGGCCAACAGCAACTCCTTTCGTGGAACGAATTGAAGGGAATAATCATACCTCAACAAACGAAGAAAAAAACGTTGAAGCCTTGGTGGCACATCGCTGATTCCTTTCGACGCAATCGCTAAAAGTGGGTGGTGGTCTCGATGAAAATTTTCCGGCCGTAGACAAAATAGTGAAATTTTCTCACCGAAATGTTACTCCCATTGTTTCTTTTTTTATTTGCGAGTGTCTATGCTCCGTGTCGGTCATGACACGCGACGCATAGGCCACAGGGCGCCATCTATCTCCGCGACGCTGAAAAAGAGCAGCTCCTAGACCATCTTTTGATGCTTCCGTGCTGATCTAGGTTTCCTTGGCTGGACCGAAAATAGCGAGTACAGGTGTGCTGCTTAGAACTGTGCAGATAGCTGCCCACTCGTCGGTATGCTTTTCTGTCCACTCGAAGATTGTGTCCTTTTTTATAAGCCCTTGCAACAACTTTGTCAATCAGATTCAGGATAGTACTCCCAAAGTAATCTGCCGCACCAAGCATTCTCTGAGCTTCCTGCTTATCAGTTGGGCGCGGCATTTCTGCGATTGACGCACTGAACGCGGGATTCGCTTTATCCCGTCTTGACTGATGATGTCCCCCAAGAACTCAACCTCCGTGCAGTGCAAACTTGCATTTCGGCTGCGTTAAACCGTCAGCCCCGCATTCTTTGCTAGTTCTAGTGCCTCACGAAGGTGCTCGTCATGTTCTGCCCGGGTAGCACCCGATACCAGGAGGTCATCGACATACACGCGCACGCCTGGTGCCTCGATCGAGAATTGAACTCAACGTTTTTGAAACACCTCTGGCGCTGACGCAATGCCAAATGGCAGCCTCAGGAAACGGTAACGCCCGAAAGGAGTAGCGAACGTACAAATGCTTGATGTGTCCGGATCAAAGTGGAATCTGATAGCACACCGAGTTTGTATCGAGGCGAGAGAAATATTTAGCGCCCGCAAGTTCTGCCTCGATGTCGTCTCGCATCGGCATCTGATAGTCCTCTCGCTTCAGACACTGGTTAATGCTCCTGGGGTCCATGCAAACCCGCAGTTTGCCAGCTTTTGTCCTGAAAATGACGAGAGGACTCACGCAATCTGTTGGTTCACTGATCCTTTCAATGATGTGGGCTTCCTCCATGCACTGCAGCTCCACCCGCAGTGGTTCTTTGAGTGCCAAGGGGACGGGTCGCGCTGCGTGTATCACTGGTATGACATCTTCGCACAGGACCATTCTGTATATTTTATTTAGGAATACTGCAGGCCTTAAAAGGCCCAGGCAAGAGGGGGAAAGTATAAACAAAGAGTACAAAGTGTGCAGGTATTGTCATGGGAGGTGTGCGCACCTGTGGTGTTTGGTGCTGTGGCGAACACGCAGTGGAAAGATCGGCCACGAAGTTGTGTCGGTTCACCACGCGAGTCGACGAAGATGACGACGAAAGGTGGCGGTGCATGGCCGCTAGGAGAAAAGAGAGACGGAGCGTGGCGCGTGGAGCGTGCACGTAAGGCGTCATGTTGGGGAGAAGCGAGGCAGCGTTCTACTAGCGCGGACGTGGCAGGGGAGCTCTCCACCCGAACCACGGTCGAGGCGTAGTCCCGAGTCCCTGGCGGGCGCCAAGAGTCGGAGTGTATGGCTCCACTTGGCACCGAGCTCCTGACGTCGTCTCCTTCCCATGCGTGACGAGCCGCTCCAACCTCCGAAAGCACCGTCGGGTGTAGGCCCGAGTGCTGCCCTTTGCCCAAGGAGAACCTGGCGAGGAGGTCCACGATTCTGCGCGTCTTCGGTCCGTCTACTTCCTGGAGGACCTAGGACAAAACAGCACCCTCGGGTGTAGGCCCGAGTACTGTTCCGTCTCGAGTCACGAGTGGGAGTGTGAGGCTTCCTGTGACTCCGGTGCTCGTCGTCGGCGCACCTGGCCGGCATGACACAGACGACATTGTCGACGCAGCTCCATTCACTGACAAGGTACAGCAGCGACCACCAGCCCACGACGATGCTTCCCCTACTCTGACTACTCCTGCGCCAGTCGACAGCCTCGGTGAGACTCTTTCGAAATGCGACTTTGCTCGCGTGTTCCTTTGTGTTTCTCTCTCTGTTCTGAAGTGCTGATTTCCTTTATTCATTTATTAGTTCTTTGTACCATGTCGTTGTCTATTGTTTTTTTTTTTCATAATGTCTTCACAGAAAACAGCCTCGCCATCTTTCTGAACGCCTTGCCGTCGTCAGACGCAACGAGCGTTCCATCTTCTTTTCTAAGAACCCCATCACAATGGCGCCCAATGTGGGGCGGGGCTGTTTTCTTTGTGGATCAAAAGAACACAACGACTGCGACATCAATTTAGACGCGCTCACTATTCTCGGCGAAAAAATTGGTTTATCGGGAGACGCTCTTTGGGCATGGCTTGAAGAAGAGAATGCGAAGGAACGCCAAGCGCGGTGCGAGGAGGCTGAGCGCGAGGCACACGCCCGTGAGAAGGAGCTGGCATTAGCGCGTGAAGTGGCAGCTCTAGAAGAAAGGAACTCGCTGCTTCGAATACGCTTGTTAGAAGCACAAAATGCTGCCAGAGCTCGTGCGTCTGTGCACGTCGACAATGTCAGTTTTATAGACCGCGGTGCCTCCGGGAGACGCAGTGAATTTTACTAATCGGCATCGATGCCTATGGAAAAGTGTACTGACGCTCCCAAAGAGCTTAAGAACGAGGCCAAGAAAGGTCCTGAGCCAGAGAGGAGCATAGCTTCACGTGATAGAATGGAACGGTCAAGTCCCTTTGGAAGTGACGTGCCCATGCCAGCATGTGCAGAAGAATGCACGCTTAATAAAGAGGGGCATACACTTATAGAAAGCTCTAGAGAAAGCGAAATGATTGTTAGTCGAGAGAGCCACTTTAAGGACTGTGATATAAGAAGCAGTGAAAGTGCCGAGTCTTGTAGTGTTAAAAATGCCAGGGATGTCGGTGTTACAGCCATGCACGAAGGCCATAGGTCACATTCAGCGGAGAATCACTCGGGTTCTTCGGGTGAGTCGCATGCTGCTGCGTCAGATGGCATACACATTATTGAGCAAGAGAGTGCCAATAAGCTACTCCAAAAAGAGCAAGCTTTCGCTTCATATCTGACCGTCGCGTGTTCATGTGAAAATATATGTGACACAGCTGGCAGAGAATACGGAGGAAATTCGAAGAGTAAGACGCATGACCTGCACAGGGAGATGGGCCATCAAGATGGCACCACAAGCGCGGTGCAGGCCTCTTTGAGAAATAGAGAGGCTGTTGCTCCCTCTGCAGAAGCTTCCTGTACAGAAAGGTTCTCTTATGACATTACCTGTGCTCTAATGAGTCATTGGCCAAGAAACTGTGTCAACATGATCGAAGGCGTCACTCGAACGCCTCTAACTAGGTGTGCGGTGTCACAGTGTCGCCAGTCTTCTTGCGACGATGTTTTGACTGGGGCTTCATTTAGGGGCTACAAAGGCAGAATGCTCAAATGGGCCGAACTATTGGATGCTTTCTTCCGGACGCGCGGATGCGCATATTTATTACGTGTCACTGTTCCTCACGTAAAGAGTGCTGTTCGTATTGTGTGGGATGCCATTACCTGAGACCGAGTGATTACACGGTCGCTAATTTTGGTTTTCACTTCTGGATTGTTTCAAGGACTTTGTGCACGAACCTGTAGATAAAAGTTTGTTAGTTTGGACTACATATTAGAACTGTGTGTTGTGCGCTGTGAACTGTCTCCTCTGTGTGCTGCCCAAGTGTGGTGCATCAGAAGAGCGCACTTAGCCGAAGTTTCTTTTTTTTTATTAAATAAACTTATCGAAAAGGGGGCTCCTGTCATGGGAGGTGTGCGCGCCTGTGGTGTTTGGTGCTGTGGCGAAAATGCAGTGGAAAGATCGGCCACGAAGTTGTGTCGGTTGACCACGCCAGTCGACGATGATGACGACGAAACGTGGCGGCGCATGGCCGCTAGGATAAAAGAGAGACGGAGCGTGGAGCGTGGAGCGTGGACGTGAGGCGCCATGTTGGGCACAAGCGACGCGGCGTTCCACCAGCGCGGACGTGGCAGGGGAGTTCTGCGCCAGAACCACGGTCGAGGCGTAGTCCCGAGTGCCTGGCGGGCGCCAACAGTCGGAGTATATGGCTCCGCTTGGCACCGAGCTCCTGATGTCGTCTCCTTCCCATGCGTGACGAGCCGCTCGAACTTCCGACAGCACCGTCGGGTGTAGGCCCGAGTTCTGCCCTTCGCCGAACGAGAACCTGGTGAGGACGTTCACAACTCTGCGAGTCTTCGGTCCGTCTACTTCTTTCTGGAGTACCTGGGAGAAACAGCACCGTCGAGTGTAGGACCGAGTGCTGTTCCGTCTCGAGTCACAAGTGGGAGTGCGAGGCTTCCCGTGACTCCGGTGCTCGTCGTTTGCACACCTGGCCGGCATCACACAGACGCCATTGTCGACGCAGCTCCATTCACTGACAAGGTAGAGCAACGACCTCCAGCCCACGACGACGCTTCCCCTACTCTGACTTCTCCTGCGCCAGTCGACAGCCTCGGTGAGACTCTTTCGAACTGCGACTTTGCTCGCGTGTTCCTTTGTGTTTCTCTCTCTCTGAAGTGCTGCGTTTCCTTTATTCATTTATTAGCTCTTTGGTCCATGTGGTTGTCTATTGTTGTTTTTTTCATAAAGTCTTCACAGAAAACAGCCTCGCCATCTTTCTCAACGCGTTGCCGTCGTCAGACGCAACGTGCGTTCCATCTTCTTTTCTAAGAACCCCATCACAGGTATCAAAAATTCTGTACAAGGAGGACGCGTACTCGGAGGGGATCCGGTCGATCCCGACGCCTCCAGACGAGACACAAGACCTTCCAGAAAGCGGCGCGCCTTCGCAAGGTTGGGAGAGGAGGCATCTCCCGAATCTTGGGAGAAGGGAAAGGAGTAAAAAAGAGGGAGCGGGGGCGTACCGGTTTCGGCACCGCGGCGAGGCATGAAAGGCAGTGGGGGAGGCGGCGTGAGTGCCTTCTCCCACCGCACCGCCCTTGCCAAAGCGCGCGCATGTAACACGCAACCGGTCCGCGGCCGCTGGAATGCGCATGCATTTCCGCAATACAAAGCAACAACAAGGTGAAGCAACCAACGGGTAAACAGCACTGAAAAATGTGACACAAGCAAAAAGAATATAAAATATGAAAGGATAAAGAATACATAACTATCTAATCAATGTACAAATGTGCCAGCAAAATAATAATGGTGCACTGTATTAAAACAGGAAGGGCTAGGTTTAAGATGTAATGGATGCGATAGAGTCGGTGTTGAGTCTACTAAGACGTAGGCTGTCCTAGTCTGCTACTGTTCGAGGGAAAAAGGAATACTTAAATACGTTGGTTCTGGAATTGTATGGTGTTAACATAGCAGAGTGGCGATGTCTTGTTCGGCGAGCAGTGCGAGGCTTTATATAAGCTTGAGGAGGAAGAGACAGCTTATTATTATACAGCTGAAATAGAAATTTAAGCCGGTGAATTTTTCTTCTTAGTTGCAAGGACTGAATGTTGTGTTGAGCCATCAAGTCACTTGGAGAGCCGGTGGAGCGATATTTAGAGAAGATGAACCTTACTGCGTTACGTTGGATCCTTTCTAGCGCATCGATGTACGTTTTAGTGTAGGGATCCCATACGATAGCTGCGTATTCGAGCTTAGGACGGACAAGAGAGGTATAAGCGGTTAGACGGGTCTCGGGCAGGATACACACCCTGTACCATGGAAAAGCTGCGGCAATTCTTGGAGGACTTTGTACAAGCTTTGCTGGGCATCCACTGTGTTAACTGAACGCACCACCAATCCCAGCGCCTCCGTTCCGCGTAGTCTAAGTAGCGCTTGTTTGCTTTTCTTGACAATGAAGAAGGTAAAGGTGCCGGACATGTCATTCATCACCACTGACAGAGATGCCACGCCAAAGTTTAATGACGTCGCCACTGTAGGATCTAAGGATGGAGCTGCTTGTAATTTGCGAAAGACAGAATACGGCAGCAAGTTGGCCTGGGACACAGTGCCTACCTTCAGAACAACGTGCTGCTGGTTGCCTACTTTGGCTGCGACCATCCAGTCATCTGTCCTTTGAACGGCGCACACTCTCACATTGAGGATGTCGAAGTCGTTGTTGTCGTGCCCTGTTGCACCGACGGCAGGCTCCTTCCGGCAGCACGCCGCGAGGTGATTGGCACCCTGGCACGCGAAACATGTCTTCCCGAACATCGGGCATTTGTTACGGCCGTGCATTCGGTTGCACCTACCGCATGTGAACCGTCCACGCTGTTTAACGGCCGCTACGTGCCTATCTGCTTGGGCCCCGGCCTAATTTTGGTGAGCTGACACTTCGGCCGCTTTGCATATCTGTTCTGGCTTGAGCAGCGTGAGGTCTTCGACTTTGAGCATCTTTTCGCGTAACTTCGGGTCATTTTGGCCAAATACTATTTGTTCACGAATCAGAGTCATTCAATGTTGAGAAGTTGCAAGTCTGAGCTACCTTCCGCAGGCCACGAAGTTCGCCTTCGGCTTGATTGCTTAAACGAAACACATACGTCTCGTAGACTTCATTTTGTTGCTCTTGACAGTACGCTTCAAACTTGCTCACAACTCTTGCATAGCCATCCTTGTCTTCTTCCGTCGTACAAGTGAAGTTGTTAAACACCTCCAGCGCGTCCTGTCCAGCAACACTTAGCAGCAGTGTCGTCTTAGCAGCCTCAGTCCGTGGTTCTTTGGTTGACGCTCTTGCCCTGAGGGAGAGCTCGAACTTCTGTTTGAACAACGCCCACTTCTTTGCGATGTTCCCGGACAGAAGCAGCTAGTCGGGTGGCTTGAGTAGTTCCATTTTCCTGGCTCACAGGCGCAACGCCTCTGCCTTTCTTCAAGCCGTTGAGCGGCAAGCCGCCAATCGGCCCACTTTTGACACCATGTAACAGTCAACAAAAGCAGGAACAGGAAAAGAGCCTTTATTCATAGCAGCGGTTAGGTTTTATAGTGGCTGGCACGTGCAAGCCCATGTACGTGTGGACGTCAGCAGTTGGTGGGTACGCACACAGGGCATGCTTATCTTGCACGATACACGTAGAAAGCTTGTACATTGAAACAAATCAGTGGTCGCTTCATTTACAGACAACATACCTGTCCTTTGTGTGTTTCCTAGAAGTTACGGCCAGCAAAGAACACAACTGCTCAACCATGCACGATATGTCCAATTCTCACATTTTTAACAACCGTCCCGCAGTGAGAAAGCCCTACTCACTGCGTGTAAGAGCTTTGGCTGAATAAATGGTTGTCCGAATCCTCGAACACTGTCTAATGGCTCTCACAAAGGAGCCTTCACAGCGGCAGTGGCAGCATATCAGTTGTGATACATCGTTTTTAAATTTTACGAAGCATGCACCTGCCTGGCATATATGGATGCACTACCTGTAGCTGCAGCACAAATGTTTTTGTCCCGGTTTTTCAGATGACCCTAAAGTTTCACGCTGGTGTCTTATGCGCCCATCGCACCATCCTTTTAAGGTGCCAGTGCTCTGAATCCTACATAAGCATTTTTACTGTAGAAGCTTATGCGATACTTGCGGCCATCAAACCTGTTAAAAAGATTAGTGTACCAAAGGCTGTTAAATATAGCGACACTCGAAGTGTCGTAAGAACAATAAAAACACTGAAAAGACAGAAATCCTGTGATCCCATCCCTTTATGCCTTTTTTTCACAGTCTGCACATCAAAACCGCAAGTCGTGCTATGCTGGGTGCAAGGCCGCCGTGATATCAAACGTAACGAACTGGCGGACAAGCTAGCTGCGTCCGTTCGCGAAAGCACTCAAATCTCATGCATAACTGTTCCAGTAACGGACCTAAAGCCCTTACTGAATAAAATGGTTAGAGCATACTGGCAGCAGCTGTGGAACAAAGGAGAGCACAGCAAACTACACGTCATAAAACCCTATCTAGGTATTTACCGCAGGTGTCGAAAGCAAGCCGCACACAAGTGATACTCTGCAGACTTATAATTGTACACACATACACCACACACACATACCTCTTTTGTCCGGTAGTGATCCACCAGTGATCACTTGATAAATGCGATGAACCATTAACTGTCCTCCACAACTTTCTGGAATGTGCTCCTCCAGAGCGATACAGGAAAAAGCATGTTGGTTTGCCATTGCGCCAGCAGTGTCCACTACATACTTTTATGTTTTTAAGTAACGAACCTATCTTTAGATTTGATTCACTCCCCCCGTTTTTAAAAGATGTGCATAGCTCCAACTTTATATTTCCATGTAACCTGTAGCACGGCCTCTCAGCAGTGGTCGCCGCTACGATGCTCTTAAGAAGAAAGCACCTCCCTCCCGGCAATTTGGCATGTGGGAATACTGACACAAATCCAACCCACGGGCAGAAGGTTCTTGGGAAGGGATTCGTGCTATTTCAATACTCCGGTTTCCTTTTAAACCATCGTTTTCGCTTATCACGTTTTTACTGCCCACAGATCGCACCCATTAGTCTCATAATCTTACACTATATACGTTTTACGCCTCCATACAGCGACTTGATTTTAGGTCACTTAACAGCCACATTACAACTCATCATTAAGTACATTAGGCCCATTTACGGCGAAGGGTCATAATTCTCTTTTCTCGTCATGGTCACTCATCACCAGTGACCTACCGCTCTTTGCGGAAGCTTGCCCCTTGCGCCATAAAACAACTTATGTCATCATCATCACCATCATTATCATAAAAACAGCTGCCTCTGTATCCGCCTTCTGAGCAACCAGAGCGTTTTTGCCAGAGCCTGAACCGAGCTTTGACGCGCGTTTCAATGTTCAAATACAATAGCTCTTTCGTTTTTACAATAAATACTCCACGCACTTTATCGCTGTTTCTTGGGACTTGCCTACACACCATCAAGCTGCTCGCGAATCATTCATTAGCACCACCGCAGTAAATTCAACAGCCTATTTTAACACTCTTAACTTTCCTTATACGATGGAGACCTTGTCCACCCTCTTCAACTGCGGCTTCTAAACAAAACCGGCAGCTAGGTCAATATGAGCAGGAGCGACTTATGCGTGACGCAGGTTAACGTGTCAAATAAATAGTCTTTGATGTCGGAAATGTTGGCCCTGCGCCAAAGCTCAACATCAAAGCAGAACTTCTAGGTATCCAGCCGCAGTGTGTCAAAACCGCTTGACGTATCGTATCCTTGCCGTGTCACTCAAACGTTCTAATTATATAGTCACACTGATCAAAGGCCTATCGTTCATCGCTTCCCAAGGTCTTCGATCGCGTTCGTGAAAAGTTCTGCTGTGGCGGCATCATGAATTTCTGGTTTAGAATGTACCTGCCGACAGCCGGAAAAACCACTAACTGAGGACGGCACGCTTGTGGAGATTCGGCTCATAGTTTCGGTACAGGGCGGCCAAGGTCATGGCGGACTGACCGAAATGCGGGGTTGCCAGTCTTGCCAGCGTAGTCCCCAGCGTGATGGCGGCGCGGTTTGAATAGAACATGTAGGTGCCAGCGCCATGAAATGCAGGCAAGTTTCAAACCTACTGTTCCACACTGAAATAGCCAGTCTTGCCAACTTGGCTAAACAAGCATGGCCACAGTTCTTAGGCAGCAGTAACCTCAACGAGGGTCTGCGTTGCACCATAGCTCTGGCTATGCTTGTTGCATATAATACCACAGTAATGACGACTAAACACCAGGTGACTAGCAAGGTATATGCACACTTGGTAGAGAAGCTTCTGTAGAAGCCTGTGCGTTCAAGATATGGCGGTCTTCGAGCTCCTTACGGAGACATGTATGCACGTGGGATAGCTTCTGGTGAACGCAAAAAAATATGGAGATAAGCGCTTTCAAAAAATAGCGGTTAACTCGTCAAGAAACACATCGATAACTAGGCATTTGGCAATTTTTTTCTTTCAAAAAACTAATCGAAACAGGTGACGTCCCTCTAGATGGCAAGCCTAGCCGGCCTCGCTTCGATATCGGTAGGGGAGATAGTCAAGTACATTCGATGAAATATTGTCATCTGAAGGCGGATACACCGGAGGATATACGCTGGAATGCACAAGGAGACTTGCCGAACAGAGGTCATCCCCTGACGAGTACGCAAACCCAACAGACACCCTGGGCGGCGTCTGTCACTGAGGCCATTCTCAGGCAGCTCGATATCCCGCAGTACACCCTCCAACCCCCCACCCGCCCCGCACTATTTCGCCCACATCATTTTAAAATATATCGTGGGACTAGAAACGATCGGCTCAGGTCTAGTGGAGTTTTCGACGTGAGGAATTCGATGCCTCGTCTCTTCGGCGTCCCAGATTGACATATGTCCGTAATTCCTGTACGTCGAGTATAACCGCCTCACTGTCCCTTCTAATGACGAGGTAAGGGATCCTAATATCCTCGGAAGCCGGGAACTGTACCATCCATCCTAACTCGTAAATCCGTTGAAGCGAATATCGGAGTATGTTCTCGTGACGAGTTATTCTTGTGTGGTGCTTGCTACGGCAGCGCTGCAGTGTGTGACAAAGATAGAAAGGTCGCTCCGTCGCCTTACGTGCCGTGCTTAATTTACCAGGCAATGTGAAATTGCAAACGATACCATAATGCAAGCCGACCTTATAAAGATTGTTTCTTTCCTGAGCCATGCCTTGGAACCCTTTGCATTATGTCATTTTGTCAGTCGCGTATCGTGGCACATGGATGCAACTGGGAGCTCCAGCACGGCGCCCGCTCCTTCCACGAATCTATTGCTCTACCCCTGAAAGTAGACAAATCATCTGCTTTCACCCTGGCATCATTATTGTCCTCTTTGTTGAGGCGAAAGCTCATATGGAGTTGTTAGAATCCGACAGTTTAGAAAACTGGCACCGTGGTCGGGCATGTATGTCCAGTCTGCCATTGGGTGTACAAGCGTGACAGTTGCCAGTGGACATGGTCGGCAGAGACTCGGCAACGCTCGACAGCGGACTTTCTGAGACGATCGAATGTTAACTGTGCTTAGGTGAAATCCTTGCATTCAACATGGCAAAAAGTAAAACCTGGGGAGGCGACGTGCTACTCTGGCTTTAGAAGGTACCTCGACAATCTGTCTAGCAGCACCCGTAGTTCATCACTTACCGACTTCTGAGAGGTGTCCATGGGCGAAAAGATCACACGTATGTACCGCACGGTTTTCGAGTGCAATTTCCCTTAATCTGTTCGCCATGTAATTTCAACGTACAAGTATCGATAGCTTTCCCTCATGGGCGAGACATAGGCGAGAACACTCTAGCCTCGAGGAGCAGCAACGAGGCATAGGCGAGAACACCCTAGCCTCGAGGAGCAGCAACAGTAGGGACGCTCCCGCTTGTGCCCCGCTAACGAACACAAAGTTAGAACCCAACCCTTCTAGGAACTCGCCCACTAGCAGAGTTAATGGTAGTTACTTGTGGCAAGAGGGGGTCTTCCTGGCGGTCTCCAGTAACAGGGTTTTCCAGCATAAACCTGTCGGCGTAAATGAGGACAGCCTAGAGGTGTTATGAGAATTCTGGAGGTTGCAGTTAAACTGCTCCCAAACCCCTTTCCAACGCCATCCACAATAGATTAGGAAGTCTATAAATCTTAAAATTCCTAGCAATATCCATTGATGGCCACGATAGTGCCTTATGCCAGTGGCGAGCCTCATCAAAATTAGTCATACAGAGTAGAACGTTTTCACCGTATTCATCCACTGGAATTCGCGTTGTATTTCGCATAGCCTGGCCTCGGCCTAGAGGAGTTTGAAGTAGATCTTATGCAGCAAGAAAGCCAGAACATACCTTGTGGTGATCGGCCTGTGATCAGTTACTTTTGAGGCCCCAAGAATTTGTTCAATAATTGATGATTGATTTGTGGGGTTTAACGTCCCAAAACCAGTTCTGATTACGAGAGACGCCGTAGTGGAGGTCTCCGGAAATTTCGACCACCTATGGTTCTTTAGCGTGCACTGACATCGCACAGTACACGGGCCTCAACATTTCGCCTCCATCGAAATGCAGCCGCCGCGGCCGGGATTCGATCCCGCGACCTTCGGGTCAGCAGCCGAGTGCCATAACCACTAGACCACCGTGGCGGGGCAATTTGTTCAATAAGAAAGAGAGGAAGGCAATACCACAAAGCCAGCAAATTAAGACCTGTGTTAACAGGGTAGCAATCTTCCTAAGCCATTAGGCAGTAAAACCGCGAGATCCTCAGGTGGACCCTGTCTGAAGCATCGTAGCTGTGATGCCCGCAGCCGTGATGAGTGTGGGCCCACACGCGCAGCGGCCCGTGGATATAGGCGCCGACTGAAGCCGCTAATCCCTTCTCAATTATCTCTCTCTGATATTCTACGTAGGCTTCAGTATCCTCCACTTCGGGGCGGTTTTCCCATGAAGCGCCAATCGTGCACATTGGGACCTGTTCCTATTTTACGTCCGCATTTCTATATATTCCCTCCGTTTTCGTTCCCCCCGACACTCAATGGTTTCTGAGGAGGTCATGACATGGATATGCTCTCGTTGGAGAATATGTTTTTGAGGTATACGTTTCTTGGTATTATATGATGTCCTGATTTCCGAGATAAGAAGGCAAGGCAATTTCACTTAGGAAGGCAAAGCAATATATCAAGACAAATTCACATAGGCCTGGTGGAATCGTTGTGTGGAGGCCTACGCCGCAATTGGAAGACTTCCTCCATGATCTTGGCCTGATGATATACCGCCATGCCTGAATATCATCAGGCCAAGGCAGTAGGCATCATTATGCCTACCGCCAAAAAGTGGTTGCCCAGGCATAACATAAGCGCAAACACAGTAGCGGTCGCAACAATCAACGCGTTTCTTTGAGCGCTTCAGAGTCCCAAACAATTGTCCTCAGCTCTTAAGCAGATATCCTCATGTGTGCTCCGACGAAAAAGGAACGACAACACAATGTTCTTGAAGGCTTTCTTAAACTCAGCAGTGGGAGGAAAGCCGTTCGTCGATGCCGGTACTACCGCCATCAACGATGAGCGTTCCTCCTGCATTCCGGTAAGTACTGGCGAAGTAAATTTTGAAGTAAATGCCAGTGCCTACCGCAACAAAATAGCAGGAAAACGTACAAACGTTCTACGGGACACTCAGTAAGCGTAAGAAGGACCCTTGTGCGTAACAGTGAGCTGATTGGTGAAAACAGTTTTGTTTGCTTGATGGATGATTCAGTGAGAAGCCTTTATACGGCCAAGATTCAGTGTGAAGCCCCTTACTACAGTGAGATAGTCGGAGTTTTGTGTACACAGAAACCAGTCCACAATCTCAATGTGGGAAATATCATGGGTGCTCGAGGTCCTAATAATCCGAAGCCTTGATATGGAGAGCCGAAGGGTGGAGCACCTTCGAGGCCACAACTTCACCGGGAACCAAGCAGGAACACTTGAGCTCCTCGTTAGAGCGGCCTCCAAGAGTATTGCAGCTTGAACTGCGATCTACACGGCGGAGACTCACAAAAAGCGAGGCGGTGCAATTGCCTCAACATTAGTGGTTGTTGTACCATCCGATCGGATGCGTAATGTCAGTAGTTGCGCTAGATTTCTGCATCACGCGAAAACGAAAAAAAGACCCTTTTATGAGGGCGAATCATGTTGGAATGAGGGACAATATGGAATCTTCTGCACTCGGCAGCACGACGACAAGACAGCAACCATGACGGACGAATCACCAGCCACAGCGCACTCGGTCATTCGTTGCAACAACTCGGTAGCCCGAGTATAACGAAATGCAGACTAGCTTCGCACGGGAGCGACGATGCCTCATCGTCTCCAGCAGAGCGTCGCGAGCCTGTCGACGGGGTCTGTTTGCCTCCGCAGCTAACGCCGGGATCAGATAGCACAGAAATTAAGAAAAAAGAAAAGAAACACAATGAAGGCAACCGGGCACCGCAAACTCGAGCGTAAGCGAAAGAAGCAATCTCGAGATTCGCAGAGCGGGTGCTCATTAGCTTATAGATAAATTTGTGCGCGTAATCATTATATACCATTGCAAGTGTTGGTTGAGTGAAACAAAGCGTTTGAAGTGTATGCTAACTTCTCGCATACTTTCTAAACACGGAGAGGCGTCGTCCTTTTGAGTTTCGCGGAACATTGTGAAATAATGTAAATTTGCGATGCGAGATAATGTGACTTTGTGACATTGTTACCTTGGGAAACAATGTTTGATTTGACGCTTGTGCACGCGATGTATTCCGAAGCTTTACCTATGTGACCTTTGTATGCGAGACATTGTGAGTCTGATGTGAGGCTGTGTATGGACTCATGGGTTATGGACTGTCAAATGCACTTATGTAATGTTCTTTGAAGGACTGTCACGTGGACATGTGAATCTTTGCGTGGTATATTGCTGTGTGCACTATTTTGTTGTTATTGGAATAATATTTCATGCTTGCCAGGTATGCAAAGTGCACTGTCCCTCGAACTCCCGCTGCCTGTTTGAATTCCACACCACAACTTCTTTTCAACACGGAGGCTGCCGTTCGAAGACATATCAATAGATTTGCTTGAAGCTTTCTGCTACAAATGTGTGCATGACAATGTTTATCATCCACGTTCCACCACGATACTGGACCGCGGAACCTGATACCCCATCATTATTGTAATTCTGGGCCTTCGCTTGCTATGACTCACTACGTAGCGAGGAGTTCCTCATTCATGGAGGCCAGCAGACTTTCCTTCATGTGCGCTTAACTGAAAGTACGCGAGTGTGCTATAACGTTCCGTCTCCGTGGCTTGGGATCTAACTTCCAGCTTAGCAGCGCAACACGTTAGCTGCACGGGCTAACGCCACGTCCGAACCCTCATAAGTAGTGTCTTAGTATCCGTCAGCCACAGGTAGCCGGTGTTCCGAGTAGACAGCTACCGGCTCCACTCTCAAAATGTGTAGGTAGTACAATCACTGCATGGAAATCATTCTGCGATTGCGTGATTGCAATGACAAATGGTGCGGGTGGGCTCCACACGGGTGGACTCCGCGCGTTTGGTCATCGCAATTAATTTGCTGCCAAAGAGCGGTTCTTCTTTCCTTTCTGACGTAGAATATGCTAACTCAATTGCTTTAAGCTGCATACGTCAAAACGCTAATGTTTTCATTTAATATGTCTAAAATATTCGAGCCTTCCTGCTCTCTTTGCATCCTAACGTTATGGGCAGAGTTTTTGGGTGACACCAATCAATACGACGACGGGATAATACATTTTTATGAAGTAGGCCGTGTGTACAGCTGATCGTTCATGTACGACTATGAACATATATTGTGCGACTATGAACATATACTAAGTGTTTGTGATGGATAACTGAAAACACTGTAAATTTAAGCGCGCCATATTGATATCTATCCTCTCTTAGCCAATAGGTCTACCTTTGGGGCGACTACGTCTAAAGGAGTACAGAAGCGATACATACCTGCCTTCAGCCGTCGTGTTTAAAGAAGAGGGTGAGTAAAAAAAGAACGGTAAACACGGTAAAGCACTAACGCGTCGTGCACGTTCTCGGAAATATTCTCTTAAATAGAACAATAGTTCATGAAGAACAAAACACATCATTTTCCCTCACTCGTGAGAAGTTATTTTCCCCGGAACAATGGAACAAGCTGTGTTTTCTTCGAATAAACGCAAAGCACCTGCCACGCCGATATGAGCGTGAATCCACATTTCTTTTACATAAAAGGGACCTCGGCGTTATATCTTCTTCGAGAATTTCATCTACAGGGGTGCATTGTCGGTATCTAATGCGTTACGGCGCTCGATACTCTGCAAGTGGCCTGAACAAAAGCATGTAGGTGCGTATGTGGAGTGTCTCAAGCTGCATTTTATTGGTACTCGGACTAACACACACTTCATACGTACACGCTACTAGACAACGGTTGCCCATCTGGACGAACATTGTCATCTTGAGGTTCTATGAAAAACAATATAAGATAATGATATTAGGCTGAATCGAAGGACTAGTCAGCAAGTGCTGCCATGAAGATTCATTGCTTTCCATTTATAGACCCATGCAAGTGCTGTTAAAGGTGTGCAGTACTCATTAAAATAGTTTACACGTCCGGAATACCAGAATATCAATATCTGAACCGTGACCTTTTTCAAGACATAATATTTAGAAAGGACCTGCCCTAATGTTTAAGACAGTAAAATGTATTCAACAGAAGAGAGGTACATACTCATAACATAAAAAAGACATACGATATTTGTATATACACAACATCTTAACGTACAATTTTTCGCTGATTGAGAAACGGGCGAGAATTTTTTGTTTTGTGTATCTGTCGACAGATTAGTCTCGACGCTATACCAAGTATTGTCACGTGGCTGTGATGATGATTGACATAGAATATAAACCGCTATAGGTCGAACTGTATATTGGGTAGATCTGTGCCCAGGAGAGAACGTAATGCTCTTCAACGAAGGTGAGCACAATTGACGGTCATCGATTAAAAAAGCTTAACAGCATCGAAATGCGTCCGCTCTTACACATGCGCTACGGTACCATGTATTTCGACCATGGGTATTCGCTACAACGCACTAAAAGACGCGCGTGGTGCATTACATTTGGAAACATCTGAGAATGTTCACGTACTCCAGCGTTAATGAAAGGGAAGGAGACAAGATAGAAGAGATGACAACAGATAAGCAGAACGCTGGTCTTTCAACTAATCTTTATAGCAGAAAGTGACAGATGCACTATCGTGAGCAATATGAAAGGGAACACAAGAGCACGTGGCAAACAGCCCCGAAATCGGCTCGGAGCGATACGCCAATGGCGCTCTGAAAAGCAAAGTGGCAAGGAGTGTGCTCTTCCACTAACTATTGGGACTCCCACCACGCTGGCGTTTCTACAAAGCAGCAACTTACGCCATTTTGCCGATAACACCGTATCGTCCGATATTCGATACGACGCGGTAGTTCCCGCAGTGACATGAAGCAATTCATTTCCTTTCTTTTCACTCTGTCTTTTCTTTTTCTTCACACAAGCGCTTGGTGCAATGCCAAGTCCTGCACTTTGTACAAACAAACGCACGGCAGGAGTTCCAACAGTTGTTAGAACAGCCTTCACTTCCCCACTATGATTCCGACGGCTGCGGCCACGTACCACCGATACCTAGGTTTCAGGCTGTTTGCCACGCGTTCCTGCGTTGCCTTTCATATTGCTAACGATAGTACATTTGTACATGCGCCAAAAGCCAAGATCAAGAAATGTAGCGCTTGCATGATACCACCCACATGGAAATCGCCGAGACGAAGTAATCTATTTCGTTGGCTGGCAGTGCAGTGGAAGGTGCCGCAATGCATTTGTCACTTTCTTTTTTATTGCAAAACGTTTCATAAATGAGATGGTATTGCTCATCTTTATATATCTCCCAAGAAAGCGAGTGCCATACAAGTCAGGATTCGTTCATTGCTCCTCTTTAACGG
The DNA here is from genome assembly GCA_013339685.2 of Hyalomma asiaticum. NCBI lineage: Eukaryota > Metazoa > Arthropoda > Arachnida > Ixodida > Ixodidae > Hyalomma > Hyalomma asiaticum. The sequence continues at coordinate 51,995,595 of CM023481.1, forward strand.
CGGCGCAAGATCGCACGCACTGGGCGTCTCGATGCCCAAGACATCGGTAAATGGAGCAGAGCAGCTACTTGCAGTTTCGCCGTATATGACCGGTTCCTATGCACCGTAGGCAGTGCATGCCCTACCCGCCGAGACTACAGCAGTGCCAACTCTCTAGCCACGTGAATGTTATGAGTGAGGTCCCCAACTGTGTCTGTTTTTCTGCTCTAGGAGAACATTTCCAGTAATCAGTCCCTTATCGTTTACACCATCTACAAGCCATCGTTCCCGGTTGCACGTTTTCAATCCGTAGGCGTTAACATAGAGTTTCCTACTAAAATACTAGAAGGAAAGGTGGCGCTAGTGTCTATGGGAATTTCAAAGACGGCGGTTCGGCGAGCACTGGAATGAATGGTATTACATAGATTTGCTTAGTATTGGTTCTTCTGGCTTCATATGGCTTTGCGACTTTAAAAAAACTAAGGCGTTTACGCGAAATATTCCCTAAAATGGAAGATTTGGAAATGATTACGTGCGTGTGGAGGAACTTGTTGTTGTTCCGCGGTTTGAAAAGCACTGAAAGGTCAGATATATAGCAATATTATGCGGTATCGCAACGTTGCGTCCTCTTGTGCCCAGATTTAGCAGAGTCCATAATGGTGCGACTTACAGGTGTGTTTGAATTTAAATCATTTTGCTCTTTTAAGTGACGTGCTAATGTTTTCAAGTATTTAAAGAGTAGGCGAGCGAACTGGCGTTCGCTCGCGTCTTTAAGTGGAATACCAGTGCTTCACTGCATTTTTAAAAACAATATGGGTTCAACTCGCTGTGCGAGACCGTAGCAGAATCGCAGCGTCGCCCATCGTTAATTTGGTAGTTGGTTTTGAGGAAAAACTTGATGCTAAATAAACATCCGTGCCCTTAAACTCCTTCGGAAACTGCGCCTGACCCTTGATCTGCGCTGCCTTTTTGAGCATCGTCCGCAGGCGCATCTACCTATCGCCCAGTAGGCGACTACTACGCACAAAAACTGTGCGCCTGCTTAGCGCGTTAGGTCAGTGTTGAATTAATCAGACAGCGGAAATGAAATGCTGTAGTAGAGGATATATAAACAGCCATGCTACAAGGAATGTATGTCAGCCGTGAAAGCTGCCCCACGCTTACAGATTCTCTCGCGTCTGATACAAAACAAAAGGAAGAAGGAACTGCCAGACCCCCTCGATAAAGATCGCGAGACCCAGGGCAAATACTTCCGAAGTTACGTAAAATACCACTGGAAATAAGATGTGTAGCCATCAACAAACAAAACAACAAAGCAAACTGCATGTCACCTCATCATTGCAAACGACTTCAGTACATGTGACAGTCCGATGATCTCTACCAGTAGCATACATTACAGTCGCTGCCTTCGTCGCGTAATGAAAAAGTGTAGTAATGTTACTCGCCTCACTGAAGGTGAAAAACGGGCATAAACAATCCACCAGAACGTTTGAAGCCGCAGACACGAAGACTCGACAAATACACGTCATACCCACCATTCCCATTACAGGTTCACGAAGGCAGCTCCAGATTTCCCTGTAGTATTTCAGTAGGAAACTCTATGGGCGCTAGCACGCTTGGTAACCAATGTGGCGCACTAGTGGCTGCGCCCCTGCGATACGTCACGCCAACTTACGCTTAGCAATGACTATCATGCACTCTCGCTCTGCCGGCGGCGACGCCGGCGAGGGAACGTGATGCAGACAAGCGCGGCCTCTAGGCTCTCGCAGTAGTGACACGAGTAAAATAGAGCGCCGAAAGCGCACCGCAAAGTGGCTAACTGGCCTCCTAGTGACACTGGCAAACCACGGCCATCCCTGACGTGCAAACATGCGCCAAAAATACGACGGATTAACTCCTGGTGCGCACGTTTGCAGGCTCTCTTGCACGGAACCGCGCCTGTCCGCATCGCGTTGCCGCAGAGGCGGCGCGGGCGGTGGAAAGAGAGAGTGTTCCTAAGAGGAACTTTGCGTGGCTTCTCGCAGGGTCGCAGCTAATAGATCGCCACTTCGGCTGCCAAGTCTGCTAGCGCCTACGCATTTAAAACGCGCTGACCGGTTCACTTCAGCCAAGTTCCTTCAACCAAGAACGCCTTGCAGAAATCATGTCCACAACAAACGGCTGCAAGCTTCAGGTTGCAAGCAAAACGTCTCCAGAGGCTGGTTATCCAAGTCATGTCCTAGAATCTGTAGCAGAAAGCATGCTCAAGCAAGTACGTCTGGGTGAAGACACCTCCTTGACGAGACAGGAAGATGATTGCAGAAAAATCGCTGTAGTACCGCACATTCATTGCTTCTCTCACAAGCTAAAGAAAATAGCGCAGCGAGCTGATATCGATGTGGTTTTTTCGGCGCCGTATAAACTAGGCAGCCTGTGCCGGAAAACCCATCCAAATGGTGTGACGAAACGTAAATGTGCAAAACATCGCACCTACACATATGTGGATTGTTGTACAGCTGTTGTGCACCGGATTCCGTTAAGTTGCGGAAAGAGTTACATGAGACAGACGGGCAGGTGTATTAACGTCAGACTGCATGAACACGGCAACAACGTGAACAAGACACCATCAGATGGGTTCCTATCCCTGCACTGCAGGAAATGCAAATGTCATCCATGCTTTCAAGACACCACCATCTTAGGTAGAAGTGGGTGTGAACTAACACGCCTAATTCTAGAAGCTGAACGAATAGATAGTGCTGGTGGTGCATGGGTCAGCAGTCCGTCTATTGCGCTCTCAACACAGGAGCTACAATATTTGCGTATGAGTTGAATTTATGTTTGCCGCGGCAGAGAACAGAAGGATAACGACACACTCCGGTCAAGCTGCAAGTGATGACGCGACAAACACGCCGTAAACTCCCGCGGCGCAGGCGAGACAATCAGGCATGCCTTTCTTGTAGCAAAAATGCTGCATTGCGGACATTTTGAAATTAATCGCGTCACAATTGACGAGAGGGCACAGCAGTAATCTGTTCTCAAACACCTCGGCGACCCGACAACCCAGACGACTCGGCCACGCTTTTGTAGTAGACCAAGGGGTCCCGAGTTCGAATCCTTAAGCGTATAAGAAGTTGTTTTTTTTTTTTAGCACTTCTGCCTTTTACCCTTTGATCCTTTATGGTCTCTCTACGCTCCTGAGGTATCTTATTTGTACCGACTACTTCTCTTTAATAATCATACTCTGTCCTGATTAACCCACTCACTGCAACACCTCTGAATGTCTCCTCCCCCCGGGGAGCCTTTGGACAAAAGATGCATATGGGCGCCCACCATCACCGTGCTTCATCTACGTAACTCACTTGAGCACCAGAACAGGAACTGGCCCCCCTGGTGCAACACCATGGCCAACACCTCCCAAGTTACCGGACCAACCAAACCCTGGACCTACGACGACGACATCAACAGAGCTTCCAGCCACGGATGCGACCACACGGGTATTGGAACAAAAGACTCAAAGAGCCTCTGGACTCGGACAGGCCGTCATTGGAAATTAAACGTAGCGACTCTTAACACGCGAACCCTTTCAAGCGAAGCCAGATTAGCTGAACTACTAGAAGAATTAAGGGGTATTAATTGGGATATCATTGGCCTTAGTGAGGTTAGGAAACCAGGAGAAGGGTACTTATCGCTTAATGAGGGACACGTTCTTTGCTACAGAGGACTACCAGAGAAGCGCGAATACGGCGTGGGGTTCCTTATACACAAAGACATAGCAGGCAACATCGAAGAATTCTATAGCATCAACGAAAGGGTAGCAGGGCTCGTGATAAAATTAAATAGGAGATACAAACTAAAGCTAGTACAAAGTTACGCACCAACGACCAACCACAGTGACGAGGCTGTAGAACAGTTCTACGAGGATGTAGAAACGGCAATGAACAAGGTACAGACCCAATATACGATTGTTATGGGGGACTTCAACGCGAAAATAGGAAAGAAACTAAAAGGAGAACATGCCGTCGGTAATTACGGAGAAGGAGATAGGAATAGCAGAGGGGACATGCTAGTAGAATTCGCCGAAAGAAACCACCTCCGTGTAACGAATACTTTCTTCAAGAAACGTAGGAACAGGAAATGGACGTGGAAAAGCCCCAACGGAGAAACGAAAAACGAAATAGATTTCATAATGTGCACTGATCTAGGTATAGTACAAGACACAGAAGTGGTTAATAAGATTAGAATTAGTGACCACAGACTAATAAGGGCGAAGATATCCCTCAATCTAAAGCGAACAAGGACAAAGTTAATCACACGGAAACAGGCCAACCTCGATAGCGTCAGGGCGAAAAGAGAAGAATTTAGCATTGCACTTAAGAACAAGTATGAGGCTCTAGGACAGGAAGATAATGAGGATATAGAGAAGATGAACGAAGACATTACTAATCTGATCACCGAAACAGCAATCGAAGTAGGGGGCAAAGCACCAAGACATGTTTTGAGTAAACTCTCGGAGTCTACTAAAAATCTAATCAAGCAACGCCAACAGACGAGAATAACTAACTCAAGAGACAAGATAGAATACGCCGAGCTATCTAAGCTCATCAGTAAAAGTAGAGTCAGGGACGTACGTAACCATAACGTGAAAGAAATAGAAGCAGCCGTCAGAAAAGGAGTCAGCATCAAACAACCAAAAGGAAGCTTTGTGCGGGAAAGAACATAATGCATGCAGTGAAAGATAAGCAGGGCAACATCGTTACTAACTTTAGTGGCATAACCAAAGTGGCCGAGGATTTCTATTCCGAACTATACAGCTCAAATAGGAGTCTCCCCACCATGAGTGTATTAAATGCCGAGCAGGACTACGAAATCCCATGCGTCACTGCGGACGAACTTAGGAAAGCAATACAGGGCATGTCCCGCGGAAAAGCGGCTGGAGATGACGGCATAACCACCGACTTGATCAAAGATGGCGGAGACTTCCTTATTGGAAAGCTCGCGACACTATACACTCAATGCCTCAAAACTTCAAATGTACCCGAAAGCTGGAAAAACGCAAATATTCTATTATTACATAAGAAGGGAGATGTTAAAGACTTGAGGAACTACAGGCCGATTAGTCTACTCTCAGCACTTTACAAAATATTCACAAAGGTTATCTCAAACAGAATAAGGGCCACACTTGAATTTAATCAACCGAGAGAGCAAGCAGGGTTCAGAAAAGGATACTCTACCATGGACCACCTGCATGCGGTCAATCAAGTAATCGAGAAATCCGCAGAATACAACAAACCCCTCTATATGGCTTTCATAGATTACGAAAAGGCTTTCGACTCGGTAGAGATACCAGCAGTTCTGGAGGCACTACGTCGTCAAGGAATATGTGATAGCTATATAAACACAATAGCCAACATCTATAAAGATTCTACAGCCACCCTGCTCCTCCATAAGAAAAGCAGAAAAATCCCAATACAGAAAGGTGTCAGACAGGGAGATACAATTTCTCCCATGCTATTTACTGCATGTTTGGAAGAAATCTTCAAAAGGTTAGACTGGGAAGAGACAGGGCTCAGGATTAACGGCGAATATCTGAGTAACCTGCGATTTGCAGATGACATAGTACTCTTTAGCAATGATGGCGACGAATTGCAAAAGATGATTGAAGACTTAAGCCGAGAAAGCGCTAAGGTAGGATTAAGGATGAACATGCAGAAAACAAAGATAATGGTAAGTGGCACGGCGAAAAAACGTCTATTCAAGGTCGAAACCCATACATTAGAAGTCGTAGAAGAATATCTGTACCTAGGACAGCTACTTACTGGAGAACCCACCCATATAAAAGAAATCCACCGTAGAATAAACATGGGATGGCGCGCATATGGCAGACATTCACAACTCATGAACGGAAACCTACCACTATCACTCAAACGGAAACTATATAACTACTGCATCCTGCCAGTACTGACTTACGGATCAGAAACCTGGAGAATTACAAAGAAGCTAGAGAGGAAGTTAAGAACCGCGCAGCGGGCGATGGAACGGAAAATGATAGGCGTTACACTAAGGGATAGGAAGACAGCCGAGTGGGTCAGAGAACAAACGGGGGTCGCCGACATAATGAACGATATTAAGAAGAAAAAATGGACATGGGCAGGCCACGTGATGAGAAGGCTAGATAACCGATGGACAGTTAGAACGACGGAATGGATACCAAGAGAGGGTAAGCGCAGCCGTGGGCGGCAGAGAGTAAGATGGGGGGACGAAATCAAGAAATTCGCAGGCATCAAATGGAATCAGCTCGCGCAGGACAGGCAAGGGTGGCGAGGATTGGGAGAGGCCTTCGTCCTGCAGTGGACATGAAATTGGCTGATGATGATGATGATGATGATCATCAGGTATAAGTTATTTAGACCGAGTCTAATTAGTGTAACACTAATTAGGTCATGACTAATTAAGTTAAGACTAAGTCAAGTCTCAATAAGCTCAGATTATTACGTTACGCCAAATTAAGCCAAACATTACAGACGTAATGATTTCATTCGTAACTAGTTCACCTTAGTCAACCCTAATCTGCTGTAATCGTTAATTCACCTTAATCTAAGTCTAGCGTAGTCCACTCTATAATATGCCATAGTCCACCTTAATGCACCCTAGTCTGTCTTAATCCACCCTAATGCGCCTTAATGAGCTCTAATCCACTCAAGTACACCCTAATCAGACCTAGTCCTTTAATCTACCTTGTAGAAGAAATATATTGGGTTCGACTCCAGCCATGTTATTGAGTACGAGTACTAGACGGTGGTGCATTGGAGTACCGTAGGGAATAAACCCATCTACAATCACTGATGAATTAAAGTTTGGGATTAATTTGTGATGTATTACAGGCTGCAGGCATGCATTTGTTGGCTTCTTGGAAAACTATATTTATGGTGACTTTTGCACCGCCCCGTTCACGTCCACGCCGAGGTAGTTTACGGACGCCTTCCAACGGCATCTATGAGGCTTGCGCATTAACAAATATATTTTTACATATTTCCAGCAACTATTTTGCCTATATAGGTGCTCACAACGCAAGGAAAAGCGAGCGCACGGCACGCACGGCGCGCACGCGCTTACGGTTTTAAAAAAGGCGCGCTGCGAAGGGCTCGCACACAGCCGAGGCGGGCGTGTCTGCCATCGGCCAATAGCAGCGACGCTCCTTGTAAATGCTCTATGACGAAATAGAGCAGATTCAAGGAGCGTGAGGAGAAGCCGCTTTTTGAGTTGAGGGCTCCTGAAGAAGTGCAAGCTTTGCGCTCCGCTTGTGAGCGCTACGCTTCGCGGATGACTACAGCATTTGGCTGAGATGTTCGTTACAGCGTAGGCAAGCCGTAGAATATGTTTTTTCACCAAGCCCGGAGGGTGGTTCAGGACCCCTTTAAAAACAATATGGGTTAAACTCGCTGTGCGAGACCCTAGCAGAATCGCAGCGTCGCCCATCGTTAATTCGGTAGTTGGTGTTGAGGAAAAACTTGATGCTAAATAAACATCCGTGCCATTAAACTCCTTCGGAAACTGCGCCTGACCCTTGATCTGCGCTGCCTTTTTGAGCATCGTCCGCAGGCGCATCTCCCTATCGCCCAGTAGGCGACTACTACGCACAAAAACTGTGCGTCTGCTTAGCGCGTTAGGTCAGTGTTGAATTAATCAGGCAGCGAAAATGAAATGCTGTAGTAGAGGATATATAAACAGCCATGTTACAAGGAATGTATGTCAGCCGTGAAAGCTGCCCCACGCTTACAGATTCTCTCGCGTCTGATACAAAACAAAAGAAAGAAGGAACTGCCAGGCCCCCTGGATAAAGATCGCGAGACCCAGGGCAAATACTTCCGAAGTTACGTAAAATACAACTGGAAATAAGATGTGTAGCCATCAACAAACAAAACAACAAAGCAAACTGCATGTCACCTCATCATTGCAAACCACTTCAGTACATGTGACAGTCCGATGATCTCTACCACTAGCATACATTACAGTCGCTGCCTTCGTCGCGTAATGAAAAAGTGTAGTAATGTTACTCGCCTCACTGAAGCTGAAAAACGGGCATAAACCAATCCACCAGAACGTTTGAAGCCGCAGACACGAAGACTCGACAAATACACGTCATACCCACCATTCCCATTACAGGTTCACGATGGCAGCTCCATATTTCCCTGTAGTATTTCAGTAGGAAACTCTATGGGCGCTAGCACGCTTGGTAACCAAAGTGGCGCACTAGTGGCTGCACCCCTGCAAGACGTCACGCCAACTTCCGCTTAGCAATGACTATCATGCACTCTCGCTCTGCCGGCGCCGCCGCCGGCGAGGGCACGTGATGCAGACAAGGCGCGGCCTCCAGGCTCTCGCAGTAGTGACACGAGTAAAATAGAGCGCCGAAAGCGCACCGCAAAGTGGCGACCCATGCTAACTGGCCTCGTAGTGACACTGGCAAACCACGGCCATCCCTGACGTGCAAACATGCGCCAAAAATACGACGGATTCACTCCTGCTGCGCGCGTTTGCAGGCTCTCTTGCACGGAACCGCGCCTGTCCGCATCGCGTTGCCGCATAGGCGGCGCGGGCGGTGGAAAGAGAGAGCGTTCCTAAGAGGAACTTTGCGTGGCTTCTCGCAGGGACGCAGCTAATAGATCGCCACTTTGGCTGCCAAGTCTGCTAGCGCCTACGGATTTAAAACGTGCTCACCGGTTCACTTTAGCCAGGTTGCTTCAACCAAGAACGCCTTGCAGAAATCATGTCCACATCAAATGGCTGCAAGCTTCAGGTTGCAAGCAAAACGTCTCCAGGAGGCCGGTTATCCAAGTCATGTCCTAGTATCTGTATCAGAAAGCATGCTGAAGCAAGTACGTCTGTACCTTTCACCAAGGGACACCAAGCAAGTACCTTTCTACCAAGGGACAACAAAAACACACACATTCCGACAGTTTAATTCTTCTGTTTCGACTTATTGCAGACCGAGCAAATTGTAGAAGGCGCTTTTCGTGTAGAACACCTAGTCAAAGATCTTGTGCAATGATTCCGGTCAGATAGAAAAAATAGCTCTAATAGAAAAAAGGTTATTGGTATTCCTGAAAATCTCCCGCTTGTGCCCAGATTTAGCAGAGTCCATAATGGTGCGACTTACAGGTGTGTTTGAATTTAAATCATTTGCTCTTTTAAGTGACGTGCTAATGTTTTCAAGTATTTAAAGAGTAGGCGAGCGTCTTCTACATATAATAAACTAGCGTTCGCTCGCGTCTTTAAGTGGAATACCAGTGCTTCACTGCATTTTTAAAAACAATATGGGTTAAACTCGCTGTGCGAGACCGTAGCAGAATCGCAGCGTCGCCCATCGTTAATTTGGTAGTTGGTTTTGAGGAAAAACTTGATGCTAAATAAACATCCGTGCCCTTAAACTCCTTCGGAAACTGCGCCTGACCCTTGATCTGCGCTGCCTTTTTGAGCATCGTCCGCAGGCGCATCTACCTATCGCCCAGTAGGCGACTACTACGCACAAAAACTGTGCGCCTGCTTAGCGCGTTAGGTCAGTGTTGAATTAATCAGACAGCGGAAATGAAATGCTGTAGTAGAGGATATATAAACAGCCATGCTACAAGGAATGTATGTCAGCCGTGAAAGCTGCCCCACGCTTACAGATTCTCTCGCGTCTGATACAAAACAAAAGAAAGAAGGAACTGCCAGGCCCCCTCGATAAAGATCGCGAGACCCAGGGCAAATACTTCCGAAGTTACGTAAAATACAACTGGAAATAAGATGTGTAGCCATCAACAAACAAAACAACAAGGCAAACTGCATGTCACCTCATCATTGCAAACGACTTCAGTACATGTGACAGTCCGATGATCTCTACCAGTAGCATACATTACAGTCGCTGCCTTCGTCGCGTAATGAAAAAGTGTAGCAATGTTACTCGCCTCACTGAAGCTGAAAAACGGGCATAAACCAATCCACCAGAACGTTTGAAGCCGCACACACGAAGACTCGACAAATACACGTCATACCCACCATTCCCATTACAGGTTCACGATGGCAGCTCCATATTTCCCTGTAGTATTTCAGTACGAAACTCTATGGGCGCTAGCACGCTTGGTAACCAAAGTGGCGCACTAGTGGGTGCGCCCCTGCGAGACGTCACGCCAACTTCCGCTTAGCAATGACTATCATGCACTCTCGCTCTGCCGGCGCCGCCGCCGGCGAGGGCACGTGATGCAGACAGGCGCGGCCTCCAGGCTCTCGCAGTAGTGACACGAGTAAAATAGAGCGCCGAAAGCGCACCGCAAAGTGGCGACCCATGCTAACTGGCCTCCTAGTGACACTGGCAAACCACGGCCATCCCTGACGTGCAAACATGCGCCAAAAATACGACGGATTCACTCCTGCTGCGCGCGTTTGCATGCTCTCTTGCACGGAACCGCGCCTGTCCGCATCGCGTTGCCATATAGGCGGCGCGGGCGGTGGAAAGAGAGCGTTCCTAAGAGGAACTTTGCGCGGCTTCTCGCAGGGTCGCAGCTAATAGATCGCCACTTCGGCTGCCAAGTCTGCTAGCGCCTACGGATTTAAAACGCGCTTCCCGGTTCACTTCAGCCAAGTTCCTTCAACCAAGAACGCCTTGCAGAAATCATGTCCACAACAAACGGCTGCAAGCTTCAGGTTGCAAGCAAAACGTCTCCAGAGGCTGGTTATCCAAGTCATGTCCTAGAATCTGTAGCAGAAAGCATGCTCAAGCAAGTACGTCTGGGTGAAGACACCTCCTTGACGAGACAGGAAGATGATTGCAGAAAAATCGCTGTAGTACCGCACATTCATTGCTTCTCTCACAAGCTAAAGAAAATAGCGCAGCGAGCTGATATCGATGTGGTTTTTTCGGCGCCGTATAAACTAGGCAGCCTGTGCCGGAAAACCCATCCGAATGGTGTGACGAAACGTAAATGTGCAAAACATCGCACCTACACATATGTGGATTGTTGTACAGCTGTTGTGCACCGGATTCCGTTAAGTTGCGGAAAGAGTTACATGAGACAGACGGGCAGGTGTATTAACGTCAGACTGCATGAACACGGCAACAACGTGAACAAGACACCATCAGATGGGTTCCTATCCCTGCACTGCAGGAAATGCAAATGTCATCCATGCTTTCAAGACACCACCATCTTAGGTAGAAGTGGGTGTGAACTAACACGCCTAATTCTAGAAGCTGAACGAATAGATAGTGCTGGTGGTGCATGGGTCAGCAGTCCGTCTATTGCGCTCTCAACACAGGAGCTACAATATTTGCGTATGAGTTGAATTTATGTTTCCGTGCGTGATATGAAAAACAGTGCGCAAAAAAGTGTATAATAACCACGTGGTGCCCAGAAATAAATCATTTGTTGGAAGTGTAGCTGTAGCTCTGTGTGTGTGTTCTCCGTGTTCTCCTTGTGTCCTGTTACCTTGTGCTACCCAAGGAGGTTCCATTAAACTTCCGGAGTGGAACTCCCTGCAGCCGCCTACGGGGCCAAGTGTAGCCGGCGGCTGCCGCGTTACTAGAGGAAAAAGTACGCGGGTCCGCCATAGACGGCAATGAATTAAGAGAGGCGCTCGACTTGTTCTGCAACCTCACGATGAAACATAGAGACAGAAACCAACTTTATGCCCATGCTAATTACCAACGGCGTTTTCTAGTTGAGAAAAAAAAATTGCCGCGTCCGTACTCAGCTGTAGCCGTCGAGGAAAACAAAAGAACACAGCTGGCTGAGAGGTTCTATGCAAATCGTACTTGCTGGCTTACTCTGTCTGTTAGTAGAAACTAGGTTTTTGTGATGCGGTGATGCGATATAGCGCAAATACGCGGCACAGTGCGACTGCCAGCTGACGTAAAATGCATTCGTGCCCTTTATATGGCGTCTGTGAAGTATACAACCCTGTAGGGTCTCGCTCGAACATATCCATGTAGAAAGAGAGCTAGCATTGAGATGCGGCTTGTGGGCAGTTAAGGCAAAACCACTCGGCATTATTCATCGGACCTGTTTCCGCGGCAAGAGAGGGCCGCTGTCGCAGCTCCGATGGAACCCAGCATCCTGCGTCCTTTTACTACAGTAGCCGAAAGGAGAATTGACCGACCACGCAATCCACGCATATGGAGAAAGGTACGCGAACGGCCATCATATCCTTTCTTACAGTGTCCCCTTCCCCCTCCATGCGTATCTTCGCCTCGACGCGCACGCATATGGGGCGGTACCGTCATTTGGGAGGCTGCCGAAGCTGTACCGCTGTCGCTTGTACGTCGTGTCCAGAATTATCGCATTCGTTGGCAACGCAGCAACACGCTATGTCGTTCGCGTCGTATTTGCATGTGACGCCGAATAGCCTGCATGATAGAGCATTAGCCAGTGGTGTTTCCCGCAGGCGTGTGTTCGCACCGAGTAAGAAAGGTGCTGTATTCAGCGTCGCGGAAAGGCAACGATGTTGACGAGTTAATGTTGTGCAAGTGGACATGAGTTGGTGGTGCGTAGCGCGGCTTTGCCCATCCACTGTGTCGATGTCTTAAGTTTACAACTTCAGCCACTGCAAGGGATAGGTCATTCTCATGTGGTTAGTCGTCGGTGTGGAGATGCACCACCAGGCGTCAACATTGGGGCACCCACGTGAAACGGTAGAATGCCAGTAAGAGATGGTAGTTCATCTCAGTATGCAATCAACAAACAACTGCTTCTGTGAAGACGCATTACGCTGTAGTGTTACGTCGATTTCTATGAAAGAGGGATCAGGCACATTTCATTTTGTTTTATATTAGACGGAATCGGCTCGTCATTTCTTGATTTTCACGTTGCAGCTGAGCATATGACTGAGGTGGTGCTCTTAGCAGACGCTCGCGAAAGTGATTCGAGGCCCGTTGTGGTACTGCACGCGTACGAGGTCGCCTATGCATACATATAGTACCATGGAAGTGCGCAATGTCGAGTTGGCTAAGTGTCCATCAGGATCTAAATTTTTGCGGTGGTTCTCATAGCTTGCGTTCCTCGTCACACAAACGACTATTCGCACCACCCGGGCTTGTGTTTCCCTCCAGCATTGATGAGGTCGCAGTGCGGAGCTTAATAAAAAGGTACGTTGGGGGGGGGGGGGGGGGGGAGAATGGCGGCACTCTACCTGAAAAAAAAAGTTTTTTTAAATGAAAAGCAATGTTGCCTCGATGATACTTTGTACTTTTGGGAAAATTCTTACGCTTCTCAGCTCAGTGCGCTTGTCTGTTATTTCCTTGGAACTAGTTAGGGTGGAGTAAAATCCCAAAAATAGGACAAAGGGGCATTCATATCCAGTGGTAGCATTAATTTTAAAGCCTGTGCGCGCAAAATAGGCATAAATGATGGTGCTGGGGATTGCATATTCCATGCACGCTTCTATGAAAGGATTTTAAGGTTGTCCGGCAAAACGTCTTTACGTGAAAACATTTGCCAAAACGCTGTGATTTTTACGTTTCACACCGCTCCTAAGCTTTACAGATAATGAACATAATTTACAAAACTGTTTTATAATTAAAAACAAATGTTCTGACAACAGAAATATGCATCTTTAAAAACAACGGTTGCAAGTGTCAATTTTAAGTGTTTTTTTTTTCCTTGCGCATTGATTTCCGACACTTCGTGAACGTCCAATGGCCGTACGGGACTTTAAAATTTTGCTGCTTAAACTATTTTGGGAAGGTACTGCGGAAGTAATCATTAATTGCGTGTAATTTTTCCAAAATTTACTGAGAGAAGTTGCTTTCACTGGGGCACTGCAGATGGTACAATTGGCGTGGAATGACCATTATATACTTTAGTTGCAGTTGTGTGTGTAGACGTATATTTGTTAAAATAGTGCCATTTGTTTTCATTTTTACTGCTTTTGTTGACCAAATAGCACCTGTAAGTTTGTAGTTACCTTAGAACGTGAGGTTTAATTTATTGGAAAAAGGTACGTGTTATGAATTTTTACCATGTCAACCTCACTGAAATGACGCTAACTAGGGCAGTGATCGTATCAAAGAAGAAAAATTTATTCATGTCTTACAGACCTCGACACAGCATGTGTTTTGCAGTGCCGAGTATCGTTCTGTCGACAGATACGGGGCTTCCTGTTGGCTTACAACATCTAATAGCTCTAATAGAACAAAGGTTATTGGTATTCCTGGAAATCTCCCGCTTGTGCGCTGCTCTTGAAGACCTGTAATGATAGACAAGGGACCTTCAGTGGCGTAGTGTCTCCAGTGGTGTGCTTTAGGTGCTGATTAGTTCGTTTACAAACTGGAAAATTCATGGCCGGGCCGTTGTATTTCAGGCGTCGTTACCTTTACGTCACGGCACATTACGGTGATCTTGACACGCATCGAATATACGTAAGAACCATATCATCGCAGCAATTTTACTGAAGATTTTTTTATGCTTTTGTCGACCCCGTACAGTGTTCTGTTTTGCAGTGAGCCTTGCGTTGTGTGCATTTGCTTTGATAAAGCACGTGTTGCTCGAGTAGCGCCTCGCACGCGGGCAAAATCGCTGGCTCTGTGTGAGCGAGTAAGCTAAAATCATGCCCTTCTTTCAGCTAGCGAAAATTCATTGCACAGTTGCGTGCGTCCTTTACACATTGTCGTAAGCTTTAAAGGAACACTGAAGTAACATTGAAGATTATTTTCAACACTTGTTGCATTTTGAATAGCCAGTGCAATGCGCAGCCACTGCGTAAGCCAGAAGACTTGAAAACGCCACAGTGCCTTCTACCAGTCAAAGTAGAGCAGCCAGATGGAAAGCGGCCGAAACTACATCATGAAAGGCCACACTATCGCCTTTTCGGAGACACCTCAGAACACGCCCCAAGAGTATTCTCACATTTCAAAAATAATTGCAAAATGCATAACTGCAAAATATATGTCGGTTGAGGCTATGCCAAATGACAAAATGTCGAAGTCACACAGTGCCGTGTACTCAGAACAGAGGTTAGCTTGAGGTATTGCGGTGATGTCAACGGCAAAGTGGACGATTTGTTTGATGGCACGTTTCGCGTCCATGTCATTAGAGGAAACCCACGGGACGTGCATAGACCAACTTCAACGCAGACACTGGAGAGCACGCTGTCCTGTTTTTTTCTTGGCCCCATTTGCACTTATTTCGCTTCTTTCCGTCGTCTCATAGTTCAATTCTACAATAAAAACTCGTGCACGCTTCTACAATTCTTAACAATTGCCGCTTTTACAGCTTTACCAAGCAAGGAAGCATGCAGAATTTGCGAGGCTGAAGGTAAGGCTGAATTTTCTTTTAGAGAAGCAAAAAGTGCGCATCTTTCGACATCACTCACTACACAGTTGTTGCTTTGTACACAAGTGTGACTTAAATATTTATCGCCTCTTACTAAGCGAACGCAGTAAATGCACTGACAGTTCTCACGCTCTCCTCCGTCAGTACAACGGGAGGACATTAATCCGTAAGCTGTGCTAGAAGTTATTTCTTGCAACAATCTCGTGGCACCCTTCGGTGGTGGTGGCTAGGAGGTCTGGAAGCGCATAGTATAGGAAAGATAATTTAACAACACTTGATATTGGACGAGATTGCGCATACTCTTTATCAGGATAATGTAGGCGCAGGAACAACACTCACATTCACATGAGGAGACATGACAAATGCTCACTTATATCTACATTTATTTTTTGTGATTACGCCGACAAATACATACACATACCATGCGCATGATCTGTTTGTCATGCATATCGCCACCGTCATCCGGCATCGGATACTATTGCACACAGGCTTCTAGAAAGTTTATCTTTCTTTCCTAAGAATAATCGACGTTTCACTAATGCAATATTTGCCTTTCTTACCAATAAAAACGCCCCTAACAGTTCACGTGCTGTCTTGTCACTTCCCCAACCTAAAATTTCAGTTTCTTTCCAGCTTGACTCGCAATCACTACATCTTGCACAATGCTGTGCCATATTAGATCCCCCGTTCTTAATTACACGTGCGTGTTACATTGCCCGGTCATTGTAGCAACGACCTGTTTGTCCTATGTAAGATACACCGCACGCCATTGGTACCTCGCGAACTACCCTAGTACACCGCAGGGGCGTCTGCGTGAGCAGGCGTTTGGTGTGTGGCGACACCAGGGACCCGAGCCAACGGGGGAATCACCTCCCACGTGTCGCCGTACGCGGCTTAATTAGCCGTGTCCGGGGAAAAGGGGTTCCTGGGGGTTGAGCCGACGCCGGGTGATTGGACCTTTAAGGTCCCCCGGAAGAGGCAACACACCCCTTTGGCCCCGGCTTCACGTAGACGGCACCCCTGGGCTGACCACGCAGGGAAACCAGCTGGTCGCCTTTTCCTGTCCTCCTCTCCGATCTTTCTCTTTCCTATTTCCTGTCTATGCTGTCCTGTCATCTCCTCTCTTCTATTACTTCCTAACTTTCCATAGGCAGCTTGGGTTAACCCTGTGCAAATAGCCTGCCTTAGCCTAGGCGCATTGGGTTATCGCAGGAATGTACGGCTGGCGTCTGCAGGCTTCCGGTATTCCGAATCTTGTAGCGTCCCCTTGTTGGACTCCGTGGTGGGCGGCCACCAATGCTGCTGAAATAAACATCCCTGATATGCATAGAGCTGCTTTCCCCCTCTTATCTGATCGTGTCGCGTCAAGGCGCACACGCACCGAAGAAATAGCCATGTTCAACCGATCGAAAGAGACATTTCCCCGATGTCATGTTGTCTACAGTGAGACAATTGATAAGAAAGCTAGAACAGCTTCCCCGTTTGTTGTATCCAAAACTCTAATGAATGCCCTAGGTACGGGCATAAGGTAACCAAAATGGCTTTTTATGACCTGCTTTTGAAGTAAGTGAAAAACATCAGTTCGGAAAGTTGACTGGTCTTGTCAACTTTGCCGATATCCCAATTACTGTGACACCTCTGACATGGATCTTCCTGTCTCTGACGAAGGCTGAGCTTCTCGAGGGATGGCAGAACCAAAATGTAACATATGTACAAAGAATAGTTATCAGAAGGGACAATAAGGAAATACCGACAAAACTCTTAGTACTAATATTTGCCTTGAGCGACCTGCCAGAGACCATTGAAACCGGGTACACAAAAATATCTGTCAGGCCATTCATCCCAACCGACGTCGATGTTTCCAATGTCAGCGTTTTAGCCATGGCTCTCAGAGCTGCCGTGGACGACCTACCTGCGCAAAATGTGGAGGGCAAGGTCATGCCTCCGACGCATGTGAAGAAGCGCCTCACTACATTAACTGCAGCAGCGCACATCCTGCCTATTCTGGAACATGCCCTTAGTGGCGGAACGAGGACATTGTTAGCTTTAAGGTCCGTGAAAACATATCCTTTAAGGAAGCGTGAAGGAGGTGCTCTCCGTTCCACGGAACTTATGCTGATGCGGCGCGTCAGGTGGCAGCGCCGCACCTTGTCCCCCCCCCCCCCACTTACCAGGCCTGCAGTCAGCAGGCCTCTGGCTGTGGCGCCCCCCTCCCCTGTGGAGGCAGCAGGCAAATCTGCTGCATCCACTCATCCTCAGAGACCGCCAACTCAACTGACGTCAGGTCTCAGGCGAGGCCTGTCGTGCATACTAACAGCCCACTAGTGCGGGCTCCCAGTGCCTGCCAGGACGCAATAGAAACGTGCGGCACCAAAGGTGCTGGAAGGAAAGGGCCAGTGTTCCGATGCTGGACCCTTGCGCAAGAGTCGCTCTTAAGAGAGCGTGTCTGGCGCCTCGCAAGAGGCAATGGACACAACACAACAGCTAGCGCCGAAGGAGCGGCGGGAGTCCCTAGACCGCTCCAGAAAAGGAAAAACCCTAATTACAGGGCCTCGCAAGTGCTCTGTAATCTAAATCAGCATTTTTATTTCCTGTACACACAGCGTAAACATATTTGCGACATGGATACAGCTGTAAAGGGCTGGACACATGCTCCGATTTTCCATGCGATCCGACGTCCAGCGTCGTACGGTCTGCCGTCCGGCATCCGACGCCTCGAGACACATGCAGAAACACCGTCGGTTTTTTCGCACAGTTGAAGCTCCGCCCTCAGCAGTGTTGTCCGGCCGGCTATGCAATCACTCAATGAACTAAGACGTTAAAGTGTATTATTTTTAAATATTAAGCATATTACCAGGTGAAAAAAAACAAAAGGAATTGCCACAGCAATGTACATCGATCAATAGGCTCACGCAGAATATGATACTTTGCGTTATTATGGCCGAGTTTCGTGGATTTAGTTTTCATGGTGTTGGCAACAACTGCGCTCACCGGCGTTTTTCGATTGTAGCTGCGTTGCGTGGTCTCTCTTGTCTGTGTCCGCAATGACTCTTACAAAGCGCCGCAAAAGGCTTCTGCATTTGAAAAAGAAAGTTCTCCTAGTGCAACTAATGCAAGTGGGGCGACGCAAGCATAGGTGGTGGGTCCGACGGTCATGGAGAACCCGCCACTCCGAGTGTGAATTCTTCACCACGGTAAGTGTGCTCATCAGAGCACCTCAAATTTACGTTCATAATCCGTGGCGGATGCGCTGTTGAAAACGCTTTATTGCATGCCAAAAGTTCACATGAAACTAACTCGATGAATATAAAGACGAATTGCACTGCATTGGTACAGCAGAATTCGTCACTTTTAAGACAACAAAAGATACGTCGCCAGCTCGTTTCTTTTTTATATGTTGTTTAAATACCGATGTCACTCATGGGCACAATTACTTGCGATCATGGACGATCGAGAACTAGATGGTCGCGATCTGGCTCGGGATCGCGATTTCGCCGACGTCGGGGCCGAACACGAGCCGAACATTTAACTTCGATGAGCGCGACGACAACATATCTGATTTTTCATCACTACGAAGAGTGGCCTCTGCTGCACGGTCCCAACAGTGTCACACGGCAACATTTATTTTCGATTAGCGCATCGAACAGTGGTTTCTGTTACACGGTCCCATAATCTTTATCAGCCCTGACCGATCCAGGGCCAGGAAGTGAAGTGTTCACAATTACAAAGTACACCACAACCACTTTCGACATGGTTATGAAGTGCTCTCACTGGTCAAGGTAATCATTTCTGCGACCACTCAACCATGATCAGCCATTTCGTGTCTGTCACCTCCCACGTCCTTTACTGCTCGCAGGTTGCGTCTGTGTTGCGTCTGTGTTACGTCTGTGATGCATGCGTCTGTCTTGCGTTTCTACGTAGTTTACCATGATTGAGGGTTAAATAACTACTACAATAATTGTTATACTTCTTCCAGATGCAGAAAATGTGGACATGGAATACTTCAAAAAGTATTACAGGACGACCCCACAGCAGTTTGACTATCTGCTTAGCCTCATAAGGGGTGACCTCACGAATAATTGTGTGGTGAGGGAGCCAATATCAGCAGCAGAGCGACTGGCCATGACCCTCAGGTGACGCAATTTGCAATTTAGTACAACTGAGTGGCAACACACAGGTTAATGAGGTGCCCCGCCACGGTGGTCTAGTGGCTCTGGTACTCGGCTGCAGATCCGAGGGTCGCGGGATCGAATCCCGGCCGCGGCGGCTGCATTTCGATGGAGGCGAAATGTTGAGGCCCGTGTGCTGTGCGATGTCAGTGCACGTTAAAGAACCCCAGGTGGTCGAAATTTGCGGAGACCTCCACTACGGCGTCTCTCATAACCAGAACTGGTTTTGGGATGTAAAACCCCACAAATCAATCAGGTTAATGAGGTGTTTTTTTGGTGCATGATCAATTTTTCCAGGTGTTAGATTTAATGTGACAGTGCATGTTATTGCACCTCTGAGTATTTCTTGCACCATAGTATTTTCTGTAATCAAGAAATACTATGATTACATCGATGTAAAGTTGCTCATGATGTTATATGTCTGGGGTGTGAGTTCATCTATATTCTGGCATACCCTTATGGTGCGTTTTGCAAATTGTAGTGCTGAGCTTGTTTACATGCTTCAGTAATGGCACGTTCATCGTCGGCTGCCATCATGTCTCAGTCCACTACTGATGCTGACCTGTTGTATTGCTTTGTTTTTCCGGTGATGGGGCCAGTAAAGCTGTGAAAAGCAGCTTTTCCCCGTCACACCTAACCACGTGTGTGTATACTGGTTGTACAATGTGGTTGGATAAATTCAAACTCAAACCTGCATAGGCAACATTGGTGTCAGCGTGGTGCTAAAAGGGGCATAAAGTGAAGTATTACGTTGAGCAAAATTGAAAGATTAGGTTTGTGCAATAATTGTTTTGCCATTCCTGGCAAGAATAGAGCAGTTGTAAGCAACAGAATGACGGATTTGAAAAAATCAGGAGCGGTGTCCTCTCTCCCGTACTGCTAAATGCACTGACTTGTGATACTAATGATATGCAGGTACATGTCTTCAGGAGATCTCATCCAGGATATTGCCCTGCCCTTTCGCGTGGGCATTTCAACTGCCCGTCTTGCTGTGGATGAGACATGCAGGGTGCTGTGGCGCAGGCTGCAGCGTGCATACATGCCTGTAGGTACATTTCCATGTAAAATTGTGTGTAATGTTGCAAAATTTGTAATCATGCCCTCTATGTCCGACAATAATTGTGGATACAAGATCAGCTTGTGAAGCATAGTAACCAAACTGTTTTTCACATGCGTGTGTGGTGTGATTGAGTTATAATGAGTAATGAAGCTGTCAAATGCAACGTTATTGCATACGGTGTAGTCACACAGCCATGATCCATTGAGTGCAGCTCTACAGTGCTCACGTAATGAAACACACCTATTTAGGGCCTGTTGACGCATACATTTAGATCACAGCTATAATGTGCGGTAAGGACTGCCCATAAAAGCAGCAGGCAGCATGTCGGCAAAAGATGATCAGGCAATCATTACCTTGAACGTAGTGGAGTGTTTGCAATGTGCCCGCTACAGCGGGCGTTCCTCTTTCTCACATCTGTCCCCCATCGAAAAAGGATGCATCCTGGTGACCCAAGGTCAACATGGGGGACACAGACGCGGCCGCTGGTTGCGAGATTTTAGTGCTTACACTGTCATTGCTGTTACTGCTTTTGTGCATGCTACGTGATGCCACTGAATATCATTCCAATATAGCCAATTATCGCAAAAATTTTGGGTGCTTGCTTCATTTTAGATACCAGATGCCCGGACATGGCTCCGAATAGGAGAAGGGTTCAGCCGCACATGGCAGTTCCCGAACTGCATCGGTGCGGTGGATGGAAAGCACATCCATATAAAGTGCCCCAAGAACTCTGGCACTATGTACTTCAATTATAAGGTTTGTACTATAATTTTGTCGTGTGCTCTTCTGAGGGCATTTTTATTGTTGTACATACCTCATGTGCCACTCGAAGCTCTGAAAAGACAGTACCATTCAGGATCTGATCTGACTACTGGAAATGGATATTGCAATGTGCGGCACATGATGCATCGTGACATGTGGAACGTACATTGTTAATGGTGTACACCTGATGTTCCACCATCAGCAGCATTGTCTAATGTTCTAAAGTGCTCCCAGAATGAAGTGTGTTGTCTCAGGGTTAAGGAAGTCACATACCTTAATTTCCATCATTGTCATGTTCTACCACATCTGCATGATGTTTTCTGGAGCTTTATCACAGCCAACACCACCTTTTGTCTGTTGATTCATAGTATGAAATGACGTAATCATTTTGAGCATTTGCAATACAGGTTGTTATACATAATCTTTTCATGGCATGTGTCATTCCTCGTGCACATCATTCTTCTGTGGACATTTGATGGCGTCGCGATTTCTCTTTAATGCAGATGCAATGCAATTTCTAGGGTTACTAACAGCGACCTCGCCGTTAGCAACACCGTGCCGCGGTGTTCGAGCACTCGAACAGCAGAGAATGGGGTTGTCGCATCAGTGTGCTTGCTCGTCTTAAACCATGCCACGTGCGTCAGCCCGCGGCGCATCTCAAGGCAGGACAGCGCGAGCCGGTGCACGTGACAAAGGAGGAGAATATTAGGTGTCACTCTCTGAGCATGGTAATTTAATAACATGTTATTATACAAACAAACAGGCCGAATCTAAGGTAGAATGACATATAAACAAAGGACAATAACAGTCAATACAATGCGAACACAACACACAAAGGCCATGCAAAAGGAGAACCACCTAACCCTCAACCAGTGCACCTGTAACCGTGCGCCACAGAAAAGGCAAATAGAAGGAAAACGAAGTAAGAGATGGGTGCCAATCGCAGGCCGCTGCCGGTGGTAGTTGAGGCTCGAAATGGCGCGTGAGCCGGCAAACAACCTTGTCGAACAGAGGGTCACAAAAGTATGTACGCTCACCATTCCAAGTCCCAACGAATTCTCCTTGAGAATCTCCAAACTCGAAAAGCGCAAACCTGCGAGAACCTGCCAGCTGTCCAATGACAGAATGGTTAATAATCATGGTGGGCAAAGTAGTTGGCCTCTGACAGTGACAGCCCGCCACTCCGTCCATCTGGGAGAGGGGGATGTAAGTGGAGAGGGGGACGGAGTGACGGAGGGCCGCCACTCCGTCCGCGCAGGATGCATGGCACTCTGTTCCCCACAAATTGCAATGTACTAAGTTCTTTCTATTGTAAATGCACCTGTAATTGCGGCTATCCGGTCCGTTACCCCGGTGCTGTATTTATCAAGAGGCTTCAGTTTTGCTTTTTATCAAGGGCATTCCACGCATTTATAAAGAAGCTTCATTACTTCTGTCACGGTAGATTCATGAAATGTCTTTGGACTGTCAGCCCATGTGCGGTAATAAACTCATCTAATCCAACTGTGCTTTTGAGTAAAAAGTCAAAACATCGGCTTCGTGCTGTCTAATGGGAAACACTAGCCATGAATTATTTTATTTTACTTGGGTAATGCACTTCGACTCGCTCTTGTCCTGGCAACAAAACAGTATTTCTTTTGTGAGTGTCATATAATCATGTCTCAGGGCAAAGTTGTCATGCAAAGTGTAATGTTTGCTTTTGTGACAGGTTACACTGTCTTTCATGCTTATAGTCAGGAAAAATTGCACCAAATGGCCCAGTCTTGTGTACGAGCCACACCTAATGTCGTCTTTACACGAATATTTGTGGTAATTCCGACATTGCGCGCATCACCTGAACTAAGCCATCTGAGCAGTATCACATTGTCATTGTAAATTATGAAATGTGAATTTCACATTCCTCTCTTATGGAATCGTTACAGGGCACATACTCCATCGTCCTCCTTGCCGTAGTCGACAGCGACTACAAGATTGTAATCGTGGATGTAGGCGTCTACGGCAAGCAGAATGACGGTGGAGTTCTGCAGCAGTCAAGGTTTGGTCGTCCCTTGGAGAAAGGGAAACTTCATCTCCCAGCAAAGCTGCCCCTGCCAAGCAAGACTCGGAAAGCTCCATGTGTTTTTGTTGGAGATGAGGCGTTCCAGATCAGACCAGACTTTTTCAGGCCTTACCCTGGGCGAGGGCTTCAGGGCGAGAAGAGGGTGTTCAATTATCGTCTGAGCAGAGCAAGGTAAACTAACATTAAAGTTGGATTGTGTAGGAAGTCTCAAAGGCACCCTGCAACACTTTTCAAGCACTATGAAGTGCGGTGTTTACGTGAAAGAACTATGAGTGGGCATGATGGTAGATGCGCATGTTTTCATAGATGACGCATGGTTAAAGCTTCATCCGTGTCAAGGAGCCTACATATCACGCGCGCCAAGTAGGCTCCTATCCGTGTCCAGAAACGATGGGCTACTTGTTATGACAAGTAGTGTTTACGTTACAACGCCATTGTTCGTATTGGTGGCATCGTTGGAGCACAGTACGATCGCGTTGCTGGGTGGCATATCTTGATTATATACGCATCTATAGTGCAACACAGTGAATGACCAAATAAAATGTGAATAAATATGACCTTCTGCTCTCTCGAGTGTATAACGGCCCATGGGGAGCCGACAGCAGTTCTTTCTTCACACGGCTGCTATCCAAGCATTTCTTTTTTTCACACGTAGCATCGAGGAAACGAACGTACAGAACTTCGTGCTTCCGTTCTCAGTAATATTCGTGTATCCCTAGGCTACACAGTGAGCTGCATTTTCGCACACATGGCGAAAGCGAGGCGACGCCAGGTTATATCAACAGCTGTACACGACTGGCGGCTGGCCACGTCGGCTGCTCATGTTTTCCAACCAAACCAAAGCGCCTGTAGAGGGCGCTAGCTGTACCGTTGCCGCACATGCGCAGTAGCTTTTCCGCAAATGGTCGATTGGCTTGAAGTATCTATGTGGGGCAAGTCCACTCAACATGTCTGCCTGTTTTTTCCAGAATACTGTTGCCATAGCAATAAATAACGTGGATTCTGATTGTGCCATGCTGTAATTTATGAGCTCATGAGATATTCTTACTTTCAACAAAAAAAGAAGCAGCAGAAAAACAGTACCAAATATTATTGGAAATTGTGAGCGAATATGTCTATGTAGGTCGGGTAGTGACCCCTGATCCAAAGCACGAGGCTGAGATAATTAGGAAGGTAAGAACAGGGTGGAGCGCATTCAGCAAGCATTTTCAGATAATGAATGGCAGCTTACCATTTCCTCTGAAGAGCAAAGTGTATAACAGCTGCGTCTCACTGGTACTTACCTATCGGGCAGATATTTCAGGGATCACAAAAAGGGCTCAACTTAAATTGAGGATGACCCAGCGAGCAATGGAATGGAATACAGTAGGTGTAACATCAGGGAGAAGAAGAGCGTGGAGTGGGTCGGGGAACAAACGTGTGTTAATGATATATTAGTAACAATTAAGAATAAAATTGGATGTGGGCGGGGCATGAGATGCAAAGGCAAGTCATCTGGTTGTCATTAAGGGTAACAGAGTGGATCCCTAGAGAAGGCAAACAAGCCAGGGGGCAGCTGAAAGTTAGGTGGGCAGATGAGGTCAAGACATTTACGGTGATAGTGTGGTCACGGCACAGGAGCTGGATGATTGGAGGTCTATGGGAGAGGCCTCTGCCCTGCACTGGGCATAGACAGGCTGATGATGATGATGATAATGGCTGCATTACATCCAACCATGACTGTAGCTAGGAGGTGATAGGCCCTGCGAGTTGCCATTTTCATCGAAATAGAGTGTGCGAGAAGAGTTCAAGGTTGCTTTAATTGGATGCACGGACTTGAACCCCATCATCTGCTAGCATGAATATAAATGCCAACTACGGCAATATTTTGAGCATGTCAAGGTAATGGCGATTCTATGTTTGTGAGGTGCTCCTGATAGTAGAAATACTCAGCAAATGTGAAAATAATTTTTAAATTGCAAGAAAGCACGAGACAGGAACCGATATCAAAACGAGCAGTGACGTCAAATCAGTCAACCCAGTGACGCACCGAGTGAACTTCATTGAGCTCCACTTGCCTAAAAAGGTCTCCAGAGTTGTCCTTTTACATAAAGTATGCGCTAGAGGTACTGATAATGTGAATAGAAAGAATTGGTTGTAGCCAAGATGGACAGTGCCATTTATGCTGCAGCGAAAACACGAACAGATTTGTTGAAGCATATGATGAACAAATCTTTGCTGCTTAGAAAGAGGATGTGCATTATTTCTGAGCAGTCACACTATCTAATGACGAAAAAGAGGGCAGATTAAAGCATTTTAGTGAGATATGTGTTGGAACCTTGCTGGCCAGTAACAACACTATTGGGGATATCTCACCAATATTGCTGAGATAATTAAATACCTTATAATTGTGATAGTGGGAGAGGGAATGCATATGCACACTTATTAAAATGTGTTTTTCTATTTTGGAACAGGAGGTGTTCTGAAAATGCGTTCGGAATCCTCGTGACCCGGTGGAGGATCCTGGAGAGGACAATGGGGGAAAGCCCTAAAAAAGTAGAGCGCATGGTCAAGGCCCTTTGTGTGCTGCACAATTTTTTAATGCAAGGGCGTACAGGGGAGGGTGATGCTTACCCTGGCCCTGGCTACGCGGATTCGGCAAATGATTTTGGGCAGCAACGGTGTGGCCAGTGGCGTGACCTTGCACAGCCAACATTGCAATTGGCCCGTACGCAGGCATGCCACTTTGCCCAAGCTGCTCGGGATGTCAGGGACCTCTATGCAAGCTACTTTAGTAGCAGTGTAGGCAGGGTGCCCTGGCATGACAAAATTGCACAGTAATGCAGGAGCTGCTGCTAATTCGGCCATGCACTTACAGTAGACTCTCAATAATTCAAACTTGAGGGGAACCGAGAATACTGTTTGAATTATCAGATGCATGCAGCAGTACGACTTGGTGCAGCATGCCACGAAAAGAAACGATGATCATTTATGTGCATTGTTGAGGCTTAAGTGTCTTTTTAACATGACAGCATTAGCTTGTATTGCAGAAAATCCAGCATCGCTGTCAGCGTCTGTGTGAAGTGGCCATCGCAGAAAAAAAGATGGTCCTAAACCGCCCAACCATGCGAGCCCTCCACCATGGCACAGGTGCACTACTGAACAAAATTGTATGTCGGAAAAATTCTAGACTAGGACTTAACCTCGGCCTACACACTTGATAGCTTGGGTAGTAATTTGAGCGTATGAGGAAAAATAATTCTATTACAAAGCAAGTCAACACAAAACCCTTTTCAAGCATTTCTACCACAGAGAACACCTGCACATCCAGCCAGTTCTACCAACACAGGGGAGGCATTGGCCCGACTAGATTACTTGCGTGAACATTTTGTTAGCAGTTCGATTGCTTTGACAAATGCTGTCAGGCAGTTAGATTCAGTTGCTGGCTGTAAGAATTATATATAAGCATGGACGTTTGCCAAAAAAGAATCGCAGAAGCGAGGATTTCTGGTAAGCGGTTTGAAGTGAAGTTTGAAGCAAAAATGTAGTGAAAACATAGCAGACTAAACAAATTTTAAATCTGATTTAACGAGACGTTTAAGTTATCAGAGTTTAAATTATTGAGACTCTACTGTACATGTCAGTAATAGTGCATGTTGACATGGATTACAAAAATCAAAGTTATGTGCTGTTGCACACTTTATTACACTTTTTCATTGTGTATCTTGTGTCTTATGGTGTTTTTTTAACTTTTCAGAACATCCTTTTACCGTTGTTATATTCTTTCCGGCACTCTCCCCTTTTTTGATATCTAAAATATCTTTTTGTTTTCATTTATTCTTGGTTGTATTCATTGCATTTATTATGTACACTAGTTAGATGTGTCTTCAAATGTGTGTGGCTGCAGCAAGGTGTCTACGGTGAAATGTGCGAGAAATAGATATGAATGTTTTGCAGTGGATTCTGCAGTGGACTTGAATGGGAATGTTTACATATGGGGGCTTCTTAGTAGAATGTACATGTGAGCACAGTGCACATGTGAATGCACATGTGAATGCACAGTGCACATGTGACAGTACCTTGGACACACACCGTTGATCTTTCATTAGCACTACTGTCGCACTAAGCTAGCACAGCTGGTCACATGATGCATTATTTAATAGCATGGGGTATGTAGCCCACCTCCAAGTGCAGGCAGGGCCAGACTGAAGGGACGCATGCACATTCCTTGATACAACCTTTTTCGATGTCGTTGTTGCCACCTCCCGGCATATACCTGTGGTGTACCTGCGTCCCTGCAGTACTTGCAGCTGCCTTCCATGCTCACTTTCAATTCATGTAGACGTCGGTAGTCATGCACATACCCCTGTTTCTAGGCCTTACATGCTTGCATAATTTGTGACTGCTGAGCCCTGATACTGAAGCGTTTTGATCATAATTCATTCACAAATATTGGCCGAGAAATCGACCTGTAGGGGTAGCACTGTCACTGCGTTAATGTGGGTCAACAGTCAGCAGTGCGCGTTGAAATGTGCACAGTGACTCAACGTTGTGAGTGGCTTCAGGCAACTGTTAGCTTCTTGAAAGCATTGGCTGCAGTCAAGTGGTTATACATACGGTGCCACAATGTCACGTTAGTGCTTGAAGCGCGCATTCCTATTACATGTGAAAGAAGCGTAACCTGCCGTTCCCTGGGGCACTGGCATCACCCAGTCTCACACTGGGACTCTTTGCTGTTTTCCGCCTCTTCTTTTCTTTGGCCATGCTTGCGTTTGTCAACATTGTTGGTATTTGTGTCTCATAAGTGACATATAGTTCAGTATTGAGTTCTTGCTCATTGATCTCAGTTGGCTGCAGAAGGAAAGAAAACTACTAAAGTGATGGTGATGATGGGGAGGCCATTCATTCCCTTTGTAACGGGCGGGCACCCCTTGGGACTCCTGCCAATAGTAAATAAATAGTACAATAAAAGTAAAAAAGACACAAAAACACAGACAGACTGGGCCGGTTGGTGGTTTAAGAACCCACCCGAATTCCCTAGAGAGTTATTCTCCTCCACTGTCCCAAGGAAGTTTTGCTGCGCCTCCCTGAGGCATAGTTCACCACGCTATCTGTGCCAACAAAACCCAGTGCGGCAGCGAGATCGGTGTTTGCATTGGTAGGACTCATTTGCATGCACTCAGTCACAATGTGTGTGATGGTCTCGTCAGCCCCACCACACGCGCGACACACCACACTCACGAGTTCGCTGTTGTAGGCTTCTTTACAGGCGAGTACGCAGGGCCCCTGCTCTCGCCTCAAACAACAGCACACTTCCCAAGCCATTATCATAGAGTGGGACTGGAGCGATAGTGTTCTTGTGCTCATGGTAAAGGAGTAGAGTTGACTTGTTCACCTGTGCCTGTCTCCACTTGTCCTCCTCGGCCTCCTTAATACGTTGGCGAATTTCCTTAGTGCACTCCCGTCGGTTTTCGGCCGGAAGTGGCGCCTGAAAAAACCCATCTTTTTCTCGAGCTGGTACACTCGCCGTACTCACTTGGTGCATACACATGTAACCATGAAGTAGTCAAAGACTCGTTGAGACCTCGTCTTGCGGGCCATGTGCAGCAGGCGACAGTGAACGTTGGTTTGCTCACCGCCTCATGCGCTTCAAAGCTCGGCCAGTCGATGTACCCCTCAACCACCATGTTCACCACCTTGCCATGACTGCCCAGAGCGATGCAGCCCACTTCCCACTGTCGCCGCTCCAGCGATAAGCACGATCTCAGCTCATTTGTGTTGTTGCCACAAAACCAGGTATTGTGAGGCGGTATCACCACCTCATGGCATTTACACGCTTCCAGCGCAATTTGTGGAGGATGGCTTCTGCACCTTATCATATGACTTACAGACGCAGCAGCACCTATAAACCGAAAAACCGAAATAATCGTGCCAGACGGCCTGTGACAGTGACATTGCACACTCTCAGTGATCCTTGCAAATAAGACTGCAGTGCAGGTGAAACACTTTTGTATAGTTGCACAACAATACATGCAGGCATTTAACACAGTTCCAGCAGAAAGAACAAACACCCTGAACTTTATGCATGACATATGCGCGTGCAACAGTGCAGTGGCTAGCAGACGACTCGAGGAGCCACACACACTTCGAAGCTACATGTGTGTATGACTGCTCGATCTTGTGGGCCAATAGCCTAGGTCTTCCGTCATCTTCATGTTGTTGGGCGTGAAATGCAGCGGTTAGACAATAAGGAATGAAACACCGAGCTGAAATTTGTGTTATAGCTCTGAATACAAAGTGCTGACTGTTTTATTTGCGGAGCGAATGCGTTAAAGTTATATCTATCTAGAATATGATGCTTCGTAGAATGCACCTTCATTCAGAGGAAATGTAAATAAACACTTTGCATGTGGCACATCAGTGTACCTCCACTTGAACATATACACTTAAAAATTCGTAAGCATGCCTTCCCTGACATTGCTTGCCAAGGAGCAGCAGTTTTTAGATGGTCTATTGTAATCCACCAAGTGATACATTGTGTTAGCGCATTTTACGGGTTTTCATTGCCTACTCCATTTTTTCATTTCTTCATTTATACACAGGTTATTTGTTGATTTTTTCATTTCTTCATTAATACTCTGTTGATTTGTTCACTTGTCATCCCTTTTTTTCTTTTCGCGCATGCATCAGATTTAATCGGCAGATTCTCATGTATTTGGTTTTGATAGCGGTATCAAGGAGAACCTTTGATTATGTGTCATTCCTGGTGGCGCGTGTGCAAAGGGTGTGCACTTCCATATAGACCCGCTTTGGCTTTCGCAAATATAGTTGTTAGTCTGCGCCTGTCCTGTGTTCCTTCTTCGTCCGTTTTCTTGCGCTACCGAGTTTGTGTCAAGTTTGTATTTAAAAAAAAAGGCTCTTACACACAATACACACAAAAAAGGCAGCTACAAGCTAGATTGAAAGGTGCATGGGCATTCTTTTGTGCACATGTGCATCTCCAGTCCAGCCGTGAGCCCCCACAACTGCTGCAGGGTTGCTGGGTCCCATGCAGGGAGCAATTCAATTACCTGTAAATAAGTGCTCCCATTGAGCCCAAAGTGACAGCACAGGCAAAAGGAATGGCTTCAGTGTCTTCAGTCTGGTCATGGTGGGGGGTGGTGTGCATCTTTATGAAGTTTTCATCAAAATGAAAGTAAATTGTCCTCATGCCAACATTTGAATTTGCCTTTGTTGGCTTTAAACAAAGTACACCGCCAGCAGTGGCCACCAATTGTTTGTATGAACCTTTATTTATTGCTTGTGCTTGCAACCGGTGCCCACAATGGGGATAAGCTCACCGGTATTTTGCCTGCTTCGTAATGAAGCAGGACTTCTAAGAGGTGCATTTTGCAATGCCCCTTCAAGTTTTGGGGCACTCTGTCTAGATGTTCTGTGAGCGTCAATAAAGACTGTTCCGATCTGTCCATTCTTTCTTTCCTTAATTCGCTGTCAATGCTGTCGATCATGCCTTTTGTTTGCAATTTTAGTTCGTGTCGTTTCTTTGTTTGCGTTGTTTTTCTGCTGGAAGGGGAGGGCTGAAGGGGTGTGGAAACAGGGGTCATAGATAGCAGAGTTGAAACAGGGGCAGGGTCAGGTGGAAGAGGCGAAAAAGAAAAGCGAGAAGGCTGCGTGTGACATAGAGATGAAGGAGAGGTCGACAATGTGTGCTAAGGTGTGTTGGGGCAGTATTATCTCGCTCACTCTAACTCTCACGGGGCACGTTGATGTAAAACAGGGTGATGTATTCTCCTGTGACATTGAATCTCTGAATCTCCCTCGTCGAGATGCTTGTGGTTCTAAGAAAAAAAACATAGGGCCACAAAATTAGTGCCATGCTGTGACAATGGTACAGACATAAAAACACATTTTTTCATGCAAGGGGGTTTTGTGATGTTGCGGGCGTGTAATAAAATAGGTACTGTGCTATGCATTTGTACACTGCTTGAATTTAAGGTTGAGCTGTATGTTATGTTAGCACACTACAAGTTTAATAACTGGCTAATTTAGTATTCACAATTATGGCTGTCCTGGGAGTGTGTTGCATACATATCTCAGAATTGCCCATTCAAAAAAAAGAAAAAGAAGAAAGGGAGCTTCAAAAGCTGGCAGGTGACAAGTGGTGCTGCCCTTGCCTCTTTGCTGTCTTGTCTTCGAAATGGTTTAATGGATGTGTGTACTGTTTACCTGCAGCTCAACACTTACATTTGTTCACGCTGAAAGATATCCTCTGTTCCTATATGTTTAACTTTATTAAGCTTTGTGCATACTATGAAACTCCTTACTTGAATGCAATTTCATTAAGCCCGCATGTTGAATTAATGATTACACACCAGTTTAAATGATGG
The DNA here is from genome assembly GCA_013339685.2 of Hyalomma asiaticum. NCBI lineage: Eukaryota > Metazoa > Arthropoda > Arachnida > Ixodida > Ixodidae > Hyalomma > Hyalomma asiaticum. The sequence goes on from CM023481.1 coordinate 52,027,271, forward strand.
CCACATATGAATTGATTTATTGATTCTGGGTTTCGGATCTCGAAACCATGCTTTGATTTTGAGAGGCATCATATATAGGGCTGGCTGTGGACTTTCGACCGGCTGGGTTCTTAACTTGCACTGCATCACACAGTGCATGCAGCGTCAACATTTGCCTCCATCGAAATGCAGCTGGAGATGCGACTTACGGCGACCTTCGCATCTGCAACAGAGTCCATGGCCAATAGACCGCTGTGGCGGGGCACCATATATGACTTGTTTTCAACATATCTGCTTGTAATGCCTGGAGTACCTTTATTTCAACCGCACTCCAAAGTTAACAGTGGTGTCTTATGCATATCATTGTTTAGCTGTCACTGTACATGAGAGGCTGTGCTGAGGCTCCCATAAAAGCAGCTCAACCATTCCCATGTGTCTGCACATACATTTACACGAAACTTATGGCATTCAGCGCTCAGGCTGAAGGCCTAGAAATGTTCCCTCATTAACGAAAGACTCATGCCTCACTCACTTGTCTATGAAGTGTACTGTGAAGGTCATAATTAATCTACACATGCAAAACTTATGGTACAGAAACTGTAAATATGTTGCAATGCATGAAAACATCGCAAACTAATGTAACTGGTTGCTTGCAACTGCCACAGTGGTGTAGTGCTTATGGTCCTGACTTGGCCTGAAACCCATGGCAGTTGCATTTTCAATGGAGGCAAAAATAGTAGAGAACCTTGTAACTTGCATTAGCTGTGCGTGCTAAAATAACCCTAGGTAGCCAAAATTTCCAGAGCCCTCCTTCCCCTACAGCACGCCTCATAATCGTATTGTGGTTTTAGCACATACAACAGCTACTATTCTTACTATTTCCAACCCTGCTTATCAAGCAGGACAAATGAATTTTTTTGTGATCGAAGCTTGCTTTGAATGTGTCCGGAGATTTAATCTATTTGTAGTGTTGTCCTTTTTAATGTGCACCATGTTTTTTCTAGTTTTGAGTTTTTCATGCCTGTGCTATTTCTGTTCCATGCATACCGTAGTACCGATGTATACGGGGCAAAAGGAGCGTCCTCAAGCCACGACTGAGCGGCTTTTTTTCCCTTCTCCTCAGCCATGTATAAATGTATGCATGTCTTGAATAAAGACTCAGACTCAGGTTTACCGCACATTACCTATCTCCCCATTTGCGGCAAATAAAGCCTTGGCTGGGATAATGTGAACGAGAACAAAATGATAGCTCAAGATTTTTCAGCATGTTGCAGAAGTTATTTTGCAATTTCTAAGTATCTGCAAAAATTTCAGTTCACATACCTATTGCTCCCTGTTCCGCCAGATGGCCATGCAGTTACATTGCTGGTCCAAAAATCGTGGGCTTAATGATGCACCATAAAGGAAACAGAGTGCTTAACTGATATTGGTTATGCACACAGTCCTACAGGTCCATACCGTACTGCACTAGAGTATGTACCATACTACAGTAAGATTGCGGCGCGTCGTACGTGGGAGAGACCAAGAACTTCCCAGAGAGGCTACGACAGCACAGGAACGATGTCCGCAAGTTCGACAGACAAAGGAGTGCATTAGCTGAACACAGCGAGGTGCACGACCACCGCATCGATTTTGACAACTCCCGCGTCCTCGACTTGGAAACCAGTTTTCACAAGCGGCTCTTTGTGGAATCATGGCACATTCAGGCGACACCTGGAAACGTGAACCGGTCTGCAGGTGCAATGCCAAGTGTCTATTTTAGCGGACTCCGGCAGCTGATTCAACATTAGCATGACCCCTCGGCTTGAAGAACCGGAAAAAAAGAGAAAGTGAGAAAGGAAGGAAGAGAGAAGAAAGAAGGCCTTATAAGCACTGCTGCTGTCTGGTGCCCTCCAGTCACCCCTGTAGAAGGGTCCGAGTGGGACCCGAAACGTCGGGTTTCTTCATGTTTAGAAGTAAATTTTACTTTTAAATGATTATAATTTGGTTGGTGTCCCCCTGTTTTCACCCTTACAGTAAAGTATGCTACATAGTGCTCCAAAGTACTTGTATGCATAAATTCAGCAATGATCAAGGCTAATGTTGGTTGTGCACACGGTTCTACAGGTCCATACTATACTACAGTAGAGTATGTACCATACTGCAGCAAATTATGGTACACAGAGTCAAAGGATGGAGTGCACAAAAAACACAGCACAAAGGGGAGAGAAGCGACACTTGCACAAGGGTCATCATCTCTGCCGTGTGGCCGTGTTATTGTGCAATACTTGCTTTTAGAAGCAATGCACCAACTAGTCCCTAAGCGTATGGCACATATACTATGTATCACGTGATTTAGCCTGCAAAGTATGCAACAGCTGTGCTATGGGAAGAATAAAGTTTCAAGTTGAAAACACACATGCACATGTGCTGCTTGGAATACAACTGACTATAGGATGTGTATGCTCTTCATCAGCAACCACAAAGCACAGTGCTCCCACAAGAAATACGTAATGAAGCTAAACACTGAAATTTTGTTGATATGATTCTGCTTAACAATAATATGCTTCCTTTCCCCGGCCAGCACACCATAAGCACAGTGCACTTTCATCTGGTTGATACATCATTGGGATGATACGTTCTGCTCTTCAGTTCCGGTTACAAATTTATTGGCAAGAATGAGGTGTAAAATGTGAATGGGAAGTATGCCTCCTGTGCACATTAACCAACGCAATCTGGGAAAGAGAGCCAGAAGCAGAGGATGGTCCTGTGGCAGCATGACTACTGAACATTTCGGTTTCTTCTAATCTGTACTATAATAGGTTGACTGGAAAATTATTGCAGTGAAATGCTCCCCTAGCTACTAAGCTCTGCAATAGGGCATGGTGAAAGCCCTTTGAGACTACGCAGACACCAACGACACAAGCGCATGTCACCTGTTTCTGGCTGCCTCATTCTGTGCAAAGATGCAGCTGCTTCCTATACCAGCTTTTTTTTGAGGACGATGACAAATACGCCCATATAATGCAGGAGAAAGCGAGTTACCATTTATTTTGAAGCATATCTACACGCCTCACTCATTTGTACATGTAGTTCATAGATGGCCCCATTTTCTGAAAACTGGGAAATTCATGACTTCCTAGGACAGCCATGACTGTGATGTTTCTACATAACGCTGGCAAACAGGCCAGAAGAACAGCGTTTCACTAACCCCCACACACGTATAATCAGCCTGTGTGTTTTACACATGATGCTTTCTACAAACTGTGAAAATAAAAGCCACAAGTTATGTGCATTTCTTTTCCCACCATGCTGAACTGGCCGCAAAATGTTCATTCGAGCATTTAGAACAGAAAAGCTTCATGGCAATTACATAGCACTAATACAGATGGCTTTGCTTTGAATGATGCAGGAGCTGAGGTTTCAGAGAGCGGAGATGTGCATATTTCGGTGCAATATTCTTGCATCAAACAATGCTTTTGCAGAAAGTGACTGTAGATTTGCATAACTACCATTCTGAAAGACACTAAGTAAGAACACAATTTACAGCAGTTGCACGGAGCAGGATATTCAGGTTCTGAGTAGAGCGTTTGAAACGTTGAGGTTTGCTAAAAATTAAAGCACAGCTTTGACATACGGGCGTGGCTCTATGATATCCCTTAGGAACAGGAAGAGCTCGGAGTACTTCCACTTCGGGACTGGCTCATCTGATCCTGCTCCGCTCTTCTCCCTTGCTTCAGTTTTTTGAGAATGTGTCTCAAATTCTCCCACCGATTAAAGATAACCTTAAGGTTGCTAAAGAAAAAGGAGAAACTGATGCATGAATTATCCACTGTGAATGACTTTTACATCAATGGATAGCTAAGCATGATACCATGACAAAGCTTGCAAGCATTGCCAGACTTCTGTTAGTAGCATCAGACCAAAAGAAGTACGGACACAACAGTTACGCTCAATTGTTAGGGGTATCATAGAAGCATTAAATGCTTTTCTCAAGGCATTTGGTCGCAAATGTAACCACAGTAATGTAACCAAATGCAACCGTGTAAGTGAAGCAGGGCTAGATTTAAAACGAAGAATTTCATTCACTTGTATCGCGGTAACGACATTGTGCGTCCCCTGCTACATCAGTAAAACAGACTTTCTTGTGAGGCACTTTAAAGAAAGGTTTTATTTTTATCATTGTGCCCCCGCCCCTTCTTCCTTTCTGCTGTCAATGCCTGTGGCAAGTTCAATTCAATTCAATTCAATTTTATTTCCATTTTCTTGCAATACACTGACAAAAAAATGGAGGAGGCCCGAACAACAAGTGAACTCCTGTTCACTTGACGGGATTCGGGCCCCCTTTACAAGGAATGTGGCGTGACATTGCATTAATGAAGGAAAGAAATGCACTCATTACATAAATACAAATACATTACAAAATACATGAAATATTCTTCTTTACAAAACGAAGGAGAGAAAAATAGAACCTCATAGAAACATATGTATAATGAAAGATAGACACACACAATTTTTCGCAGACGGGCACTACTAAACGGATATAACAAAAATTTCTTATTGTTTTCTTATGGTGGATTCAATAAATATTTCATGTTTTATCAGGTAGTTTAATCGTTTCGCAGTCTGTAAGAAAGCATTAGCTCACTCATAGTAATCGGACTGTATGGAATAGTCCAGTTTTCAGGATTACGAAAAGGATACGGGCGAGTTTTTTTATTAAGTGAGCTAGTTTACGTAGTGTCCATCAGAACATCCAGGCACTGTTGTATCTACATAGACAAACGAAAACCTCCTGGGCCTGAATGGATACACGCCGAGTTCATTTTCATGGGGCATAATGAATAAAAAGAACTCCAACATGCAGCTAGTTAAGCATGGCATACCTTAAAGAATAAATCACTTTAGCGCGTGCATCATAGTATCCTGGCTTGTAAACGCACAAGGCGCGTACAAACGTACTTAACTTTCTCATTGTTACGGCAAGTAAAATTCAATAACCTTCTGAATTCGATTAGCTGTTTGTAGCCTTTTACACTTGTTATATATGGCGCATGCCCATCAAGCATCAACCGTTAAGCTGGCACTCGCTTTTCTTTTGGCTGCTGACATTCGAATGATCACTGCAAACGTTCAAACGAGTCAAACGAGATGATGAACATACTACGAACCACACCGGGGCCGAGTACGACAGTCTTGTAGATTTAAGGCACCGCTCATCTTTTCAAGGCACCGCTAATCTGGGCCTTTGAAACGCAGCTTGGAAAGTTCATCCAGCGTGATCTGCCTTGCGGCACGCACACTTTTGCGCTAGAAATAATAAATCTCTAGCCTACTTACCATTTGTGACATCGAGGCCTAGGCCGTGGGCGACTCTTCGCCAGGCATCCGCGCGTTCGTCGGCGCTCCTGAAACGCGCGAACGCTGGTCCCACAAAGCAGGCTCGATGCGCACCAGAGATATCAGCAGTTCATTGGAAAATGAAGCGTCCATGGTCAGAAAAGATGCGTGGTGCCTCCGTGGTGACTGCCCAAACATAAATATGGCGCTCCCCAGTCTGCCGTCTCCAGGTTCTCGTCGAGCCATGCATCACGTCACCATGACGTTTCGCCGCTCGCCTGTCATTGGTCGCTGCCGTCCAAACTTCCATCCGGAACAGGGAACCGGTGTCTGCAAAAATACCTCAGTACACCCGGTGCGACTGCCGGATCGGATCGCCGGACGTCGGATCACATGCAAAATCGGAGCATGTGTCCAGCCCTTAATACAGTGGAATATTAAAAACCTCGATGATATTCAAGAACTCCTACACGAACATAATGCAAGGGTGCTGTGAGTCCAGGAAACGCACCTCAAACCTAAACATGCAAATTTTCTCCGTCAATATGTTAGATTTGGAAGGACCGTGACGATGCCATCGCATCATGAGGCGGTGTCGCTGTAATCGTTCATAAGAGCATAGCATGTCAGCATTTATATCCACAAACCGAACTCGAAGCTGTGGCAATTCGAGCTGTTCTGCCTAACAAGCTCGTCACGATTTGTTCCCTTTACATTCTCCCACACCTTAACTTGCAGAAACATGAGTCTCAGTCATTTATAGATTAACTGCCAGAACCCTACCTTGTTCTTTGCGATCTGAATGCCACTGCAACTTGTGGGGCGACAGGCGCATTGTTACGCGAGGGCGTATTATCAAACAGTTTCTTTTTTCTTCAGGTGTGTGTCTCATAAATAAAAAGGAGCCCACCTACTATAACCTTGGAAACAAAACATATTCCTCTATTGAATTGAGTATCGCTTCCCCGTCCATAGTGTCAGAGCCTCATTTGGATGTTATTAAAATCCCTACGAGAGCAATCACTTCCCTATACTGTTAAAAACTCCAAAACAAAATGAGCCCCCACCACATGCTTATAGGTGGAAAGTTGATGCAGCTGATTGGGAAAAGTTGCAAACCCTTACTCTTAATATCTCCTGGGTGGAGATGTCTTCTTTAGCCATTGATAGGGCCGCTGAGCACTGCACTAACTTCGTAATTGACGCAGCCAATAAGTGCATTCCTCAATCAGGCGGACTATCCGGTAGCCGTTGTGTTCCGTGGTGGAACGAAGAATGTCGAAACGCGCGTAGGCAGCAGAATAGAGCGTAGACACTTCCCGATTCTCCTACTACCGAAAATATTAACAATTTCAAGAAAATTATGTCACAGGGCAGGAGAACACGCCGGCAGGCCAGAAGAGAGAGTTGGCAGAACCTTGTGTCCAGTATCGACTCTTATGAGGACGAGGGTAAGCTTTAGAACAGGGACGACCAGCACATTCCTTTGGTGAACACTTAGGGAGATGGCTTGGATGACCAAGCAAGCTTATTAAGCCCACATTGCGAACATGTCTCCAGTTCATCGCACTATTCTCCTACATTTATAAGACATAAAAGAACAATCGAAAAACAAAAATTAGAGCGGAAAAGCACTGGAAACGAGCCATACAACCTACCTTTCTCTCTAACTGAGCTGCATGCAGCGCTCACCAGTTGTAACCAGGCTGTGACCGCATATTGTATGAAATGTTGAAAAACCTGCCCACTATAACCAAGAAAATCTTTCTGTGCCTTTACAACTCTATATGGACATCTGGCGAGATCCCAACTGCTTGGAAAGAGGCCATAGTGATCCCTACCCTGAAGCAGGACAAGGACCCATCATCTGTAACGAGTTACCGGCCCACAGCGCTAACAAGCTGCATATGCAAAGTATTCGAGAAGATGATAAAGCGGTGTCTAATACATTTTCTAGAATTTCATAATGTGATGGAGCCGTACCAGTGTGGGTTCCGAGAGGGTCGCTCTACCACAGACGATCTCATACGCATAGAGGTAGAGATTCGCGAGGCTTTTGTCCACAGACAATTCTTTCTGTCTGTATTTCTCGATATGGAAAAAGCCTACGATACCACATGGCGATATGGCATACTAAGAGACGCATCACACTTTGGTGTAAGCCGTAATACTAACGTAATAGAAGATATCTGTCCAGTCGAGCATTCCGTGCTCGTGTTGGCAACATTTAATCCCAATCATTTGTCCAAGGACAGGAGTGCCACAAGGAGCGGTCCTTAGTTGTACCTCTTTTTATTATAAAAATGAATTCGTGCACTTGTGCATCGTTCAAACATGTTCCATTGCACTTATGTAGACGACATAGAAATCGGATTTAAATCGTGCAACCTCGCAATATGTGAACCGCAGATTCAGCTCGGTCTGAACCGAGTGTGCAAATGGGCAGAGGCGAATGGCTCTAGCCTAAACGCACAAAAGAATACTTGTGTTCTCTCGAAAGAGGGGCCTTTACCCTGATCCTGACATTGACTTGGAGGGTCACCTTATACCTGTAAGAATGGAACATAAATTTCTTGGTTTAATATTAGACAAGAAACTAACACTTGTTTCGCACATGAAATATCTAAAGTGCAAGTGCTTAAAAGCAATGAACATTCTAAAGCTCCTGTCACGTACCACATGGGGCAGTGATACAAAATCTCTCTTCAATTTGTAAAACAGCTTCGCACGGTCACGCCTGGCCTACGCGGCCGTAGTGTATCACTCTACGGCGCCCAGCGCTTTGAAGATACTAGATCTTGCACACCATTTAGGCATTCGCTTTTCTACGGGGGCGTTTAGGACAGGCCCGGTTGAAAGCCTTTACGTTGTATCAAATTAATGGTCGCCCAGTCTGCAAAGATCACACTTATCTTTTGCGCATTTCCTAAATGTTAAGCCAACAATCAATATCCGACATACTCAACAACAGCTTTGAGACCTATCAAAACCGTCCTGAGGTAAGATAACCTTACACATTGCAGATAAGAGGTCTTGCGCAAGAAAGCGATGTGTCGCTTGATGAATTGGATGTTATGTCTCCGACCACGCAGTTCCCACCATGTCCGTGGCAGCTCGGGCACTGTGACCTATCCTTTGCAGACGTTACCAAACACGCGCCTCTCGCACATGTCCACATGTACTTCCTCGAACTTCAACATAAATATTCTTGTCCTGAATTCTTTACAGATGCCTCAAAATGTCATGCTGGTGCATCTTACGCTGCAATAGGCCCATCATCTTCAGATTTTGGTGTCCTGCACCAAAACACCGGCATTTTTACAACAGGGGCCTTTGCTTTACTGGTAGCGGTAAAACATTAAACAGCCAAATATACCTAAATCAGTTATATTCACGGACTCCTTCAGCGTTGTTGAAGCATTGGACACTGGCCAGGCACAAAAACCCTATAATTACGTCGCTTGATTCAGTACTGTGCACCATGTGTGCATCCAAGCAAGAAATCCTGTTGTGCTAGGTGCCACGACACCGTGAGATCCAAGGGAATGAGATGGCTGACCAGCTAGCCACATGCTTGAAAAAAATGATGCCATTTCTCCTGTGGCTGTCGCTTCAATGGACTTATGGCCGCTCATAAAGAAAAAGGTCACGGCATATTGGAAACACTTGTGGGACAAAGAAATACGCACTAAATTACATGTCATGAAACCACGTCTAGCTCATTGGCCTTCAGTGTCGAAAGCACGCCGTACACAAGTGACAATATGTAGACTCAGGATAGGACATACACACAGCACACACTCATACCTACTGTCAGGCGGCGATCCGACGACATGTGCTAAATGTCGAAAGGCACCCACCGTACTTGATGTACTTTTAAAATGCGAAGAACTAGAAGCTGAGTGAAGGAAGTACTTTCCATTACCATACCGCCAACATCTCCAGCTGCATCCAGCAATGTTTTTAGGCAAAGAACCTCCTTTTAAACATAAAACTCTTCTCGCGTTTTAATAGTGTACGTACTTTTTGCGTAATACACTCCAGACGTCCATAGCATGGCCTCTCAAGAGAGGCCGCTGCTTGGACCGTATAATTAAAGAAAGCACGTGACTACCCGCCTTTGCACTCAGAGGCCGTGCTGAAGTACCCGTGCGATTTCCAACAATTTACATTTGTGCATCATGTTCACACGCCATAGGCCATCCTTTGCCACTGTCATAATCTTATACCATGTTTTAGCCGTCAGTACATCTATATTTTAGGCCATTTTACAGCCACAGTGCGTCCCATCACAAAGCGTTCTAGGCCCATTTACAGAAATCTGTCGTATCACCTTTAAATTTTCATTCCATTATAACACACACTAATGACCTGGCGCTCTTTGGCCATCCCTGGACATTGTGCCATAAAACACCGCATATCATCAAACTACCCTACTAGCACACTTAGCGTGTCTATTGCCATGCTTCTTCTGGCCTTCTCTCCATTTACTCCGTTTCGTTACACACGTGAACAAAGTTGTCCGAGCTTCTTCGGCGCAGCAAATACCTCAGGCACACCGTAACGGTTCGCTACCTTTTTCATATGGTACGCGATTCTGTGTACGCACGGTATCACCACCGATTTGGTGGTGTTCCTTTATTCTTTCCTAGCCACTTCTCGCAACAGTGACTATTTTGTCTTTCTCAAAAGGCCATCAGTCCTTGCTACAATGACCGGGCAGTGGAACACGTACGTGTAATTAACAAGGGGGGATCTAATATGGCACAGCATTGCCGAAGATGTAGTGATTGCGAGCCAAGCTGGAACGAAACTAAAATTCTAGGTAGGGGAAGCGACAAGACAGCACGTGAACTGTTAGGGGCGTTTTTCATTTGTAAGAAAGGCAAAGAGTACATCAGTGAAACGTCCACTGCTCTTAGGAAAGGAAAGATAAATTTGTAGAAGGCTGTGTGCAATAGTATCCGATGTCGGATGACGGTGCTGATGTGCTTGACAGACGTGTCATGCGTATGGTACGTGTATGTATTTGTCGGCGGAGCCACAAATAAAGGTAGATGTATGTGAGCTCCTCTGATGTCTCCTCTTGTGAATATGAGTGTTGTTCCTTCGCCTACATTACCCTGATAAATGGTACAGGAAGCTATTTTTGGAAGTCTGCTGTTGTCGTACTGCTGAAAATTCGTCGGGAGTTGTTCACAGAATACTTTGGTCCTCGACAAGCATTAAGTTAGGCCTGCAGCTAGTTTGCATCACGTTCACTCGTAGTGAACGAGTAGTGAGGTAAGGGTGGCTGTTCGTTCTCCATCTTCGCCATTTATTTATTTATTTAGTTGCTGATTTATTTACACTTTGAATGCCCGGATGCATTACAGAGGGGAGTGGTGCATCAAAGTAGAGATGTAAAGAGTAAGGTACATGGGAAAGAAGTCGTTACGAAACGTAAATACATGATTACACTCTAAGAGAACAGCGATTTCTCAAATTCTGGCGCCTTTCTGGACCGTTGCTTTAATGATCACGGACCCTATATTGAATGTGCAGCGTCAGCTGGTATGCATTTAAACCTGCTAGTAAATTTTACATAATTTAACTTTTCAGAGCAGCGTCTTCGGCGATTTCTGAGTCTAACGAAGGCACCGTGCAACGACTTCTACGAGTTCGTCTGTGGCCGAATGGAGCGCGAGTTCAAGACATCTGCAGCTTGGTCACCCGTCACTCAGCGAACACTGGTTGCTGACAGTTTGGAACGCCGCATGCTACTTTTTCTCCAAGGTAATTGTAAACTTTCATTAGTGAGCTTTGTAATAATAGCTATTTATGGTTGGTACTAAGAGATATTTGATTGATTTGTGGGGTTTAACGTCCCAAAACCAGCTCTGATTATGAGAGACGCCGTAGTGTAGGTGTCCGGAAATTTCGACCACCTGGGGTTCTTTAACGTGCGCTGACATCGCACAGCACACGGGCCTCAACATTTCGCTTCCATCGAAATGCAGCCGCCGCGGCCGGGATTCGATCCGCGACCTTCGGATTAGCAGCCGAGTGCCATAACCACTAGATCACCGTGGCGGGGCACTAAGAGATATTTGTGGTCTGTGTCTGGTTTATGTAGTCGTTGGTTTTTCCGCGTAGTTCCTTTTTTTTTTGTTGAGAAGACGTCTCTGGTCAGTGCTCGCGCTTTGTTATCATGAAATACACGCTAAACAATCACACGCGCACTAACACGCGTAGGAAAACAAGAATGAAACATACACCGATAAGGACTGCACTACTACCAACAGATTTATTGAAACAGCGACCCTCCAATATATATTGTGGGAGATAGCAGCGTCTTGGCCCGCAGTCAGTCCCGGCCAGCCAGCCTTATTACACAAAATAGCGTCTTCCAGAATGCCTCAGTGCATTTCAGCGTGGTGGCAGGCACTAAGGACGCTGTATCGTGTACCCGTGTGTCTTACAGCGCAATGGGTGGCATTGGGAGACACTGTACAGTGTGTCCCAGCTTCTCAAAGCGCACTGAACTGCGCTCACGTGGTTAATACATGCTTTGTAACTGATTGTTCACGTAACTTATAAACATTGCGCCGAAGAACCGCGCCAAGCCTAATCGTCCGTACAGCTGCACTACGCTAAGCACAAACAAGGGTAGGGAACTTCACGTATGTGACGCTAACGAAAACTAATGCATTTGAAGTGCAGTTAGTAAGCACAGTGTATTTTGTATCTAAATGGATGCGGTGTTGGTGAGCGAGTGCGAATGTCGCATTATCCAGTTAGACGGTCCTGTGTAGGTGTTTGTACGCCCTGTGTATGGTTATAACGAATGAGATGGCGGACAGCTTGGCGAGGTCATCTCCTAATGGTGCAGTTGTCTCACTATTTCCAGCATCAGCGCTCATAACTGCTGCAAGATTTAGAAGGAGAGCTATAAGGCAAGAATCTCGCAATTCGTTATTAACTCATTTAAATGACTATCGACACCCCTTGTTCCCGTGGAGTAGAAGCGGATTCACTTCCACAACACTAGAAGTTATCTTGAGGAAGTTACGTTGTCGCATTCGAAAATTTTATGCGCACAGAGCTGGTCTGGCACCATCGCCTTTGAGTCCATATAGCGGCAAAGGCGAATCTGTCGATCATTATTTCTTAAAATGCAGTCGGCTATCGTCATTAGAACACACGCTGAAAGATTCTCTTCATAGTATTGCGTTGGAATTGCCTGTCTGCAATATTGTCTTTGGGAGCCTCCTCCCTAGGACAGTGTCACGGGGATGTATGCTCTACTGTTGCAAAATTCATAATTTTTTCAGGCCGGTTCTGTTCCTAAATTCGTCATCGTCACTATCAATTTCATCCTGATTATGCCAACTTCTGACTTCATACTTCTGACATCTTGGCCAATCCCCCAGTGTGCGTATGTGCCAGAGTTGAGGAAATCAACAGCAATAACGGCGCTGGACAATAACATTTTGCTCAAAAAGAAGTATGAGATAAGGGTGAATGAAGGCTATGTTTGTGAAATCCAGATATGGATTGGAACTGAACGCTCCTGCTACTTACATAAAAAACAGTGAGGGTAGTGCATGGAACGTTTTCTCTTTCGCCTAGATGCTCAAAGTTAATGCTCCTTTCAGAACTATTCTGAGCGAAAGTAGAACATGGCACAAAAGTGTAAGCCAGTTTTTACTGAGGAACCTAAACTCGTTAACACCTTCTGATAGTTTTGTGTGAGTGATGTGTAGGCGACAACGAGGAAAAGTGGGAGTTGAGAGGGTAAACCCATATCACAACTATACACAGTATAGTGTAGCAAGGGGTGGGAAAGAGAAGGGAAGGCGAGGGGAGTTCACTATGGAAGAGAAAGATGAGAGCAAACCGGTTCATATGGATCTAGATAAGAATGGTTGGCGGACCATATTAGTATAATAAATTGATGCATACGTATCAACGGTATATAATGGCGTAATTAGTTCAAATGAAGCGCAAATAATTCGAAAACGCTGACCATAACAGGCGAAGAACTGCTGCGCACTTCGTACAGCTTTCACTCCAGTGTAACTGCCTTAGATTTTTGTCTGTGAAATTTGGACAATGTCAAAACAAGTCTCCACTTGATGGAAAGCCCTTTCGGTAGGTGAAGCACCAAAAGTGCTATTACTCCACGAGCTACCCTACGACTTACTCCCTCACCAGACAAGAATTGGTCTCCGTCATGATGTACCTGGTCACACAAAATCTTATATGCAATGGTCACAAAACAGCGTAGACTTCGACGAGAAGCACGGCACGGCATGCAACGGCACGGCACGGCACGCAACCCCGAATCCAACCACAGGAAGGCAAGCGCCACGCATAGCGAAAACTCCTGTCACTTGAACGTCACGCGGCACCCACAGTTCCTGTTGCGGACTTCCTTCCTCGTCGTTGAAAGTGTTCCAGCACCTGTCTGAACCATGTCAGACTTTCTTCGTTGCATGCAGGAACGCGCTGCGAATTTCTTGTTGTGGCCTCTAAATGGCACATACCCACGAGAGGGATTGGCACACTGCAGTTAATGACATATCGAGAGCGAGAAATTTCAATGGCAAAGATAAATCTAAGTGAAAAAAGAGGAAAAGGGAATTCTCATAAAAAAACAAAAATATAGTTACTAACACGACTGAGGACGCAATTCTGTGGTCGACAGGGCTAGTACTCTTGGAAACGTCTATAAATATGTTACTGCTGACAAAATGTATTACTGCTTCTGCCATCCTGAGAGTCATCAAAAATAAAATTTTGATATTGTTGGTGGAGCAAGGAAAACCGGCGGAAAGGGAGAAGGAAATTATCAATCGTCTCTGGTTTCAATGCATACCAAAGAGAGGTTAGTTAAGGAGAAACCAGATTTATTAAAATAGAAACTGTGACTTTGAACTGTACATATGCTACTTGTTATAGTCACTTCGCACTGGCGTTAAAGGCATTTGTACGTCTTCTATGCGCACTGAAGATGTGTAAAATCGTGAAAATATAGAATAGATGTCTTAGTACATGTCAGAGAAGAAAGCGTTTAAACCTCTCAGCTGTGAGAAATGAAAAATCCGGCATTACATTCAACACTGGGCCATCTGAAGATGACATTGCCAGCGAATCATCTGATTCATTCATAAAAAAGCCGGTATGCCCGAGGACCCAAAAGAAGTAAACATGTGATATCTTGGGCGTTAGAAGCGTCGAGAAAATCTTTAGTCAGGGCGATTGATATGGATATGTTAAATGCGAACAGACTGATAAGGCACCTGAATGGTTACATGCGGTTTGTCGGTGGAAGAGAACGCTCGCCTCTCAATGCTACTGAATGAATGCGATGCCGTGTTCACAGAGCGTCCTGGCTCCACTGCGCTGGTTAGGTACAAAATTGAAACAGGAATCTCGAGAAGTAATTAAGATTGACTGCTAGCGGGAGAGTGGCGTCACTTCTCCAGCTGGACATTCTGTTCTTCCTATTTGGTTCGTCGCCGCTGTGTCGCGTATCTGGATTCTTCTTCGAAGGTACGTGGCGTGAGCTCTCCCATGTATATATGGCGGGCGCTTGGGGAAGCTCCTCAGTGGAGTACACAGGGCGCTGGGAGCTCTGGGTTTCACCTGCATGGTAACGTGACAAGCTGGCACCGCTGCTATATCCACCGTGTAATTTCAGGGCCGCCGGAGTGCATGGTATACTGCGATGCCGCGCGCAGGAAGCAGTGTGAAATACACTGTAAGCGGTTCTAGAGATCCTGGCGCTGGTTATAATGGCGCGTTGGCACTGGAGCCTGTATTACTTCTCTTCGCTGGTTATGAGGATGATGGGAATGCGTACGGCTGGTGCGTACTTAATCGCTGGGATTTAGAGCATA
>CM023481.1:52042552-52222551 GCA_013339685.2 Hyalomma asiaticum
AGATTGTTTCATCACAGAGGAACGATAATAGATAAAATAAATAGAGGAGGAGAAAAATTAGTTGTGAAAATATGTGTGATTCGGGAAAAGAAATGTTTGTAGAGGAAACAGAAATAAAGCTAGAGCTTGGTGGCCCGGCTACCGCCCCGTTATAAAGGGGACGCTCCTAATATCCATCCATCCATCCATCCATCCGTGGGCCACCGGTGCCTCTCTGGCGCCGTGTGGCGACAGAGAGCGAACGAAGCGCGTTGGCTCTCAAAACGTTGTTTCCATGAAGAACGCTGAACTGGCACCTCGCAAGGAGCGCGAACGCACTTTCGACCGCGAGAGACAACGCCGACGCAGGGCACAGCAGCGGCCCCTCGGCAGCGTAGGCAAGTTGACGCTAGCCTCTGTATATAGTTGACATTAAAACTGTGTTCTCTCTTTGCCAATTACCAGCGAATGACGTGTTCCAGAGGGAAACACCAATCCATCACTGCGTGCTGCGCACTTCCCCAGGTTTCGCGCCAGTGGTGCTGATATTTTTACGGACAAACGGCCTAAGGGACAGTCTTTAGGCTGTCTCGCATTTTTTTTTTGTTTGGCTGGTGTCTATTCCAGAGCCTTCCTCGAGGTCCTCAGTCCTCTCATCATACATTCCGCCACGGCCACTAACAATTGTGAAGGATACCCGGTTAATGTAGGCGCTTCATTTGTGTTTTGAGGCTCGCATCAAGGCAGTGCGTGCACGTCTTTCGCAGGGAGTTTGAGTAGCAGGCGCTCACCAACGCCCTCTTCAGCAGCTTAGAGTGCGCCAAATCTTAAGGCAGTAAAGGTTTTCCTGTACGAGGCTAATTGAATCAGAATGTATGCGTAGATGTGAGGAATAGCTCCAAGTCTAGGTAACAAACGCAAGACCCTTCTGCCTTTTCACGTGTAACAAGTGCTGTCAAACTTTGCTGAAATACTGATAACTTTTAATCAAGTACTTTTTCAAGACCTGCAATTTGAGGGTAGAAGAGCAGCAAGTAATCTACAAATCTGAGCGCTTTTGCCACGTTCGTCTCTCGTAACCATTCTTCTTAACTCTTGTTCAAGCTAGCAAGGCACAGGCACTGAGCACTGGCGCAACCGGTTATCTTATGAGCATATCGGTCGACTGGAAGTACAGGTTGCCTTTGAAAGTTGCATAGGTAGACTTAGAATTAAATTCCAGTTGTTCTAGTTGTCAACATTGGTTGCTGACAGTTTAAGTTTGAGGAAGCGGCGACTTAGCCGCTGCAGAATCCTCGTCGTAGTTTATTCGCTGGGACTGCAAGTGGTTGCGGAGACACCAACTAATAGCGCGTTGCAGCTCCACCAGACAGCGGTAGCTCTGAACTCCCTGAGGGACGGATTTGTAGAGCTGGTCCACTAGAGTGGAGTCATTTCTCAGTCGGGCCCACTCGCTTTCAACGGCGCACCACAAGTCGTCTACGCTGCATGTCGCAAGCCCACGCTGTTTGGCGAGGGTTCTTTTCGTCAGACTCCACACAATTTGAATTATATTGATGTCCGAGATTCTGGCAGGCCAGTACAAGATGATTATGCCGAGGCTGTCAAGAAGCTCTCGAACTTTTCTTGCTGTATGGATAGACGTCCCGTCCTGTTGGAAGTGATACAGTCCGTCTGGAAAGGGGCCGTCCAGAATGTAGGGCAGAAGGACAGTTTCTATTACATCCATGTAGGCGGCCGCCGTCATCCGTCCTCTAACCCTGCGGAGCGGCCCTAGTCCTTGATAAGTGACCACACCCCACACAGTCACTGATGTACGCCCGCTGGAGCGAACATTCCAGGTATATTTTTGGTCATATCTGCATGATAACCCGCAGTCGCTTAAAAAAAAAGGCGTCTTTACCACTGATAAACTGTGGCATTGTAACAAGCTCGCATGCCAAAGTAGAAAATTAACGTTGGGACAATACTCTTTCATTAAAGCGCACATATCCTACTCCGCATGCTTATACTCCAATACACAATAAATGTGCATTTTTTCAATATTCTCACATTGTCAGGCATACGCTTGGCTTTCAGTTGTCTGGGCGCTGAGCTGCCTTCATGATCTGCAGAAATACGCGCCTATTCCTTTCCTACGAACCACTCTCTCTCAGTTGCCCAGGAACCTTCTTATGTGCTTCTGCAGTCTAATTCCTGCACATTTACACTTGGGTTTCTCGTAGTACCCATGAAATCGTACTCTCACTCATTCCATGAGCAGGAGTTACTTTAATTAGTACTAAGGCTCTACGTATCCCCTTTATCATGCACTTTCCTGAATGAGAATACTAATTCTCACTATCTCTCTCTCTGCCTAGAATCTTGAGTGGATAGGTTTTGCGCGTTGGCGGAATGTCTGCAGCATAAAACGCTTTAGAAAAGCAACATTACCTTCTTCTCTGTGGACGCCACACACGTTGCCCCTGGTCCCAACGCATGCAGAACGTGGCATCGCCACCGAAAACGGCACGCTAGTTGTCTGGCGTTCAGTTTTCGCCAACGGAAGCGAAGTCCATGCTCTGTTTGTGTGCTTGCTCCAGCTGGGTCCTTTGAGCAGCAATTCTGCTTTTTATCGCTGCTGAATACATCCTCCGCCATATGGTTTGCGTGGACACATCCAATCCCAGTTAATCACGAATTTCCCGGGCGCTGAGAAAGGAGTTTTCAGCCGAGGCAGCTACAATCAGTCGATCCTCTTAGTCGGTTGTAGCCCTTTCTGGCCTACGACGGACAGCATCAGCAAGACGACCTTCCTTGTAAAATGCTCGGAGCACTCTATTCACAGTTGGCAAGGGAAGTCCCGTAGCCGCCGATATGGCTCCTTGACTCATGGTGCGTCCCATTACCAGGATGGCTCTTTCATCTAGTGTCAAGCGCGGTGTCATGGCGAAGTTCTACGGAGCTTCCAAGCGCCAGCTTATGAGCACGCATCCTGACGCAAAAAATCGCAGAAAACCTTATTCAAATTTATAAGTGCGCATAAATCTACTGCTGGGAGTGAGCGAGTGACAACTTTATTCATCAAGGGGTGTGGGGGCAAGGGGGTTCAGGCTACGTATGCTGCCAGGCCGTGCTTTTCAACTGTCTTCAGCTCGTACCGTATCCGTGTCTGGACTTCTCAGACTGTGCTGAAGAGAAGGGCCTCCCATTGCTCCTCGGTGTAGGGTGGCGAGAAGAGGTCGGTGGGCGGGAGATCTTCCGGGCAAGCCCAGAGAACGTGGTTGAGAGAGGCAATGCCTCCACATAGGCAGCAGCGTGAATCGATGACGCCCGGGCGGATGTAGGAGTACACGAGAGGGCACGGAAATGTACGGGTCTGCAGTCGGCGCCAGGCGATCTGGGACCTCTTGGGAAGACTGTCGTGAGGGGGTGGGTAGGTGTGCCGTTCAAGGCGATAGTGCTGGGGGATGTCATGGTAGGTGACCAGGGCTCCGGCACTAGGGCGTCCGACTCAGAGGAGCCCACCGCTCGGTTGACGAATCCTCGAGCGTGTTGGTGGGCCGAGTCGTTGCCGGGGTGACCCGAGTGGGCGGGGACCCAGACCAACTCAATGTGGCGCGGTTCCTCCCGCAGCAAGAGCGGGCGAAGCAGCCGCAGGGTGACAGGCGAGACAACGC
Source organism: Hyalomma asiaticum (assembly GCA_013339685.2). Lineage (NCBI taxonomy): Eukaryota > Metazoa > Arthropoda > Arachnida > Ixodida > Ixodidae > Hyalomma > Hyalomma asiaticum. The sequence goes on from CM023481.1 coordinate 52,046,191, forward strand.
CTCGGGCTAAGATCGAGATGGCGGGCTTAGATTCGCTGAGTACTACACTAGCTTCGGTAGACATGGCAGCCAAGGCAATGGCCGCCTCCTCCGCCTCGACGGCGTAGGTTGTGCGCACGGTGCCAGCTATGACTGTTGGCGTCGCGGGCCCAGGCGAGGAGGGCGAGGCACAGGCGACGGAAAAGGCGTCGCCGGGCGAGGTGTAACGAGCCGCGTCCACGCAAACGACGGCTGGGTGGTTGGTGTACTTGTTTCGAAGCATGGCCACGCGGGCTTGACGGCGGGCGTCATGGTGGCCCACAAGCATGTTCTTGGGTAGTGGCTTGATGTAGAAGACCTCCCGAAGGGCCTGCGGTAGTGAGACCAAGTCCGGCGGATGAGAGGAGGCCGATGGAAGAGAGGATCCAGCGACCCGTCCGCGAACGACAAAGGCGTTGCACTTGAGCGGTACAGTGAGCTTCAACCAACTCGTCGATGGTATTGTGTACCCCTAGGCGGAGGAGGCGTTCCGTTGACGAGTTAGGGGGAAGACCGAGGGCAGTGTTGTATGCACGATGGATGAGCACGTCGATCTTGTCGCGTTCGGATTTAAGAAGGTTGGTGTAAGGCAGGCGATAGGTGCGGCGAGAAATGACGAAGGCGTCAATTAGGCGGAGCAGATCGCGTTTGTCCATAACCTCGCGCCGCGCTCGAACACGAGCTAGTATGCGCGCAGTCTCCTGAACCGAAAGCGAGAGCTGGTCGATGGTGTCAGTGTTGCTACGGTTGGATTGCAAGATCAACCCCAGCACGCGGAGATGCGAGACAACGGGAACAGGGGTGGAGTCGGCGTGAACCATGATGGTGGGATGGGGTGTCTTGAGGCGGCGCCGGTCGGGGGGCCGTATGAGAAGAGGGCTGATTTGGCCGCTGAGCAGGTGAGGCCACCCGCGTGCACGTGGTCCATGACAACGTCGGTGGCGCGTTGCAAAGTGTGCTCAATATGCCCGTCGGAGCCTCACGTGACCCAAAAAGGCATGTCGTCCGCATACAGGGTGTGTTTGAGGCCAGGGATGCGGTCGAGCTTTTCGCGAAGCGAGCGGAGGGCGAGGTTAAAAAGAAAAGGCGACAAGACTGCGCCTTGGGGTGTACCGCGAGAGCCAAGAGCGTACGTGGGAGACGGAAGACCTCCCATGAAGAGTTTGGAACGAGCGAATGTAGCTGAAGACGAGGTAAGGAACGAGCGAATGTAGCTGAAGATTCGAACGCCGGGGTTGAGGAATCCAAGTTCAGTGAGGATAGCCGAATGAGAGACCTGGTCAAACGCCTTATGAAGATCGAGGCTGAGGAGAGCCTTCGTGTCCGAGAAAGTGGATGAGCTGAGGAGCCCGTGGGGAAGCTGCAAGAGAACGTCTTGCGTTGAGAGGCCCGGGCCGAAACCGAGCATAGTGTGGGGAAGGAGGCTGTGGGCATCAACGTGCGTTTGCAAGCGAGCAAGAACGACGTGTTCCATGAGCTTGCCGACGCGCGAGGTAAAGAGATAGGCCGGAGATTCTCAATCGTGAGTTTCTTGCGTGGTTTTGGAATGAAAGCTACGCGCGTACTTCCACGACTGGGGGATATTGCCGCATCGCCAACAGTCATTGAGGAAAGAAGTAAGGGCGGCGACCGAAGGGGCGTCGAGACTGCGAACAACCTTGTTGGCGACTCGGTCTGGGCCAGGGGCAGAGGTGGTGCGGAGTTTGTGAAGCGCCGCATAAACCTCCGCGTCCGTGATGCCGGCGTCTAGTTCGGAGTTGGGGGACCCGGAATAGGACGCGAGAGGGGGGGAGAGACCATGAGAGGGCAGGAGTTGGAGGTATTTGGCAGCCACGTCTGCTATAAGCGATGATGTGTCGCCGGGATAGGCCTGAATTACGCGCTGCAGTTGCTGCCGGGTGACCGACTTCGCGGATGTAGGGTCGAGAAGATGGCGCAGGAGATGCCATGATTGCTTGCAGCCCAACTGATTGGAAAGTCCTGAGCACAGCTGTTCCCACTGCTGGTGGGCGAGGGTGGTGGTGTGCGTTTCGATTTCCCGGTCGGGGGCTGCTATTCGGCGATGAAGACGACGGTTGTGTCGCTTATTCTACCGATTGGTGAGGCTTGTATGAGCGGCCTGCAGGTGAGCAAGGCGGGAGTCAATCGCCGGATGGTTTGCCGTAGTGGGGATCGAAGCCGTGACACCGTCGAGGTCGGCCAGCAGTTGGTCAGTCCACTGCGAAAGGTCCTCGATGTCGGGAGTGGCGGAGTGTTGGCGGCGCGCACGAAACGCGTCCCAGTCCGTATGGCGGATAACGTGTGGACGCGGCTTGCACGGGACGTGCAGACTTGCATGGTGAGGACATAGTGGTCGCTACGCAGGGATTGATGCGTGTTGGACCAGCGTGCATCGCGGACGTAACGGCAGTAGCTGAGATCTGGGGTGGTGTCGCGGCCCACACTGTTGCCGACGTGCGTAGCTTGCGTGGGGTCAGTGAGCAGTGTAAGGCGAAGGTCATGAGCAAGTTACCACAGCCTCGTGCCCGGGCCGTCGGCCTTGGGGTACCCCAGTCCGGGTCTTTGACATTGAAGTCGCCGAGAACCAGGAAAGGGGATTTAGCCGCTCTTACTGCCGCGGCGCGGAGCAGGGCGAGCAGAGATGAATCTTCGGTAACCCGTGGGTGTTCGTGGATATTCAGTATAAAGAGAGAAGGATCTTCCCGTTTCTCAGGTAGAATTTCGATAAAAACGTGCTGGACCGCAGCGAAGGGTAAATCGACCAGGTTGACCGTGAGCATCTGCGGGGTGGGGATGGCCGTGACGGAATGGGGTGCGGGATGATGAGCCACTTGATTGTGGGCAATGTAGCCGACAGGGAAGCAGCGGCGTTAGTTTCTTGGAGCACGAGGACGTCAGGTGTATCCGGACGGTCAAGTTGTTGGAACTGTTAGAGAAGATGGCTGCGCTTGGGGCGAAAGCCACGGTAGTTCCACTGCCAGATAGTTACAGTAGACCGGTCAGCCATGATTAACGTTAGCAGAAGACGTCTACTCGGCTTGCGATTGCGACGGTCGGGCAGCGGGGGCGGTGTTAGCGCGGGTGTGAAGGGGTGGCTTTGCTCGGACGCTATCGAGCATGAAAGCCTGCAGGGTATCGACCGTCTCCTAAAGTAATTGAAGGGACGTAATAGGGGGGAAAGCAGCAAGGTCCGCGCACAAGGAGTTTAGAGCCTCGTGTTGCACCGTTAGGAGCTGGTGAACAGAGTTGAAGACGCCTCACAAAATCCGCTTGGGCCGTTTTGATGGCTGCTTGGATTTCCTCAGAAAGGTGTAGAGATTTCAGAGGCATGGTGCGCACCTTGCGCTTGCCAACGCATCCGTCAGCGGGTTAAGTATCCATGTCCGATGCAGGGGCGGTGGGTGAGGGAAGAGTAGATAAACGGTCGAGGGCTGGCCCGAGCTTCTGTTCAAGCGTGTTCAGCTGGGCGTGGAGGGATGTGATTTAAGTCACCTGTGCCTCTAGCAGCGAACCTTGTGCGGCGAGTTGTTGTAGAGAGGCGTTTTCCTTCTGCAGTGCGGCGACCTGCGGCGAGGGAAGCGCTGGTGAAGCGCCGGGGAAGGACCACGCTGAGTGGGTGGGCTGAGAACCTGCTTTGGGCGCCGTCACGGCGGGGGACGGGAAAACTGAAGTCGTCTTGGCGGGAGGAAGGGGCAACTTAAGTGGCGGCGCAGTACCGCGTGCCATTGCATTCTTTGGGGTCGGCGCAGCGTCTGCGGGTTGCTGTGACGAGGAGCGATTCGCCGTTAGGGGAGTCTTCCAGCATTGGGGGTGCTGTGCATAGCGATGCTTGCATTTAGAGCTGTGCGTCCAGTGATTCCCGTTACACACTATGCAGCAAGGTGTGCATGTGGGCGGCGAGCCCTCGGGGGGCGGGAGATGTGTGGCGCCACAGCGGTGGCACCTATCCAGTCGTGGCTTGGGGCACACGTCGGTGCGGTGGCCGGCCGAGTGGCAGTTGAAACAAGCCTCTACCTTATTGTGTAAAGGAAGAAGGCGAAGGTGGACACCATGCTAGAGAATCCACCGGGGTACCTTGGGTTCGCTGAGGGCGACCAGAATGGGAGGAGTCTTGCCCATACGGAGGCCTCCCACGATAGAAAGAGTCTTACTAGCCTGGAGATCTTCGAGGATGGCTTCGTCCGTGAAGTCGAATGCATGGTATAGAATGCCTTGCTGTACGTCGTCCGGTGTCGGAGCGTAAAGGTGCACAGTGCAGGTAGTGCCGGACACCGTAAGGGATGTGGTGCGGAGGTAGGCTTGCGCACGAGCCGAGTCGGCGACACTCAGTGTGTACGTATTGTTAACCGGGTGGATCCGTATCGTGTCACGGGATACGGGCGGGAGATCTTGCAAGTTCGCTGATTTCAGTAAGGCGGAGTATAAGTGCCTTGGCTGAAGCTTATTTAGGTCGACGGAAGATTTAGGACGACCGACAGCGTGAATGGTGTCGTCCAGGAGGCGAGGAATCGGCGCGTGACAGCGGGACCGAGATGGCGAAGCACTGGTCTGCTTCGTGGGCGGCGGTGGCGAGGCTGGCGTAGTGGTGAGCGTAGTTTTGGCGCCAGCGGCGCAATGCCGCGCGGCGTTTCACTTGGGCGCCAAGGCCTGGCGACTGCCAGGAATTGTCTGACAGTTCTTCGGAAGACACATCCTGTCATTCAACGTATTCCATGATGGTGTGCAGCCGGGAGACGGGCGGCGATAAAGCAGTGCGAGGCCGCACGCGAGCTAGGCTTGAGTAGGCCTAGGTCGGCGGACGGCGTGGTCAAGACTTTCGAAGGCTCTGCTGGGTCGCCCCAGGAGAGAATCGGCAAAATATTGGTGTAAGAAATGATCCTGACAATATGCTCTACCCACTCGTGAGAAAATTATCTGGATACGGCCTAAAGAACCGGCGTGAGCGTCGAAAACTTACGGAGCCGACGTGAGATGCGGCAGCGGCGGGAAATGCCCCCAGCTTATCTCCAACTCGCGGGGAGCAGCCGAGATGAAACAGCGCGCTTACTACTGTGGAAAAACACCTGCTGCTGGGACAATGTGATCGCGAACGGGCAATGAACATGCAGCATAGCTTTCATCGGGCGCTGACAACGGTTAGCTCCGTTTCTTTTCTTTATTTTTGGTTTTGTTTTTGCGATGAACTGTTGACAGCGCTTCCAACAGCCAAAGCAGTTGTTACATTTGAAGTGATAACCAACGATCGAAAATGCAAGGTAGGCACGTCAGTGGGGCTACGCATGCTCAGATGTGGCCCGTTTCGAACTGTAGATGTCGCTCTGCAATTCTGAGCACGATGCTCCGTCGGTATAGACATCAGAGTTGACCACTCTCCAACAAGAATGGTCGCCCTCAATGATAAAAGTTATCAGCGGCGAAGCTTGTCGAATTTTAGATTACGTCACAGAACATTCCACATTGATTTACGCTCGCGCAAGCTCCGGAACGTTCTTGCACGTTCCGGAGTCGTAAAGACAAGTCGTGAACAACAGCTTGCCTCAATATTTCAAAGTTGAGAACACAGATCATTTTTGCTTGCCCTATTGACAGGAGTAGGCTTACAAACACATCAAGCACGTCTGCTGTTAACACGACTCTGCATGACCAAAACGACTGGATTCCTGCACTACCAGAAGACTTGACAATGTGACCGTTTATAGAAAATGGCTAAACTGATGTGTCCCGTTGATTTCGTTGCCGCTACCTAGTTTCCCACACAGTATGGACTAACTAGCCAGCAAGTCCTGTCCAAACGCCATCGCCGGGCTGGTCGGTTGTTGACCCTCTTCTGCTTCTTGATGCATTCGTAGGCTAGTTGTCGGGCATCTTCGGCGTGGTTGAAGTAGTTGGCAACGTCTCTGTTGACTTTGTCGGCATTTGACAGCATTGCATCAAGGGTTCCTGCCGGGACCCTTCCCTACACCAGCTTGAACGGTGGCATCCGCGTCATTTCATGCACGACCGTGTTGTAAGCGAAAGGCTCATACGGAAAGATAGTACCGCACGTCGTGTGTTTGACGTCTATGCTCATGACCAGCATGTCGGCCATGGTACTATTTAGACGTTCGGGGAGGCCATTTGTCTGCAGATGGCAGGCACTTGTCCGGCTATATTTTGTGTTGCTGCATTCTAGCATGGCTTGAGTTATGTGTGTGGTACAGGCCCTCTTGACGCTTTGAGCTTCCCTCACTGCTTGAAGAGGGTCTTCTCTACATGGACAAGGAAGCACCTCCACCTGATGGCACTTGATCATAACGATGAAGGACGCAACACAATCCAAGTCATTGGTAGTGCAACCATTGTTTGGGGGAAGATGTGCCCGTCGATGGACAATAACAATTGATCCGCGGTGAAAATGCATCGCCTTTTATATATGCGTCCGCGACTCTAGCCTACAATCGCGTACAATCTGAAAGGTCGTCAAACACACGTGTGGTGTATGCAAAGCTTGCAGAACAGTCCGAATTTTTGGAGAAACCATGTGGAAGATAAGCGCAGGCTGCGCCGCGTAAATATATATTTATTTGTTTAATTTTATTACCGTCAGGCGCCGCAGCTATATAAAGGGGTGCGGGTTACACCATATGGAAAATACAAAACAACAAAACTTGCTATGTACACATGAAAGAAGACTAAAGCAAATAACATCTCTACTCGATAAAACAACAAAACTGAAACGTAAGAAATATAACATAAAAATGAACATATTGAAGGTAGTTAAATTATACAGTACACGTAGCAAAATGTAAACGAAAATTAAATGTAAAAGAAAAAGCAACGCCAGCTTCTGGACACGTACGGAAAGAAAGTTGTAGGAAGGGGGAATAGGTAAGATGACTATGGACCTACAACGCGCGTCACACGCAATAATGAAAACGATGGTTCCGAAGAAGCGAACAATAAAACGCGCACGTCTCGTTATCGTTTGTCTGCAAAACTGCGGTTTCTGTAGTTCTGAGGAGTGTGGACTGTTTCCATTATACGTTATATGAAATGATGCCTTACTAGAAGCTGCGCATGACTTTAAATTACTTCACTTGTGGTTTGAGTTTGGTAACCAGCACGCATGTTTTCTTGTCAAAATGAATTTGAGGTACCGTTCGAATAAGCTTACTCACCTCCTTCATCAAGAAATATATTCATGTCGTTCTCGTCGATCGCTGCACAAGGAAAGAAGCGAAACCATGAGTAAGAAATATGCATACAAATTACAAGAACTGGTAGGGGACAATAATTTATAATTTAGGCATATCATAGCGGCAATCGCACATCGGCGTTAGTGTCACACAGCGTCTCCTTCATAGCCCAGAGTGCAGGTATGAGCAGTACGCAATTTAATGCTTTTTTAGAATATGCGGCTCATGCCGCTTATTCAAAGGGTGTATCAGCGAACTGTGATGTTATTTCAACCGAAAACGCATCATTTACGTTGCAGAAACGTCCTGATGGTTCACTGACTCACTAGCATGAAATTCCTATGCTCTGGTGCCATACGTATAACATTATTGCAGGGGTGCTACCGCGTAGAGATTCCTTTTTTCGTTCCAATGCCTTTCGGCGTTACGTCACTGCTGTCGTCATCGGTGGGCGGCGACGCTTGACGTATTTCAAATTGCCCAATCGTAAGCGGCCGCTTTTTCTCCTCCTTCTCCGCCGTTCGCGGGCTTGCATAGTAATTATGTTTGGTAAGCAAGTAGTTAATAAAGTTGTGGTCGCGCGCTTATTGGATGAAAATAGTTTAGTAGCATTAAAACGCAAAAGCGAAGGAAATATGAGGCAAACATAACGCAAACACACGTGTATTTGTAGTCGTAGCCACACTTGCGCCGTACGTGAATCCAAGCCGTATCGCTGAGCGCGAACAAATTTGGCAACCGTTGTGGGATACAGCTGAGTGTGTTTTCATCGGTTATTTGTCCGGATCAGCTGCAACATTGCCGCAGAAGCGTAGTACTTTCGCCTGAGGAGAAAATCTACACTCCACATTTTACCGGGAGTGACGGAACACTGAATTGAGGTGAGCACAAAGTGTTACTGCCGTGGTCTGTTGCCGCTACGTGCATTGTTTGATGTGCGCGCTTTGTTTTCCTGCAACAGGAAGCTGTTCGGAAGACAACTCGTCATATTATGGGACAGTAAAGTGGAACATCGTGAACTGGCCGCGATCGAGAACTCGCAAGGTAGCGAGCGCCGTTTGACGGGGCACCCCCACGGCACAGCGTAATTTCATGAAATCTGTGATCAGCTGCAGTCCGTTGCGCAAGCTACCAGCCACTGTCGTCGTCGATCCGAGAAAGCTGCTGCTGCATTCGCAAAAGTAAGCACATGCACTACATTACCTTGTTTAAATGAAAGAAATTGCGAAGCACGTAAATAAAGCAAAATGAGAGCACGAAAATAAAGTGTGCTGGCGTGTATGCCATAACATTTTAACATCAATTTTTTAGCACTGCTTAACTAACGTGTTGTCATGTTCAGTGATGTGTTTTATGCTCCTCACAGACGTGCGAACGTATGAAATGGTGGCTCGTGTTAATGTCTGTAAAAAATACAACTCGGAATATACAAATGGTGCCATTTCTGTTTTTTATATATATAAGTCCCGCACAATAAGGGGCGCTTTTTCTCGAGTTCTTTGGGAAGTAATGGGTGTCACGCGTATCTGCTATGCTCATGAAATGCAGCTTGCCGAGTAGGATATTTGCCTTCTTCGCACCCATGTGCGATTTACTCATTTGTCTATTGTCTACCTTGTGAAATCGGAACTTAGTCGTTTTGTTTAAAGCTGTGAACGTCAAGAAGGGACACAGCCAGAGCTTCAATGTTGAGCTTTCCACATGAAGTGTTCGCATTTGCTTTGCACACATGCTTTTGTTTGTGCTTTGTGCAATACCAAATTAGCATAGACCCCCCTTCCAGCGGTGCTCGCTAAAGTCGGTCAGTACGTGTATAAGTGCAGATACATAGATATACAGTTGCTTACTCGTTTTCACATAACCTCTGTATATGAAAAAAAGGTGCGAATGTTCTGAAAAATGCAAGTGTATATGTTTGCTAAAGGTAGGCATGCTTTTATTTCTGTATGTTAGTGTGCATGTAAATTTGTGGTGCTTCAGTACAGACTCACACAGCATTTGTGCATGAGCTTACAATTCTGTAAATTGAGATCGAAACAGTAATGCCGTGAGGCTTCGTTAGCATCGCCTTGCACATAAATTGATTTTGATCTTTTTTTCAACCAGCACGAGGAATCCGAGAAGCCGAGCCAACAGTAGCTGGGTGCACAGCGCCTGGTGCAGGAGTTCAGGGTGCCAGATGACATCCGAGTGCCTGCTGCAGCAGCTTGTCTATGCCCTCAGCAAGTTTATTGCCCCAACTTAACCCCAATCCCCATCCTTGACCTGCCTCATTACAGTATGCATGCATAAGAGCGAAAATTTTCATCATGATACCCTATTTTTTCTTAAGTTCTTCATGTACTGGTGTTTGTTTGAAGACTGAGTATCTGCAACTTATGACAGGAAGTGCTTTTGACAGTGTTTAAAGGGTCCCTGAAACGTTTTTTTGACATTGCGTCACTGCTTAGGCAACACAATTATGAAATCATTCACACTGTAAATAAAGCGAAGCACCATGCGCTAAGGCAGCTATGGGCTTATTTCTGTCGCCTTCTTCCTTACCACTTCTGTTCCTCCTCAACTCGATCTGCTGCGGAGTCCGCGCTAGCGACGACGGCGCCTCCCGCGTCAGCCGCTCTGCCGAGCCCTCCGTAGTTACATAGCGCCCCGATATCCTCACTGAGCTCGCCCGCCTCGGCAGTGCTAGCCTCTGTAATAGAGCGCCAGCGACTCGTGTGTACGCCGCCAGATGCCGCGACGATACCGTTGGCTGAAACGAAGGAGTACGTTGTAGAAGCACGTTGTTCGCAGCTAGGTTTTGAAAATTACGTGCACGTCACTGGCTCGGGGCCAATCAGCGACCTCTCATTCGATCGGTCGATGACGGGGGCGTTTGAACACGCCTCTTGGCGAGCCGCTGAGATCTTTTGCGATGCACGTGTTGAAAACCTTATTGTAAATTCCACATTTTACGCACAGCGCTGAAATCTGCCCTCAAATGATCCTAATGACTCGCCCTACTGGATCACCATGTTTGCACAAAATCGTCAAAACCGTTTCAGGGTCCCTTTAAGTGAATCATTAATTCACTGTTTCAATTATACCACAATAGTAGGAGTGTCCCAAACACTAGGTTGTGCCAAAAGCTCACTGTGGAAGCGTAAACTTCCAAGCATCGCATCACTGTCATTTAACATCAGACACGACGGCACACTGCAAATCTGCATGTTCATTGTCAGAAAGCTGTAGGTTGTGATAACTTCAGGTTATGTTGTAGCGACTCACATGCACAAGAATCATTTTACAAAAGAAAAGTAGCTGAGAGAAATTTCTTGCCTATGAACCTGTCTCCGTGGTGTAGTTGCCTGCATTTAGTCTTTCATATATTTTTTTTACTCCTGTATCTTTCTACTTTGATTTATATGTTTAGGTTTATGCTAAAAGTTCTTTGTTGAACTACGGACAATTTCTTGTTCCTTTCTACCATTTTATGTTTATAGGATTCATACAATAATATATTGATTTACAATATAACACTCATGTGCATGTAGGTCCATATTTCTCACAAGATTAGGAGATCACTTTGTTGGACTAATTGGTATGCAATCATTTCTTTTGTGGCACTGGAAAATACAAACCAAGGAGAGTATCAGTGACCTGTCTCATGTGTGGCGCTCATCCCTTGTACTCTCTTGTGGTTGGTGTATTTTGATGCCAAAAAGCAAGAGATGTTCTGGTATTTTATGAATTCAATGCGAGCTGTGATTACTTATTTTTCATCCTGTTTGAAGGCATTTTGTATGCTGGAAGGTTCTCTTAGGTGCAGTATTTTCCTTTCTGGTTTATTTGTACAATCACTGCGCAGTTCAATACGTGGATGCATACTTAGTTTTGCTGGTGAGCAATCCTTTTTTTTATGCTGTGCAGCTTATCAGAGGTTTCGTGGTGTTACCTGTGATATCTTCTGATGCATACATCCACAATTTTTCATCAGAGTGGAAGGTCATGGCAATGTGATGCCTGTGCACTGCGGAAATCACACACGCTTACAACACACCTTGTGTCGCGTAGGCAATGTGGTACTTGATTTTAAACATATTCATCATTTAAATTCTTTCGATGCTGTGTTTCATAAAAAGCAAGTAGCTGCTTCCTTTGTATGCTGTCAATTAATAGCTGAGTGTTTCATAATGTCCTACACCACACATTATGGAGCTAGCTGGTTAGTTGCTGAGAATTAATGGAAAATTGTGCAGCATTGCAATCAAAGAAATCTCACTGTATTGGTCTACAACTGTAGTAGTCTACGCAGTAATTCTATTACTGTATGAGCATTTGCAGGAATGTTCTACTTGCACAAAAACAAGAACTGTAGATATATGCTGGAAGGAAGCACAATGATGTTAACTTCGAGCAGATTTATTTACTTGTCATTTCTACATTTATGTTGCAGGCTTCCTTTGTTAACATTGAACTTGACACACGTTACAGTCCTATTTACACATACAGCTGCTCTTCATGTACATTGGTCTACAATGAACTATTTGCGTTTCTCACAGCATGGTGCAGTTCCTCCCGCCTCCCCCCAATTTTCATTCGCAGGGCATGTGAGGACAGAAGAAAATTATGGGTGCTAAATAATGAGTGCTGTTGCAAATGTTTACGTTAGAGGTAGCTCGGCCTGTACACATTTCCACCGGCAGTGGTAACTTGTACAGCACAGAAATAAAATTTTGTAATATCCTGGTTATTGACTACCACTTTTTTTTTGCAAATGCAGGTGGTTTTGCTAATGATCAATCAGCCTTCTATTCTTCGTAACGTAATCGCACTTCAAAGGTAGCCAGCACAGTATTTGGCATGCCGGGTAATGAATTTCGGTGGCATGTTCACCCTCTGAAGCGAATTGCGTGATGGTTATGTGGAAGAGTGGTGGGGAAAGCGGAGGCGCAGTGAATGAGACTCTTGGTCGAGCACAAGGTGTTGTGCTAGTTGCATTTTTCTGCAGCTGGTGGCTTGCAAGCTTCCGTTGGAAGTTATCGGATGAGCAGGAAGCTATGCAAAACATTATCCTGTCTTACCTAACCTAAAAATCGCGGCCACAACAGTATGTTTGCCATCTGTGTAACAACAGTTTGAGCAGTGAACTTCATTCCCAGACAAATGAGAGTTTGAAAAAAAGAAAAACGAAAACAGTTGCAATTTCGCAGAAGATACTGGACAATTTGCATGCACATGATGACAGCTGAAACAAGCAGTGAAGGGGCTTTCACATTGTGTTGCTGTGTGTTACACACTGCATTGAAGCACACTGTTTCATGCGTCACGTGCAACGCTCTCAAAGTTGGTGCTCTTTTTGCTGTGTACTTCCACAACCAAAAAGTAGTACATTGATTGAATAGATCCAGAAACAACAAATGCTTTGCTGGCAGCCATCAGCATCACAAAAAAACCTTGCATTGTTGGTGAAAAAAATCAAAATACATTATTTTGTATTTCATGCTAGATGTTCGTTTGTCGAAGCACTATACGCCTACTTTTTTTAATGGACTGCATGCATAGCCTTCCAAGCGTTCCACCTTATGTAGTGGAATATACCATAAAAAAAACTTGAAATTCAAGAAGAATCCTCCCCATTCTAGTGCAAATCATGCAACAAAAAGCCACATTTGTGCTGTACTATAATGCAAAGTACTCATTAAATACCGTATTGTTTCACATCGAACATTCTAGAGGTGGCTTTATACATCTTTAATGAAGCATAAAAACACACTAAATGTTGCATGGTTGTGACCACGCTCCAGTATGCAGCATGTATTCTGTAATTTAGTCTTGTGGTGGAATTACTTGAACAAGGTAAGTTTCCTTTTTGTCAAACATCTGGTAGCACATTTGAACAACGTGGTGTATATTCAGCAGAAATGATATGAATTGATTCTTCGATGCCAGTAAAATGGCCACAATATTGCAGCTATGCTCTGTTGTGCTCAACGATGTCACAGTTCTTGCACTTTTATCTGTACTCTCCTCAAATAATGTGCATGCAGTGCTACACTTTGCAACAACGGTGTCCCACACTTCACAGTGTTCTCATATAAATACAGTGATCTCGGTCTTCTGCTTTGGGGCAAGCCCTGCGGGACTCTACTCCTGGCTTTTGCTGCTGATATCACCTACGTCCAACTTGAGAAAGCCCTCAATAAGTCTAAGCTTGCACAATGTAGCACACGCTGTAGTGAATATTGGCAGCGATGTCTGGCTCGTGGAGTGCTTAGAAAGATGGTCTGTGGTGAATTTCGCTTGTGCATTGTGTATAAGGGGATGGCCAGGGATCGGGCTCAGAAGCCATGGCTGCAGTGGGTATCCAGTCACCTGTATGAAATAATCAGTACCATAGTCAGCTGGCAGCATTTTTTTTCGAGGGGACACACACATGCACACACACACACCTGGAATATATATGCACAGGCATTTGTTTGTGAAAGTGAAAAATATACACATTAGAATTGGAACAATTTCGGGGGCGGGTTGTCCATGGACCCCTCTTCTACTATTCTTACGGGAGTAGTGCACCAAGCTGTGTGCCATCGCTTGACAAGAAAGTTAGTACCACGAGGAATAATGCTACTTCACTGCAAAAGCTGCGCTGAACCTGCCATAATGATGTGATCTGTATATTTACTTCTCCCAGCAATTTAGTAGCAACCTCCATTAAAAAAAATCCAGTGACTGCACTGACGGGGGCTGCTTGTTCATCTTAGAGCAGACATGTAATAGTGCACTCGTAATTTAGTTGCAAGCACTGTTGCACAAGGTATGATGTGCTATTTCCCACTACAGTCGTAACTTCGCAACAAAACCGGTTTTCTCTAATTTAAGGAGGCATTCGCCTAGCTCTACAGCGCGCCCCGACGTCGTAGCCGAATTCCGGTCGTATGCAGTCCACAGCGAGAATGCGCACGTTGTAAATATAGGAAAATGTGCGCGGTGACAACGCATTGTTAGCAAATGCAATAAACCGCCCAACCGTCATATCTCACACGATCACCTTCAATCGCCGTCAGGTCCGATGGGGATCACGATCGCGAAGTGCGCATCGCGATCTCTATCGCACTTCGCTCACATCAGCGCCAGACTTGATCCGGATTAGTTTTGGCCATGTAGCAGCGGCAGCGTTGATTACGAACAAGAAATCCAGCCTTGTTTGTGTGCTCGTGTGCCACCGGTGTATGAATCTGGTGCAAGCGTACTAAACAAAACACACAAGGCAAAGTACTCACGGACATGGCGTTGAAGCCGTAGAAGTGGTGTCCACACATGAAAGAAGTCTTCCTGTATCCCTGGGGCACATCGACGCCGATGAGAGTGCTGTCCACACATCCGACCACGCCGGGAATGACGTCGCGATGAAGAAAGCACTCCTTCACGGCCGCCTTTTTGATCGGTCGTTGTTGCCATGTGGCCCCAGTGGTTCGTGTCCCGCCGGCGTTCACAAAAACAAGCGAAACGCACCAGACGCACTCGCTCACCGTCGCGTGCAACACGCGAATCGTCTCCTCACATCCTATAGAACCTCGTGAGAGCTCCCGGTAGCATAAAAACGCGGCGCGCACAACACCTTCCGTTCGACCGACCGACGCATCGGTCGCTTCGTTTAGAGTTCCTACGCGACTTCACCGCTCAAGCATAGCACGGACGCAAGTGCCGTCGAAATTCATCATACGACAGGTCTAAACGCGCCGTACGATGCCCTCCGTCGACGTAGTCGAGGCTCGCCGGCGCCCGCCGCAACAGCAAAGCCGCCGCCGTTAAGCCCACCGCCGCCCCGAACCTAGCAGCCGCCGCCATGTTAGATGCTTTTTCCCATTCCTTTCAAAACGCATCGCTCTCCGGCGATTCTAAAATATGTTCCTTTCGGCCGCGCATAATGAGGGCGTAAACGTCATTTTGACGTAATGGATTCTCCGCCCTTGCTGGCGTTAGCGGCGCGAAATTTGTTTCGACCAATGGCAGGCGGCCAGGACGTGAAGAGGCATGAAAAAATAAATGTAATCGTTAGGCGGTAGGCATCCCGTGATTCTGCGCTCTCGCGGACGTCAGGTGACGTCAGGAGGCGCGAAATTTGCTTCGACGAATGGCAGGCGCCTAAAAGCATAAAGTGACGTCAAAAAGCATAGAAATTGGAATGGAATCGATACGCGGTAGCACCCCAGGAGATGACTATCTAAAAACTCGCAAAGGATACGACGTTTTGGGCGAGGTCTTTCGGCTTTGAAACGTCAAAGAACTCCTTTTCCCACGTTTGTCTTGTTTCATTTTATATACAGGGTGATTTTTTTTAGCTGCAACACATTTTTTAAATTAGAAGAACATAAATCGCGGTAATGTCTTGTGTAACATTCGAGTATACGGATTGGCGGCCTCTAGATACAGAATAATTTCAGTACCTGTGCGCAAAATTAGCGAAATTACGCTAATTAACTTTTTAATTATCAGCAATTTGTGGCTACTGCAAATGAGTACTTTGGAGCCCGTCCTCGACACTACCTCTCCCAACCGCCACTCGCCCGTGGTCACCGCCGCTCCGGCCACGCAAGCAGCTTGCGTTATCACCTTGTTATCTGCGGCGTTGGGCCCCGCGGGCGAGTGACGAAATCCGGGGAGGCGGCGACATCGACGTCACAGACGCTCTTTTCGCGCCCAGTTTCGCTTTCAAGGAGCCTGCCAAGGTGAATTAATTGTTCGCGTAGCTCCGACATGCGCTCCGCCATTCAAAATTTGATCGTTGGGATAGGTAGTGTCGAGGACGGGCTCCAAAGTACTCATTTGCAGTAGCCACCAATTACTGATAATTAAAAAGTTAATTAGCGTAATTTTGCTAATTTTGCGCACAAGTACGGAAATTATTCTGTATCTAGAGGCCGCCAATCCGTATACTCGAATGGTACACAAGACATTACCGCGATTTATATTCTACTAATTTAAAAAAATGTGTTGCAGCTAAAAAACACCCTATATATATATATATATATATATATATATATATATATATATATATATATATCGAAAAATTTCTTCCTGGCTATCGGGATAAATATACGATCAGAAAGTCACAGTGACAAACACATGATTTAGGATTTATTCTGACGTTTCGACGGGAGACCAGCCTTTTGCAAAGGTCACCATTGAAAAAGGCTGGTCTCTAGGCGAAACGTCAGAATAAATCCTAAATAATGTTTGTCATGGCGAATTTCTGATCATATATATATATATATATATATATATATATATATATATATATTTCAGACCTATCTTCCCGAAACGTGTGACCCTCCCAGACTGTTCATTCAAACGGGCTTGAAGTCAAAGCAAGAACGTGAACAACGAGAATAACACCCAATATACAGCTTCAAAACGACCGCCAAAGGCGTGATTGAAAAAACGGGAACCATTGCAAAAAACAAACAAACCTATGGCACAGCTTTCAAGTATGATGTGTGTTTCCTGGCCAAATCTTTGTACCAGCTATCTAATTTTTGTTTTGCTTTCTCAGCATCATTCATTTTCTTGTCTTATGCTATTTTTTATTGTTCGTTTTTTACACAAACTTGCCACGCGTACTGGTGGATTCGTGCATGTGGAAGCCGGTCCGGCCGCGGCACCACCTCAGCGGCGTCATAGCTTTTGTCGTTGATGGCATTGCTTTTGTACCCACCAATCCACTGGCTTTTTATCTCCTCTGACATTGAATCACGTGAGGGTGAGGGTCTCCTGAACTGCATACATGACTGTCCGGACTGGCCGCGGAACCACCTTGTAAAAAGTGGAGGAGTGAGAGGCAGGCAGGTGCAGAACATGCTCCCGCTGACACAGGTCCTGTGCTTTTCTTCTCTTAAACTCTGTTTCAGTTTCTTGGATGCTCGGTATATTTGTTGTTTGTTTTTTTCTGCTCACTTCATTCTCAGACAGGCATAAATATTGATTGATTTGTGGGGTTGAATATCCCAAAACCACGCCATGATTATGAGAGGCGCCCTAGTGGAGGTCTCCGAAAATTTCGAGCACCTGTGGTTCTTTAACGCGCACTGAAATCGCACAGCTTTCGGGCCTCAACATTTCGCCTCCATCGAAATGCAACCGGCGCGGCCGCGATTAGATTCCCGGGCCCTCGCATCAGCAGCCGAGTACCATAACCACTACACCACCGTGGCGGGGCAGAGAGGTATAAACAGAACCCAGAATAAAACTAATGCATTCCTGATGAAGCTCAGTCTCCAGCTGAAACGCTGAATGAACGTTTGCACATGTTTCGCCAATTCAGGGAGTCTACTGATCATCTTTGAATTCATTCCTTCGGTCTTCACCACAATCCATGCTATATTATACATATTTATAAAAGAAGATAACTATGATTAACAAACAACAACACTGAATAAATTTTTAACTAATGTTGCAACCCGTGAACTGGCCTTTATTAGAGAGTGTGTGGTTGTACAGTGTCGTCCTTTTAATGCCGTTGGCATGTATAACAGTTTGTTCCATTCGAAGCCCACAAAAGGAGAGTATGCACATAGGGGCTGCTGGTTGAGTTCATGTCGCAGGTGGCTGTGAATTAGGACAGCATGATGGAGTATCCCACACGCCTCCACTAGTCCTCCACGGGGACAGATTGCTATACCTGCGACAGTATAAAAGGGACCATGCTCTATAACCCTACTCACTGTCATGAATGACACTACACCGGCTGCAAGATTATTTATTAAATACTCTGTTTTTATAGTTTGATGACTGGCTCTTCTGCAATCGAGAGTATTGTGAGGATAAATATGTTGCTAGGAAAGCACATTGGTTGGAGATGATACTAGCCACATTCCTAAAGGAAGCCTAGTAGCCACGACACAACGAAAGTAGTGTGGCTATGGCAGACCTCAGGGCTTACTGAGTTGGAATGGACGCGTTTTCAACTGAAGCTGTTGATATGGGCGGTTTGTACACCTTGTCACAGGGTGGCTGAATGGTCTTCACTCGCCACCGGGTGAAAGAGTTCAGGCCCCCACTGTTTTCACGCGGGATGGCGTCATATTTCGTCATTCTCAATGGTGCCCCGAAGGTTGCCGGATCGAATCCCAGACGATTGAGAGAGTGCGGAGGGCACTTCCATGGATGCGATATATATGAGGCCTGTGTACTCCAGTGTGCCAGTGCATGTTTTACAGACCCAGGGTGATAGAAATTCGCCTTCTCCAGTACTGTACCGCACCCCTACCTACTACTTCGGGAAGTAGTTCCTGTAGTTCTCTGCGCCCACATTTGCCTGGGGTTAGCGAGCATCCTCGTGCTTCGGACTGATTGTGCCGGACGCACTACGCAACGAAAGCTGGTGTGATATTCGAATGTGAACGAATATAAGCATGGGCGTCAAGTGTTCTGTTGATTAGCTTCAAGACCTTTTGAACTCGAGCGTGAAGTGGACGGCCGACCTTACCCATGTGCCCCTGGTGGATGATCGCCTCATCGAAGCACAT
Source organism: Hyalomma asiaticum (assembly GCA_013339685.2). Classification (NCBI taxonomy): domain Eukaryota; kingdom Metazoa; phylum Arthropoda; class Arachnida; order Ixodida; family Ixodidae; genus Hyalomma; species Hyalomma asiaticum. Next base: position 52,064,891 of record CM023481.1, read on the forward strand.
TTTCGCGTATCACCCCTACAAAAATACCTAGTAACATTGAGTGGACAACTTATGAATGTCCTATTGACTTTATTCACAGGTGTACTAAGAATTACATTCTAGTAGCATTTTTCATGCACTGTATAAAGACTCCCCACTTAGTTCTGCATAATTAAAGTTTTAGCTTGCGAAAAACAAGGACTGAGAAAGACATGTTTCGTGCGCTAAAACCTTCTAGTACGCAATACCAACACGCCCAAAACCGACGTAACTAAGTTACTTCTGTGTAAAGATTTTTTTAACGTAAACTGTTGAAAGACTCTCTTCTTACTTTTGTACAAAGGATGTTCTAGGTTCGTCTATAAAGACTTCCTTCTTGCTTCTGTATAAATAATGTTTTAAGTACTCCGTTTAAAGGCTTTCTTGTTACTTTGGTACAAAAAATATCTTCAACTGACAAACAGTACAAAGGATACCATCAAATCACTCGTTTCACACTCGATCAACTGCGTAATGTTTTCTTTGTAAGGTGAGAAGCCGTGCAACATTCAACCTCTCCACTTCCGAAATGCTCATGGAATGTTATCGACGTAGATGGAAAAAGTTAAGTGTCAACGTTCGCGCTTTCCACACGACTGAAAAGAAAGATGCAGGCCACTGGCCTCATATATAATTAGTATGTTTGAAGGGCCATATTGTATCTGTACAGACGTCCTCATCGGCGCACGCACTTGCTCCCGAATGTACAATGCAGCTGCATGGTAAGTATATTCAAATTCCACAAACCATGTTGCCTAAGCTGCTGTATGGATTAATGTACGAGCACAAGATAACGAAGTACATGCATTCCAGGGCAAGTGACGTATGTACAGTTCGGGAAGGGGGGGGGGGCGGTGCAATCTCTTTAAATGCGAAGCACTTCTTAGCGAACTTCGGCGAGTTTGAGCGCATCTCTCCAATCTATCTCTCCAGCCACCGATTTTGTGCTCTCTGGGCCATTTCGTTTTGGGGTGTATACAAAAATTGGTATGCCACAACATGACTGCATGACCAACATAAATGACAGGTCATAACATGAAAATCATTAAGGGCTGGACACATGGTCCGATTTTGCATGTGATCCGACGTCCGGCGATGCGATCCGGCAGTCGTACCGGGTGTACCGAGGGTGTTTTTGCTGCACCGGTTTCCTGCTCCGGTCGTCCGGAGAGCGTCAAACCACGCAGATTTTCTCGTCGCCGGACGGAAAAGTCGGACGGCAGCAGCCCATGGCAGCGCGGGAGACGCGTGACGTCGTGGTGCTGGCCGCCCATTGGTTCACTGCTCCGCTCCGATCGCCCTGCCGAGGTGACCGAGGCTTTCGCCGGTATCGCTGGAATCTCGTGGAAAATATTCATTGTGACTTGTTTCTGGCTCGAAATAAATGCTTATTAGGTAGTGTTATGCCTAATGCGAATCAATCTGCAAAGCAACGCCCGTTTCCAAACCAGCGGAGAGATCGAAAGCAACCGCCGTGGAAAGGTAAACAAACATCTCGGCAAGGGCCACCTCACCGAAGCGGCTCGTTTCGTTTCTGCCGTAGCGCTTCATTTATAACAACGTTTCGGGAAAACTAATCGCATGTGTTAACGCACGACATATGAGAGCAAATGTTAATCGTATCGGTAAAAATGGGCACGTTGTGACGAGCTCGCGGTTGAGAGCGAACGACTACTACTCAGAGGGTCGGCAGCTAGGCCTACCCTCGCAGTCGTCACTGACTGTGGGTTGTTGTGATGTGCTAGTCCCTTGCGAATGTATCGGCAGTGTTTTTCTGTGTTGTATGACCAAGCCAGGCTGTAAAAAATGTTTATTTTGTACTTACTGACGAGGATACGATGTCTTACGAGCGTGTACGCGGACGCGCTTCGTGAGGGCGGAGCTTACGCGCTGATCTCTCGTCTTGACCCGCCGAGGCGACCGAGGCATTTTGCCGGTGTCGATGGAATCGCGTCGAAAATATTGCTTATGATTTGTTTGTGACATGAAATTAATTCTCATTGAGTAATGTTACGCCTAAAGTGAACGAATCTGCAAAGCAGCGCCCATTTTCAAAGCACTCGAGAGATCGGAAGCGGCCGCGGCGCGAACGTAAACAAACATCGGCAGGGGCTGTTTCACCGAAGCGGCTCGCTTCGTTTTTACCATTGCGCTTCGCATCTATTTCGAGAAAACTAATCGTATGCGTTGACATACGACGTATGAGTACAAATGTTAACTGTGTTAGCAAAAACTAGCGCTTCGTGGCGAGCTGGCGGTTGACTGCGAACGACGACGGTTACGTCGTCGGCAGCTAGGCCTACCCTCGGAGTCGTCGCTGACGGTGGGCTGTCGGGTTATGTTTGTCGCTCGCGATGGCACAGTTTTATCGGCAATGTTTTTCGGCGCTGTTATGCAACCAAGTAAGGCTGTACAAAGATTTATTTTGCACTTAGCGACAGGGATGCGATGTTTTACGACCGTGTATGCCAACGCGCCGGTTGTGGGCGGTGCCTACTCGCTGATCGCTCGTCGCCCTGTGTGTGTTGAAGCGTCGGATGCCGAACGCCGGACCGTGCGACGTCGGACGTCGGATCGCATGGAAAATCGGAGCATGTGTTCAGCCCTTTACATGCATGTCATGAGTCATATACCTTACGTTCCACGGTCTTCGTGCTCTCCTGACCGTTTCGTTAACGGGATGTATACGAAAATTGGTGTGCCACAACATGACGAATATAAATGAGCGTTAATAACAATAAAATCATGACATGGACGTCATGAGCGGCATGATGTACGTGCCACAGTCTTGGTGCCCTATCGGAAAAAACAGTGTCTCCCAGTGTAATTTTGGCACTGGCTGGCGCTGTAGGCGCTGTTTTTCACTGTAAAGTCGCTGTAAAGCGCTGTGAGGCACTGGCCGACACTGTATTAGCACTGGGCAGCGCTGTAATGTCACTGGTGCGCACTTGGAAACGCTGAAACGAGGCAGAGCGCGCCTCGAATGGCGCTGCACACTGTCCCAGTGAGCAGCGACAGCGCCGACAGCGTGCAGCGCAAAACACTGCACGCTGTCAGCGTACAGTGCGCCGCACTGCATGCTGGACCAGCGCACTGGACTGCCAACAGCGCTTCACGCTTGAACTCGTGAACAGCTTGGGATTAGATATAGGGGAATTAACATACGGCCTGTACAGTATTGTTTGCGGGCAGAAGTTTGATGGCAGATTAACAATTATGAAGGGCGCTGATGCATTGTGAAGAAATGCCGCAACTTTAGTTCATTTTCGTCCAGAAAGAACTCTATGAGAGCTCATCCGATCAACACATAAATCGCTCAGTCGTATCAGATTGGGAGTTCAGATCGGTGAACTCCATCTTCTTCGTGAACACTTCCTACAGTTCCAGCCACAATAATGGTGGCTGTGTACTAGCAGAGAAGGCAACAAAGCGTCCGATGCTATAAGTCGATTAAATTCTTGCCGGTTCTACCGCCGTAATCGCTAGGTTTTACGCTTCGCGAGTTCAGCAGAAACTGCCGTCACCATCGTTTACTGCTACCAATCCCACGCAGACACCTAGAATGTGCGATCGCAGTTATATGTGTCACGGTGACCAGTAGGCAAACGATACGCTCGCCTTTTGATACAATTGCGGAATGCTCCCGGGAGCACTTAGCCGCCGTAGAGCAAAGTTTATTAAGAACGCGCCCACTCTTTATGGATCAAACTTTTCATCTGTATAGCTAAGTGGCGGAATATGACCGCATTATAATGCGTCATGAGCGCGAATACGCTCAAACATTTAATAGGTCCTCGCAATTTATTCTCTTCGTTCATTGTACAAGGCGTTATTGACCATCGCGGACGAAGTACTAGACTAAGCCTAATCGCCGGCACGGCTGTATTACGCGGAACGCAAACAGGAGCGAGGAACTTTTCGTATACGTTTTACTTACTGGATATGTGAAATATTTAGCGCGCAGTACAGAAGGGGGACAGTTTCCCCGCATAAGCGTATAGAACCATTTATTGGCGGACCAGTGCGAATGTTCGAAATGTACCGTTGAGGTAGGCTGTCTCTTTTTTTCTTTCTTTTGCTGCGAAACGTACCAGAAGGGTGTTAATATCCCGACGAGAGCACACTGATGTGATAAGCTACCTTCGGTTTGCTTGTTCCACGCAGTTAGGTATTGGAATCTGCATTTGCAAAAGTAAAATGACAACACGTACAACATATAGTGTTGTCTTTACCAGAGAAAAAAAAATGCAATATCGACGTATTTCAGCGTGGCGTCGTATAAGTACCGTGCGCTAACCAATTGCGCCACTGGGGAGGAACTCTTCTGTCACCTCTGCTGTTTTGCCTGTATTTAGAACCACTTTGTCGGAGCACTCTGAAAGAACAAACTTTTCTAGGGTTTAAATCCCCTTCAAATGAGATTCGGGTACTCGCGTATGCAGATGACGTGGCCTTTTTCTGTGCGGATAAACTGAGTGTAAGAACTGCCCTTGCAATTACAGAAGAGTTTTGTGCGGTTTCTGGAGCTAGTGTTAACCATGAAAAAAGCTCAGGTTTTTGGTGTGGGCTATGGGCCACAATGCCGTCACACTATGCCGGCATTCAGTGGAAAAAAGATCTATGCTACTTAGGTGTCCCTCTCTCACAATACAGGAATAGCAACAGTCATTGGTCGGGGGAAGTTAAAAAGCTAAAAGTAAAGTGAGCTCTTGGCAAGGGCGCAATTTGTCGATGTTCAGCCGCGCTAAAGTATGCGACGTGTTTTTAGTTACCCGTCTCATATACGTGCTGCAAGTACTGCACTGCGCACGACTCCGAATTCAGGCATTGCATCGTGTATTTGCAACATTTATTTGGAGCTCCAGTTATGAATCCATGAGGCGTGACAATCTGTTCGTCCCACTTGATCGGGGTGGCCTCGGATTGGTCCATCTCTTTGTTAGGCAAATTGTTTCTCGACTGTTTTTCTTTGGAGAAAGCGACCATCCGTTTTTGCGTGAAATGCTACAGGTCCGATTAGTTCAGCATCTTCCTAATATAGTAGTTTCATCCGATGTCATAGGTATTTCACAGGCTCCTTGGGGCTTCCTCAAGGAAGTTGTAGATTCATTCCTTTTCCTGAAAGTTAGATTTAGCCTAGAGTATATTTTCACCGCGAGCCGAAAAGCGATTTCTGTTGCACTGGTGGACTCGATTTTCCCAGATCCTTTGTATCGGACACCTTATTTAAGTCGGCCTTATCAGGATGTACTTAGAAGGGTTTCAAAAATGTGTGTGCCTCCCGGTGTTAAAACATTTTTCTTTAAACTTCATTCGGAAACTCTCCCTGTCAAAACCTGGTTGAATTCGAAGGGCTGCTTCGTGCAATGGTCCACGAACTGCCGACTCTGTCCACGTGCGGAAACAATTGATCACTGTTTTGTTGATTGTACAGACGCAATATTTTTTTGGGACATTCTCCAGCGGACTCTTAAAAAGGACATTGACATCAATCCGTTCACAATTAGATTTCTACCATTTAAAACGACTGCCGGTCCACCCTACGATATGTTTATAGTACTTGGTTTGTACAGCCTATGGAGATCGAGACTTTGTGATCGCCATGCAGAAAATCCGCGTTCCACAAGATATATCTACCGAGAAACTGTGGCCTGTGTCAGAAGTGTGTACGCTGCACAGGACGTACCTCCTGACTGGATGCACTTGTCGGACGTCTGTGTGTGTTTGCCAGAGTTTTGAGTGTGTAGGCGTTATCTCCCTGTGACCTCAGTTTTCATTTCCATGTAATAAAGAAAAAAAAATTTCAGCGTGGCGTCGTGGTAGAGCGCCCGCGTCAAAGACTGAAGCGTGTGTGTGTAGTAGGTTCGAATCCTGCAGATTTTCTCTTTTTTTCAGTTTTTTAATCTTTTTATTTCATTAGTACGTGCGCTATGCCTACATAAACGATATTCGCATGATCACAGCTGTTACAAACGTGCGGAAGGGCCGTTATCGGACAGTAACGAATGCCGCTGTATCCGCTTGCCAGCGTCCAGTGCGCAGCGCGCAGTGTGCCAGTTTGCCAGTGCGCAGCGTCGTGACGCTGCACACTGGTCCAGTAATCAGGTGCGACTGGGACAGTGCCACTGGGTTTTCCGATAGGGTGCTCTTGCGGCCGTTTCATTAACTTGATTTATGCCAAAATTGGTATGGCGAGATAACAATGTATGACGACCATGGGTTACACGTTCAAGAACATGAAAATCGTGGCATGCATGTCACGAGCGGCATGATTTATATGCCACGCGTATCGTTAATGACATGTATACCAAAATTGCTATGGCACAACACGACCGCATGAAGAACCTGAGTGACAGGTCCTAACATTAGAATCATAAATGCGTGTCATGAGTGGTATGGTTTACATGCCACAGTCCTCGTGCTCTTGCGGCTGTTTGGTCAACTTCATATTTACCAAAACTGGTATGGCGTGGCAACAGTGCAGATCCATTTTACGTTTCTGATGTGTGATTAACATTTCTTGATTCCCACTGCACGTGGGATCCGCCGATTTTATTTATTCAAACTGCTGTCATTACACTTGGCACTATATGCTGTATAACCAGCACTTGCTACTGAAATGTCTTTTCTGCCTAAACATTTGGCCTGAAAGACAAAATAAAACTATAGAGCCTCAACAGACACTATCCTCGGTAGTTTCTTATTACTATGACACCTCTATGAAGCAGCCTTAGTTCACCAGAATATGGTAACTGCGGCTCAATTTGCACAATTCATTATGCTGCTTCTAAGCAAGCTTAGTTTTTAGAGCGCAATTTTCATTTTGGCTTCACTTATACATGCTTTAATAGCCTTGTAACGAGCCAGGGGGAGAGACGAACAACCAACACTTTCTGTTTTATAAAACAGAAGCTCGTGTTTGTGTTCGAGTACCACCGACAACTCAACCGTCATCAAGGCAATAACGAAGCCGTTTTTGTAACAGTAACTGTATTTACACAAGAAGATCGAATAATTAGTGAAGTAGAAAGCAGAAATATAAAATACAGAAGAAATACAGAGTGACTACAATAAATGTCAGAAGGGCGGAATGAAAACAAAAAAGTTCACCGATGGGTCATTGCGGCACGTAAATGCATGGAGGGGACGGTCGAAGTTGAAGCAGCGCGGTGGAGGCGATGACTGACGCCGCGGACAGGAACGCTGCTCACAGTTGAGGCCGTTGACGTGGAGCGCGTTCGGCGTCTGCGCTGCTGAACTCGGCGGGTGGCTTGCGCTCGCTGAGGTGGCAGCCGGATTTGCCTGGCGGTAACGCCCTGGCGACGAAGTGAGAGGTGGTACGGCCCCAGGTGGGAGCATGCTGAGACCTCGAGTCCGCGACCCCGCGGGTCCGCGACCCCGCGAACCAGGGCGCGACCCCGCGCCCTGGTTCTTCGATGGCCCAGCCACGTCTGCCTGCCTCTTCTTCTGAACCCGTGGCTCTATCTTTGCTGCCTTGTCGCCTCCCGATTCGTCGGGCGGCCTCATGCCACCACGCGCCATGACAAAATGCATCGTCGTCTTCTGCGTCAAATGCATCGGTGACGCGCACTTTAAAACACATTGCACTGTTCTGCCCCACACGGCCACTGCACTCATCACATATGCCCCTCCTTTGTGAAATAGTTTTTTTTTGTAGAAAAAGAACATTTTTACCCGCAGTCACCGCTGGCCCGCTCATGATCACTGCACCGCATGAGTGAACACAACACATATGATAAATGGACTCTGTTTATATTCACACACCACCAAACAGAACAACACCAATCCAGAATCCACACTGTTCCAGTAGAACACTATTCCAATCCACATTCCAGAAGAAGAGTATTTCTTGTCCATTGTCAAAAGCAGGAAAAGCGACCGGATACCTGGTACGGGTGCTTATGTAATTGCATTCCAGATCAGACGAATACTTGGTTTCACTTGCTTAGCAGAGGATGCTGCTAGAGACGCTCGGAAGCATTCCAGATCAGTTCCCTGTCTGGAAATAACTCGAAAACAATCGGACTCCTAGCTGATGTGAAAACTGTAACCCAGCAATGATTGCACTCGAAATCGAGAAGTTGCTGCGATGTGCACCCACCATGCAATGTCCGAACGGCGCGTTCCGTCATGCCAATGCTCTGCATAGTCTTATCCGCAAGTATGTGTGCATCAGGTGATCTGACAGAAGACACGTTCGAATCCGCGATACTTCGTAAGTCTTGCGCTTGCAAACCAGCACCAACCTCTGAGACGCCAACATACCCAACCATGACCTCATTCGACTCTACTGCAAATTCTAATAGTAGTTCTTCGACGCTCGCTTCCACCGTTCTCAGAGAAAGCCATTCTGCATCAACCCGAGACTTCCTTCTCATTGTGGGAAAGTACTCTGCATGGTAATCAACCATGTCCGCTCTGCATGTGTCGACAGCCGGTGGCACATTCAGCAGTGTCGACCTCTCTTTCGAAGGCCGCACGACGCTCTTCGTCATCGTCGAGAGGCACTGTTGCCTCTTCGTGTTCTTGACTTATCCTTCCAAAGGATCCAAATCCCTTTTCCGTGGGACGTTCATCCCCCTTGCTCTCAAAGCCACCGATGGTATCACTGAACTCTTCACTGTTCCTATCACCACCTCGGTTGTCCGTCTCTATAAAACGCGAGGCGCCACCACCTTGTCTGCATATGCACTTAACGTCACATTTTTATGCGAATCTTTTATTTGGTCCTTGTACACCACTGCCGGTGGTCCATTTTGCCATGTTCAATGGTCCACATGAATAACTTGTGACAACCCCCATAGAGTCCGCTAGAGGATACTCTGCATTGTCACTCACATTAACATGCTCTTTTGTCAGAGCCGCCTTGAGGAACTATTCCCTCATTAGTATCTGTACTTGGCCCCTCAGAGGCCCCAAAGTGCAAAACCTTGCAGCCGTAACGCTTATGTTCCACGGCCGCGAAGCAATGTGCTTCATCGAGCTCATCTGAGCTCAAGCGAGACTGTCCTCTCCTTTTGTCGGCATACTAGTCTGAGCCCCTGGCTCCCGAGAACGCTCATGGTGAAGTCCACCGCCGCCTCCAAAGAGCGAGTTTCATATTTTACCTAAGAAAGTACTGCCTGCACAGCATCCGTCTACTCCCTGCTGATTGCAGCTCACGCTGTTCATAGCATCGCGGTTCCCTCTGTTAAGCAGAGCCTTTTGAACTTCTGCCAATTTAAGTCGGAGTTGAAGCGTTTTATGTATCGATTCCTCAAGTTCTTTCTGTTTCCGCTCTAACTCCAACACCTCTTGCTTCGTGTTCGGCGGTCCTATCTTCCCGAGCTCGAGCCTCCCGTTCGTCTTTCTACCCAAGCTTCAACTCAGCCCCTCTAGCCCCACACGCAGCGCGAGTGCCGTTATATCTGCCGTACTCATCTTTTATCTGTATTCTGTAATTTCGTCCCACGGTTACCAATGTATTAGCAACAAATAAATGTAATCAATCATGCAATAAACGGCTTCGTCCTGCCGCGGACGCCAATGTAACAACCAGGGAGAGAGGGACGAACAACCAAAACTCTTTCTCTCTTATAAACGAGACGCTCGTGTTCTTGTGTTCGAGCGATGACCTAACAGTCATCGGGCAATAACGAAGCCATTTATGCTTTAAACAAACAGTGTATTTAGAAGTAAAATGATCGAACAATTAAATGAAGTATAAGAGAACAAAACAAAATACAGCAGAAATAGAGTGACTATAATAAAAGTCAGAAGGACGGAATGAAAAACACAAAAAGTTCACTGATGGTGATCAGTCACTGCCGCAGTTGAATGCAGGAAGGGGACGGTCGAAGTTGAAGCAGCACGGTGGACGCGATGACCCACGCCGCGGACAGGAACGCCGCCCACTGTCGAAGCCGTTGACGTGGAGCAGAATCTGCGCTTCCGCTGCTGAAATCAGCAGGTGGCTTGCGCTCGCTGAAGTGGCAGCCGGATTTGCCTTGGGGAAACGTCCTGGCGACGAAATGCGAGGTGGTACGGACCCAGGTGGGAGCCTGCTGAGACCTCGAGTCCCCGACCCCTGAAGTTTAGGCCTCAAGTTTATGCATATTTATATTTATGCTTAGAATGCTTCCAAAAATAAGCTTAAAGAAATTCTCCTGCATAATTGCATTGAATATGGATAATACTTGTGTTTTAGATTAATCAGTATTTTTGTGTATTACTTGTCGTCCATTTCATGTATTTTGTGCGTTGAAATTGTGGCGATTACAATTTTGCGCGTTATGTTTATTTTTTCTTCTGTTCTTCTCGCTACCTGGGAACATGTTTACAGATTAGCGCCTTACTTCACCTCGCCTTATATCTTGCTCTAATGACCCGTTTGTGTTCTGTTACCGATTTCTGTTTATTTGTATTTTATATAGATGTGTTTCCATTTGTCACGGGGCTCGCCAATCAACGTGCCCTCGTGTAGGTTCGTGTGTTCAAAGCTCGACGGCTTGACCGTCATCGAGCAAGGATAGACAAGACCGTTGGTGCAGTGAAAAAAAAACAAACGCTCACTGTATTTGAATGAAACAGAAGAATGAGAGAAAAGGATAAAAACGAGGTGAAGCATGCCAAGTAGGAAAAGAAATAACACAACTATAGAGGTGAGGGAAAATAGCTAGTGGTGCTTAAGAATAAGTTCAGAGGAAAAGACTGTCACTGTTCTGGTGGGCACACGAGAGTAGAGGCGATGCGCATGCTGTAGATGCACTCGGAGCGGACTTGGATCGAGGTGTCGCTCGGAGGGAGGGTAGCGTCGGGCGAGTCGGGGTCGGCAACCTCTCGGCGTTCTTCAGCCTATGCTCGGACAACGAGCCGGGGACGCAGATGTGCCTGGCCAACGCCAGACGATGGAAAGTCGGTGGAGTGCCTGGCCAACGCCAGGCGATGGGAAGCCGGTGGATTGCCTGGCCAACGCCAGGCGATGGGAAGCCGGTGGATTGCCTGGCCAACGCCAGACGCTGGAAAGCCTGGCCAACGCCAGGTGCTGTACCGCTCGGGTATACGCCCAGCTGGGAGCCTTCAGCGGCCTTGCCACAGGAACTCGGCCGCCACTCCCGCGCCCTGGTCCGCTTCTTCCTGCCACCACGTCTCAGCCACGTCTGCTCCGGTTCTTCTCCCCGGTCTCTCCCTGGTCTCCCCCTGGTCTCTTTGTGTCGTTTTCCGATTGCTCAGAGCTGTACTTGTGGCCTTTTCGGATTGGTGTTCCTGTTCTTCATTATTTTATTCTTCTTTAGCGCTCGTGCCAACGTCGTCTTCGTGTTGCTTTTATTTCTTTTATGGCGCGCACTTTGAAACACGGCGCACATTTTGAAATACGCGCACTCCACTCATCACACCATTCATGTATATTTGCAACATAGCTGGCTGAGTCATAGTACAAAGTTTTCTTCGATAATTGTGTGTAAATGTTGTATCAAATGTAGTTGTTGCCAAATTGTACATCTGAACAAAAGCCTCTGTCAGGCCCTGTAGCCTTTTACTTTTGCTTCGGTTTCTGTAAACACAGAAAGAAAGAAATCAAATCAAATATATTCAGATACTTGAACTGCCTCGAAGAATGTAAGCACGCTCAGTATCAGGTGAACTTTAACGGATTTATGAAAAGAATATGTAGCAGTGTTATCCCCATGTTAGGGTGGCATTCAGTTGTTTTCCGTTCATTTTAACAGAGTACTTTCGCCGCCATCCACGCATACATGTCTCTTTGCCACTTCAGCTAAGCATGTTCTAATTCTGTTACTACCTGAAGAAGGGAATCTGTGAAGTCCATAATAACGTGAACGTTGATTTGGAAAAGCACATAATTTAAGGATCTGTAGGTATTTGCAATTGTTACCAACAATTTGTAGAAATGCCTCGCACATCAATTTATATACATCTCGATTCCTTGTTCTTAAATCAAACTAATCGACCTAAAAATCTCAAGTTCACCTTGATGTGAAGAGAATCCACGGTCCGTGATACAGCCACAAGAATATTCATTGTGAATCCACAACCTAGTTTTTTTCCATTTCCTTAGTATTAATTTATTTATGGCTAGCTGTTTGCGGGTAATTCTTACAGACCAGAGAAAACATTATGTGAACGTTTTCATCATTCTTACTTTTAGTCTCGCACATATCCAGAAATGTTTCATTATAGAAGAATGCGGTATCAAATATGTGATGATTAGGGCTATTTAAAGCAGCAAAAAGGCAGCTCTGCATTGAACAGATTGTAAAGTTTCCCAAATTTTTATTAAAACCGTAATTACAATAACTGATTAAAGAACGTCCGCTTGCACAAGTACAAGCTTTAACGCATACAGTGCACCTCACCAGAAAATCAATTCTGTACACAGTCACACTTGTCTGCGTCAGTTCGCCGTAACTTGCAACACTTTTTACTTGTAGAAAACGCAGGTGCATGCTGGAGAACTGAGCGAACAGAGAGACAGAACACATGAGCTGTTGCACAAGTTATGCAGCATCAGCCCATCCGCTAGTCTTTTATTTTCTTAAAGCTCTGCAGAGACATTGGACATCTACTGAGACACATGCTTTATTGTTTGAAACATACGGCTGAAGAATATTGCTTCTACAGGAAACATTTCCGGCAAGTTTTTACAAGTTTCGCGCTACATAATAATGTTATACAGCAAGTACCACCTAGCCCACGAAAATGTTATCGTGATATTCCTGAAAACATAATTAGTCTCAATGTAGTTGCACAACCCCTTCCAGAACTTGCCATAAAAAGGTGGAAGAAACCGGTAAGGTATTGCGCGACAATCATGAGCGCCTGAGACCTTAACTACACAAAGTAAAGCACACATCATGAGTCAAGCACATATCACTGAGTGCAAATCAACGCACTAAAACATTTGTTTCCAATCACATAACATTGTTTAATTGAAGGTGAAAAGAATGAAGGAGGCTGGTTCACAGAGGCCTCAGCATCAACAAATGGCAATTGGAGCGTGTCCTGAGTGGCGTGTCATGCAACCCACAGCGCTGCAACCGAAGCCGATGCACTTGCACAAAGATTTCGCAATGAAAAGAATCTGCCAGCAACGAGTGTGCCAAAGAAGCTAGTGGGCTGCATCGGACAAATCATTGCCCTCCAGCTCTGTGGGAAGGACTACAGAGTATATAAATATGCGCATGTCTTGCAGAGAACTTGCCACTGGCAACTGATAGTGAAACTCGCCCGGCCAGTCTACACTCCCTGCAAATACAGATTCTGTATGTTCACGTGCTTATAAAGTCGAACGGCTGCTCTCATTACCTCAGGGGAGTGAATGTTCAAAGAATATTCTAATACTAGAAAGGAGAGCTTCTACAACAACCCTACTTACCGTTACCTTTAATTTGCAGCATATGACTCTAGCGTATGCCAGGAGCAGCAGACTAAAGTACTGCCTGGTTTAAAAAAAAACTCAATCACTGATCACTACAAGAACTCGTCATCATCATCATCATCATAATCATCAGCCTGTTTAGGTGCACTGCAGGACGAAGGCCTCTCCCAACGATTTCCAATCCACCCTATCCTGAGCGAGTTGGTTCCACTTTATGCCCGCAAACCTTTTCATTTCATCGCTCCATCTAACGTTTTCCGTCTCTTGGTATCCATTCCGTCGCTCTTACTGTCCACCTGTTATCCTTCCTCCTCATGATATGTCCTGCAGAGGTCCACTTCTTTCTTTTAATTGATATAATAATATCGGCTACTCCTGTCTCTTCTCTGATCCATTACGCTCGTTTTTTATCTCTTAGCGTTACCCCTATCATTTTTCTTTCTATTGCACATTGCGTGCTCCCTCCCACAAGAACTCGTATATTACTTTTAATACCACTGGCAGGGGGCACATTTTCGAAAGAATGGCGGCACACCGATATTGCGATGATGCCAAACCATGCGAGGGGCCGTTTTTGAACTAAGTGAGACCCACCTCACAAGCTTCATGCGTAAGTCATGTGAAAACATCGTTGGTGCTAGACATGCCAGAGAAATGTCCATAGTCCTTTTGTCTCGTTTAAGAGATTGCACCATTTTGATGATGCAGCAGGGCCGCGAGGCGAAATGTTGAGGCCCGTGTGCTGTGCGATGTCAGTGCACGTTAAAGAACCCCAGGTGGTCGAAATTTCCGGAGCCCTCCACTACGGCGTCTCTCATAATCAGAACTGGTTTTGGGACGCTAAACCCCACAAAACAACAACAACAACAAGCAGGGCCGCGATTTGGTGTATTCACTATATAATTTTCGTGACGAAAGTTTCAAGTTCTTCAACTTATCATCGCGACACTTCCCCGCTGCCCCTTTGCCCACTGCTGGTAGTGTTTGTGCCCCCATGAAGTGATTCCCCGCGAGGTATCTACGTGTGGTAGCCACTGCAATGAACGCAAATGTGTCAAGAACGTTATTGCTGCGGTAAGTCAGATAAAACTGCCCATTAACGCTGTAATGTCACTGTTAATCAGCGCTTTGTCACTGTTTGTCGCTACCGAAACTAGTTGCTGAGGCCTGTGTATGCATGCCACTCACGAAGCTTTAGGCCACTGTTTAAGCCATTCGCCTAATTGATGAGCGCGCACCTGCACATGACAACTCGCTGTACTTACGCACTGGGATATCGTGGAGCGACCCGCGAGCTGAAAGAGAGAAATTGTATATATATTTAAGTACGAGAGAAGAACTATTCACAACTATTTATTAGCAACATCATGCGTACACATCATCTATCTTCACGATGCATTATCCACCATTCCACAGCCCCTACAAGGAATCGTTCAAGATGGCGGTAAGCGTAACTCATAAAAAGCCCAGCTCTCTGCTTCTTCCGCACGCCCAGGACTTTCTGCGTAGATGATACATAACACCGATGCCTCGGCTGTGCTGAATGAGGACCAATCAACGCTGTCGTCATACCTTTAAAGCGATCGTAATCAGAGCAACAGACCTACCAGGTAGCCCCCTGATAGTATGGGGAAGCGCAACTTTTCCCACAATTTACAAGCGATAGGGAATATTCAAATGTAAAGCGCTATCTGTTTGCATCCCTGTAAGTGTCCTCGGCCATGTTCTTCAGGGCGCCTGAAACCCAAATTTTTTCTCCCATGTCTGGCTCCCCCTAGCACACTTGGAAAAGATCAACCAGCCACCATCACCAGTGTCGCCACCTATAAAGTGGTATATAAAGGAGCTCCAGGAGAGAGACTCGCTCTGTCTGCCGAGCGTTGCCCGCAGTGTCTACACTGGGCAATAAACGTGTATCAATTCTTTGTTCGCAAAATGCTAGGCTGTCTTCATTACCCGCCGTAATGCGTGGTAATATAGCAAGGGCGAGGAGGATGCGATAATGAAGCAATGACGAGTAAACAAACGACTGCCCGTCGTACGAGGAACGACTTACCTCGTACTTGCAAGCAAATGAAGTCGCCGAAGAGGATAAGGTCGATGCTTTTGTGAGCCTTATGAGTTCGAAGACGTACGCTTGTAATGCACTCACAAAGGAAAGAAAAAGAAGACGACAGGACAGCATATAGACAGAACGCTAGAAATGCATTACAAGTTGACAGTCCGACTAGCCCAGCTAACCGCTTTGAACCGAGACGTACACGCTCCTTTAATCACTTTCAGCACCGGAGCTACCGCCAACCACAATGTTCGCTGCACTCAAGAGCTTGCTGAAAAGTCACTTGTGGCCACACACATCTGTCATCGCAGAAATTCTACAAGCGGTCACAACGAGACAGTGAGACCATTGCTGAATTAGTCGCTGAACTGCGGAACATGGCCCGGACGTGTGAGTTTGAAAGCTTCCTTGACCAGGCACTGCGTGATCGTGTCGTGTGCACGAAGATATCCAGCGTGTGCACTTCACTCAAGGAAATGGACGGACGTTCCAATGCGCAGTCGAAAAAGCGCTCGCTATGGAGGCAGCAACCAACAGCACTACTATCGTTCACACAACGGTAGGAGGGGTATCCGATACACAGAAGGTCCATGGAAACAGAGGAGTGCCGGCGCCGGCTGTCGTGTTGATTATCTATAAACATGCGAGCTCCCGGGTCATGCAAGCAGGGCGCGCTTGCACAGAGGGGATCGTGTTTCAAGTGCCAGAAGAAAGGGCACATTCCGGGAGCTTGCAATAGCACTGCATAGAACAAGGGCCAATTTCCGACAAAATTGAAAGCTCGCGAAAGCGGATGGCGACGGCGTTGTTAACGTCAATTGTCGTGACCACTACCCAGTTACTTTTGAAGTCACGCCAACAAAAAGCCGCTCTTAATGGAACAGGACACCAGTACCGCAGTGTTAATCATTCCGCTGCAGCACTTTAAGCTGCACAATGATGAGAAGCTATCACCGACTTTATTGAAACTGCGCACGTATACTCCAGCAAGTGTTGTGCCAAAAAGGTGCGGTTGACGTCGAAGTCCGATACGACGATCAAATTGAGGCTCTAGCGCTATGTGTCACAGACGCAAGCGGACCTGCCCTTTTCGGTCGAGACTGTCCTCGAGCTATCCCTCTCAATTAGAAGAGCACCTTCTCCTTATCCCATCTCGCATTATTACCTCCAATTCTGATGCTCCTTGGTTCAATGCGCATCTAAAACATCTACGTAACCGCAAACAACGCCTATATCGTTCTACAAAAAACTCTCCAACTGACACACGTTTGTCTGCTTATAAGTCCGCATTCGACACGTACGTAACAGCACTAAAGAACGCTAAATCTAATTTTCTATCTAACGTACTTCCATCTATGTTAATGACTAACGTTAAAAAGTTTTGGAGTGTAATCAAGCCCTTGCGCAATGATTACGTAACTCTGGAAGTCCCATTGGGCAACCATATACCTAATGAACAGTGTGCTGCCACCCTTAACGACGCATTTGTACAAAATTTTTTCCATTTCCTGTCATGACCGCCTACCTCCTACTCGCCAGTATGACTACGTAGCTATGCCTCCAGTGATAGTTGAAACTGCTGGCGTTGCGAAGCTAATCGATTCCCTGAATCAAAACTCATCGCCTGGTTACGACTCTATTAACGCTAAATTTCTAAAGAATACAAACGCCATTAGTTCTATTATCTTAACCAAACTTTTTCAGCAATCACTGGATACGTCTGCTCAACCTAGCCAATGGAAAATCGGGAAGGTGTTTCCACTGCATAAATCAGGTAACAAAAATCTACCAGCCAATTATCGCCCCATCTCACTCTCAAGTACTTGCTGTAAGTTGCTCGAATATAGAATTTTCAAACATCTTGTTAACTTCCTTGAATCAAATGCATTTTTCACACCAGCTCAGCATGGCTTTAGAAAAACATTTTCATGTGAAACTCAGCTTGCAATCTTTACGCATAAATTACATCGTATTCTTTATCGTTCATCATTTGCAGATTGTATTTTTTTAGACTTCGCTAAAGCTTTTGATAAGGTCTGTCATAAACTTTTACTTTATAAACTAAGACAGCTGAACCTTGACACTAACATCCTAAAGTGGATTGAATGCTTCCTATCAAATCGCACTCAGTTTGTTACCGCAAACGGCCATAACTCACCACTTCGAAGCATAACTTCCGGTGTACCGCAAGGTTCAGTGCTCGGACCTCTTTTATTTCTCATTTATATTAATGACCTCCCTTGCTCTCTATCATCCCACGTTCACTTATTTGCTGATGATTGTGTTATCTTTCGTGAAATAACTAAGGCACAAGATCATAACCACCTTCAGTCGGATCTAACCACTGTAGCTAATTGGTGTAAAAATTGGTTAATGGAACTAAACGTTAGCAAATGTAAAGTGATGCATGTATCCCGAATAACTAACAGCATGCATACATATTATTTAAACAATGTTCCCTTGGAAGTGGTTAACTCTTACAAATACCTAGGTGTGCATATCTCTGCTAACTTATCTTGGAATGTTCATACCGGCTATATAATTAATAATGCTAACCGCATGCTTGGTTACCTGCGCCGTAACTTTTCAACTGCCCCTTCATCCCTAAAAAAGCTTCTTTATACTACCCTTATACGTCCGAAACTAGAATATGCATGTGCTGTTTGGGATCCTGCCACTGATAAACTCATTAATTCATTAGAACTCGTTCAAAATAATTCAGTTCGTTTCATCTTACGTAATTATAATAGAACTGCAAGTGTGTCTGCCATGAAAACTAACCTTTCGCTTAATTCACTTTCTTCTCGTCGCAAAATCTCACGTTTAGTTCTTTTTCACAAGCTATACCATCATTCAACACTCCGCAATGATTTCATTTTTCAGCCACAGTACGTATCGCCTCGTATCGACCATCGTTATAAGGTTGGTGTCGAATCATGTCACACTAAAACGTTTTTGCAGTCATTTTTCCTTCGGTCATCTACGGAATGGAACTACCTTCCTGATGAAATCGTATCCATTCACGATACCCAAAGGTTTCGAGCGTCTTTAGCTAACATTTTATAATCGAAGCAATTTTCCTACTATATGTTTGTAACTTAAGTGCATTTTGTATTTTGTATTTTGTTGCTACCATTTTACTGTCATTCTTTTGTACCAATTTCTTACGACGAGCTAAAACTGTATAATTGAGAAGCCTTTGTACTTGACCGTTCGGGTTATTTTATTGTTTTCATTTGCTGTAACCCACTCCCCTCTTTAATGCCTTTGGCCCTGAGGGTGATAATATATGAAATGAAATGAACAAGCTCGCTCCTGCGATTTGTTCTCAAACCCATGGCAACGATCATGTTGGAAGTCTTATTGCAGAGATATAGGGATCTTTTCAAAGACGACTATCTCAGGCGAGCGCGCACAACTGTTCTTGCGAGAAGATTCACGCTTGCTGTTTCTGAAGGCAAGAAGCGTACCGTTTGCTCTTCAACCAGATGTTAAAGCCGAATTGCAAAATCTCGAAAAATTTGCCATCAGAACAACTGTCACTACAAGGCTTTTTCGCGACACCGGTGATGCCAGTAGTGAAGAAGAACTGCGGGATCCGCTTGTGCCGTGATTACAAGACGACCGTCAATCCCTATCTGCACACGGACCGGTGCCCATTCCAAGCATCTAGGACCTACTTACCGCCATTGCAGGTGGTCAGCAGTTGTCAAAAATTTAGCTGAGTGGGGTCTATCAGCAGGTGTTCAAGGCGAAGGATTCCAAGAAATACCCAGCGCTATCACTCAGGAAAATCTACACCGTGAACCATTTGTGAGTTCGTTGTCTTACGCACCAGGTATTTTTCAGCGTCATGGACACGATGCTAAAGGATTCAAAGGAGTTATCTGTCACATGGAGGATATCCTTATAACCTGTAAATCGAAACAAGAGCAGTTTGAAACTTCGAGGCCGCTCTGAAGCGCCTGTTACAACGTGGGGTCAGAGTACAGTGGAACAAATGTTCCTTATCCAAGAAAACTTTATTACGTCGGACACATAATTTCCGCCAACGGTGTCCAACCATCACATTAGAACACGGCTGCGCCTATGGAGGCCTCTGAACCAACCATCAAGAAGCAGCTGTAGACCTAAGGCATTCTCAACTACTATGGAAAGTTTCTGCAAGACCTGCGTACTCTCGCATCCGTTCTAAAAGCCACTGAAACAAAGCGTACCTTGGTGTTGAGATGAGACCTGCCGATAGTCTTTTCGACGTATCAAAGCTTCCATGTCAAGTTCACCGACTCTGACGCACTACGAGCCAAACAAACAGTGCAAATGGCTTGCGAGTCCAAATACGGGGCAGGTGCCTTCCTTGTCATGTTTTGGATGATTGAACTGTGTAGTCAGCGGCGTGTGCTTCCCAAACTTTGTCAGATGCCAAGAAAAGCTAGTCAGGTAGAGAAAGAAGGTCTCGCAGTTGTATTTGGAGTGAAAATACTTCAGTACATCTATGGGCGATGTTTCCCTATTATAACAGATCACAAGCCGCGGCAAACAATTTTCGGACTGTAGACCGGAATTCCACCAAGAGCAGCAGCTAGCCCAAAACGCTGGGCCGTTGCGTTGTCTGCTTACCTTTATACACTGCTTTTCATGAAGTCTAGCGATATTGCTCATGCAGACTGTCTTTCAAGATTGCCTGTTAAATGAGAACAGCCGGCGTAAAATTGTACAAACTGCGTCTTGATGTGCTACGAGTCACAAGTGCACACATTGCACGTGCTATACGCAAGGATACGACAGTCACTCAAGTTTTGAAGTGGACTGGAAAAGGTTAGCTGCCATCTATGCTGGTTTGGCGATGGAAACCCTTTTTCGATAGAAAGACGGAGCTAATGATCTACCAAGGTTGCTTATTGTGAGGCATGCGTGTCGTAGTTCCTCAACAGCAGCAAGCCCTCATAATGGAGGGTTTACATAAGGGCCATCCAGGAGTCGCAAGAAGAACTGGCGAGAAATTATGTATGTTGGCCATCATTCGATGCTCACTTGGAAAGCGCGTTAGAAGTTGTGAAGCTTGTCAGGAGCAACGGTCGGCACCCGGCGCTGCACCACTGCACCCACGGTCGTGGCCGACACTACTTTGGGGAAGACTTCCCTAGGAATTTGCGTGTCCTATGCGAAACAAAATGTTTTGAATCGTAGTGGACGCCAATTCAAAATGGGTTGAGATCCTCCCTCTGAGTGAAACCTCGGCAGAGAAGACAATTCATTGCTTGACAGGATTATTTGCTCGCTTCGGAGTATGTCAGACGGTGGTTAAAGACAAGGTCTCTGAATGCGTCAGTGCCGAAATTCAAGTTTTTATCAAGCATCTCACTTGCATAACAAGACATATCACTTGCGCACCGTACCGTCCTAGCACAAACGGGCTACCATTACGTTTTGTTGAACCCTGCGAATCAGCACTGCGAAAAGGAAAACCAAGCACGCGCTTACAATCAATTTAAGCAGATTGCCCGATGACCCAGCCTTTCCTGCACATTTCCTGTTCGTGACCCTGTTCTCGTTCACAATTATCGTGACTCGCCACGTTCGGTACAAGGTGTTATAGCGCGACAGACCGGAACTGTTCCCTACACCGTGGATGTCACATTACAGGAATCATTCCCTTGGCAATCGCACGGAAATCAGCATCTCCCTAGTGAAACGGAAATTTGTTTCAAGTTAGCCAACCGTCTGGAGGAATCTGCTACCCTTGGCACATCTAACAGTCAAGAGACGCCTCAAGAACGTGGTGCAAAGAAATAAGGACTCCGCACAACCATTGGCTATGCCAGTACAGGCAACACGAGCTTTCAGCCCTCGAGAAGAGCGATGATATCCGCGACGCCAGTTTCCGCAAAGTTACCAGACCGGCTAAGAGTGTGGTTCCCTCCACAAAAAAATAAAAAAAAAAGACGGGGGGAGGGGAGGTGTCATGTCTCGCTGCTCCTAGAACAGTGGGAAAATAACAAGAAGCAACCGTGTCTGCTTGCTCGTGACGCCACCTATAGAGTGGTATATAAGGGAGCTCCAGGACAGAGACTTCGGCTCTCTGCTGGGCGTTGCCCACAGTGTGTGTCCGTAATAACTGCGTATGAGTTCTTTGTTCTTTAAGTGCTAGGCTGACTTTTCATTACCCGCTGTAATGCATCGGAATACAGCAGCACCTCAGCCTGTATCGGCTGCTTCCTGCCGTATCTTTGCCGTCGCGCCGCTATGTTTTTCCGCTGCTACGTGCCACTGTGAACACATCTGCGACACGCCGGGAACAACGCAGCACTCTTTGCAACCAAATACGCTAATTATTTGAAGGGCGAAATAAACAATCGGTCATCGCCGAGCAGGAGGTCTCATGAAGTTGATCAGCTTTGAGTGTGTTCGGAGCTGTGGCCGGCACGCTTAAAATCGCCGTTTGACCTCGTTTCGATCTTTCCTGTATACATGAGTTGTTCTCCCAGTCATGAAAGCAATGACAGACTTACGACGCACACATTTTTAACACGTTTGTAACGGACACTTACGTCGTCACGCACAAGCTTGAGAGTATGATAGTATAAGCTTTTTCCTTGCCGCACTGCTACTCAGCGCCGAAAGCTAGTGTTCGCGAGATGAAATCTTAAGTCGACGGCGTGGTTCGAGCATGCACAATACTATGTTTCGAAGCACTGCGCGTGTATTATGCATATCCGGAAAATTCGCTGACATGTTATTAGTACAATAAACATGCGAGGCAGGTTGCAAGTTTCCTAATGCTGCGCTATGAATCAACGTTAATGAAGCCTACATTCTCTATATATAATAAAAAATTCGCGTACGCATACTGCACGCGTCAATGGTGCACGATGATTGATTTACTTTAAAAATTAGGCGCTCGTTAGCGAGGCTTCAATTACATAATAAGCGCAACACTTAAAACTCGAAGTATGCCGACAACATAAGAATAGCATCATATCATATGTGACATTAAGAACAACACAAAATAGCCTTAAGGTAGACTTGGAGAGCGCGTGTTTGCAAAATGGGTGGCTTACAGACTTACAGTGTTTGTGCAGGTGCAAATTAATTATACAACACGTCAATGCCACCAAAAAGCGCACACACATATAAATGGCGTAAACATGCGGGGTGCTAGAACATCAAGAAAGAAAAAGGATCCGAGAGAGAGGAATAAATGCACAATTAGTATTAAACTAACAAAAATACAATAATGTACATATATACATTATGGAAACAAATTCTATTCAGGAAAGTGCAATATAACGCAAACATGTAGTCCAAATATTGAACATCATATTGAGATTTTAGTTTGCATAATGTCTCCACGTATCCGATAAAGCCTAATGCAATTTGTTTTCTAGGTGCAACAATGTTCGTGTTCGTCGTCCTCCCCTTTCTCCTCTCTCGTGTTTTTGGAACACGGTGAATATGCGTTCGTGGCACCTCGCTGATATTGATTCATTGACAGCTACAAACATGTTTGTAGCTACAAACATTGTAGCTACAAACATGTATTCATTGACAGCTGCAAACATGTACCAAATTGTGTCTTCGCCACAATTTGGTACATGTTTGCAGCTGTTTTTTGCCTCTCGATTGACGGTTCACTAACGCAGATATGTTCACTTCGAACACATGAAATAACCGGTGCTTTCCATATGAGAAGTCCAGATAACTGCGTTAGTGAACCGTCAATTGTACTGACTGACAGTGCATTTCCCTTCCTGGACCTCAAACTGATGTCTTACATGTTTAAGAAGATTTGTGCTTACTTTTCTATGGATTTTGGAGGTATCATTTCTATCGTCCCTCCGTTCATGCGCATGCATTGTTTTAGCTAGTCCGTGAGTCCATGTACATGTATCTTTCCTTTTTCAATAAACTGAGTTGTGAGTCAGTGCTGGTGGTAACCTTGCCTACGTCCGTGTCTTTATGTGGGCGCTGAAGTAAGCATCCATTATAAAATATTATCAATGCCTTGAGAACAAGCGCAACGTTGCCGTACACGCTCTTGTTTGTTTGTCACAATTAAGAACAGCGGAGAAATCTGAGACCAGTGAAGCCACTCACTGAAACTCTACGTATATGTCGGATTATTCCAAAGACAACGAAACAGTCGCATTCGTGCGCACAGATATCGAATCTTAATCGGTCTTGGCCATGGTATGTGCATTTCGGTGTATCTATGTGCGACAGATATAAGTCATGAGCTTGTTCGCATTTTCTTTCATCAAGACTTGGCGCTTGCCATTATCGTGTAAAGAATGATAACCCAAAGTGATGATTGCACGTTCCTCATGAACGCAAAGAACAGGGCGCGTGAGGATAACGCATAGAAAGCACGCGAAAGAGACGGCTATCCTTGCGGTGCAAAAATACACCCCATATACGGCTTCTCAGACTCATTTCTGCGGCCCGACTAGGTGTCATGTGGCTGTAGGAGCGATGACTCATTTTTAGTCTCACTGCTGTATGCCCGAAATAAGAAGCATAACCGCTGTGGCCATCAACACTGTCACCATAATGATCAGCCCTCTGCGCTAAATACCGAGCAAAAGCCTTTTCCATGTAACTGCAATCGTCGCGGTTCGGCGCCAATTGCGGTCGCATTACACGCGCGAACATCTTGACTACATCTGCACGGTAACCAAAAATTAGCCGATATGGGAGCTTTTACTCAGCGCTACTTCTTAGCGGTAGAAACACAAAAGGAAGGTCCCACAGTAGAAGAAAGTTCACTTAACAAAACACGTAGCGTAGTTCAATTAACAAAACACTTAACAAAACAAGTAGCGCTGAATATTTGAAGCAACATGTGTGACCGACTAGCCCCGCAACGTGTTTTAGTTAAGGGAGCTTTTACCAGCGTGTCAACCGCAAACATGCTCATGCCTCAACCATTTACTCCGTCATAGCGAAGTGAATACGCACATGTCTTCAATTTACCACCGTTGCTATGCGATGGAGTATGAAAACGACATGATCTTATTATACTACCCACGGAGTTTCAGCTAACGTGGTCAAAAGCTCCCCATGAAAGTTTATAACAACCATCTTCAGTATCGACGCACTTGCGTCGGTGTGGTGTGTGTGCGTATGTGCTCGCGTGTTTGTTTAGTGCTTCCGTGTGATGCTCCAGAGCATTGGTTGGTTCGACTAACCGTCTGTGGCTAATTGTATCTGTGCGTGCTCGCGCCTCTGCTTAGCGCGTTCGAGTGAAGCACCACTTTACTTTTTGATATAACGAGTCGTGAACGCTTAGTGAATTTGTAAAGGCCGATCAGTGTTCTGTGTAAACTTGTCAACGCTGTTTCCGCTGTTGAACCGCACTGGACTGCCCTGCTTCTCCAGCCAGAAGCCGCACGCCGCACATCGACCAGATGCACAGTGATGTGCGAATCGAGAATATTTTGTTATGAAGTGGCGGGGCACCACCACCCAGCGAGTACTGACGCGGTTTTGGGCCTCCGAGATTATCAAGCAAACTTTTATACGAACAAGCCGGGATTATCGGAAAGCAAACGTCAACACTATCGACCGGAAGAAGAAAGGGCCAAAAGGATACCAATTTACCCAGGCAGACGAAATGTTAATAATGTAGTGAAGAAGAGTGGCCTGTGAAACAACCGCATCGCCATCGGCATGAGCTCGTGACTGTTTCGCTGGGCCGACCGCTTGTTCTGACCGCTGCTCCTGTCTCTGTGTCTCTGCCAATAAACCCCTTAGCAAGTGGTGGAGGCTGCCGGGTTTCATCCGCCCAAACCTGGAACTTCGGAGTCGCACTCTACGTCCCATCAAGGCCGACGACACAAGCGGCACCCCTCCAACGACGCCACCCCCCGTGGTATGTGCCGGTACCTTGCGCCAGCGAGATCCCCCTAATTTTTCCGGCACAGACGACAAGGACGTTGAAGACTGGCTCTCCACATATGAGCAAGTAAGTGCTCATAATAAAAGGGCCGACGATAGCCAGCTGGGCCACGTTTTGTTTTGTCTTTCCGAGGTTGCGAAACTCTGGTTCCTAAACCACGAAGCGGAACACGCTACGTGGTCCGACTTCAAGAGGAATTTCACGCAAGTTTTTGATCGTCCAGAAGTACAGAAACTCCGTGGCGAACAGCGGCTGCGCACTCGATGCCAACAAACGGGAGAAAACTTCACAAGCTATATGGAGGACATCATCAACCTTTGTGGACGGGTCAATGCGTCCATGTCGGAGGCAGAAAAAATCAAACACATAATTAAGGGCATTGAGGACGATGCATTCCGAATGCTGCTGTCCGAGGCTCCTAGCACTGTCGTTCAAGTGACCGAACTTTGCCAAAGCTACGATGAGTTGCGCAGCCAACGTCTTCAGACCAGACGTCCCTCTGCGCCTGATGACTCACTCTCTCAGTCTTGGCATCGGAGACGAGCACGCTCCTCTGCTACAGAAAATTCAGGAGCTCATTCGCGCTGAGGTGGCTCGTCAGCTATCTTTGTTGCCTTGCGTCCCAGGACCACAACAGCCTTTCACGTCCACACTTCGCGATTTCATCCAGGAACAAGTCCCCCAAGCTATTTCTCCAGCCTGTGAACCACCGCCGGTGACTGCGCCTCTCATGTATGCCAACGTCGTTGCCCGACCTCGTCCGCAGACGCTCCCGCCGCCGTCAATGCATGTACCGCCGACCAGTCCTTATCGCCCGCCAACCGGCCCCTATGGCCTGCCGAGCAGCCCCTATGAACCGCCGAGCAGCCCCTATGGACCGCCGAGCAGCCCCTATGGACCACCGACCTATTCCCCACCATCTTTGCCGCAAACAGGCAGGCAACAGTTCCCGGCTTCCCAGCCACGACCCGGAGGGTACGTCAACCAGTGGCGCACCCCTGATAATCGCCCGATATGTTATGCGTGTGGTGGTGCTGGTCGCGTGGCACGTCTTTGCCATCGCCGCATGCTTCCTTTCTCGAACACTCGACGGGCGCCATCGTTCCCTCCTCACTTTTCATCGGCGCCTTCCAGTCTTCCTCCCGCTTCATTCTACCCTGATGGCTCATCCGCACCTACACAACACTCGCCATCGCCACGTCATCGCTTGCTTTCTCCGATGCGTCACCGTCCCGTACCCACTGAGCAGGAAAACTGAAGGCCACAGTTCCTGAGGGACAACCTGCGTCCACGTCGAATAGTACAAGCCCTCGTCCCTCCCCTGCCAATGAGATCGAAGTGTCAGTCGAAGGAACCGTTGTCTTAGCGCCTGTCCATACAGGAGCCGCCGTATCTGTAGTTTCCACTGAACTGAGTCGCGCTTTATGCAAGGTTACGACGCCATTATCTGGCCTGTCTCTTCGAATGGCGAACGCCCAAAACATAACGCCCCTCGCTGCGTGTACCGCTAGACTCGTCATTCAAGGAGTTGTGTATACTGTCGAATTCGTCGTGCTTCCCTCGTGTTGCCATGACATCATTTTAGGTCGGGACTTCCTCGCAACTAATAACGCCATTATTGATTGCTGCCGCGCCGAGCTTGAGCTATCCGCACTTCGCGATGTTGACACTGTCGAACTTCGCCACCCTTGTGATAAGCTACTTGTATCCGAAGATATCGCCATACCACCCTTCTCTTCTGTGTCTGTCCCTGTGCCATGCGCCGCCATATCTGACGGACTTATTCTTTTTACGCCCTCTCAGACGTTCATAACCCGCAAATACTCCCCTCTGCCGTTTGCCTTGCTTACGCTTCATGGTGGCGTCACGACGATGCTGGTCGACAAATAATGGCGTCACCTTTACAAGTATTTTATGGTGAATGCCTCAGCAACGTTCAGCCTTTTGAGGCACTTCACATTGTTGACACTTCGCCCGCCTCCACTTTGACGGACCTCAGCACATTAAGCGATTATCCTCCAGCTGATCAATCACTACTCGATGCTTTTCATCGCTCTATCCACGACGAAACATCGTCTTCAGAACGAAGCCAGCTTCTCACCCTACTGCAGAACTTCCGCGCCTCTTTTTATACCCACTGTTCTGGTTTGGGTCGAACATCAGCCGTGTCGCACCAGATCGATACAGGAAATCATGCCCCCCCCTACGGCAACGTCCTTATCGAGTGTCGGCGTCGGAGCGCCGTGTCATTGACGACCATGTTGCCGACATGCTCAAGCGTGGCATTGTGCAGCCTTCACACAGTCCCTGGGCATCACCGGTCGTTCTAGTAAAAAAGAAAGACGGCTCCATTCGTTTCTGTGTAGACTACCGTCGCTTGAACAAGATAACGTGCATGGGCGTATACCCGTTGCCGCGTATAGACGATGCGCTCGATTGTTTGTAGGGGTCGCAAGTCTTTTCCTCACTCGACTTACGTTCTGGGTACTGGCAAGTTCCCGTGGAATCGTGTGATCGACCTAAAACCACATTTGTGATGCCTGATGGCTTGTACGAATTTACCGTCATGCCTTTCGGCCTGTGTAATGCTCCCGCTACATTTGAGAGGATGATGGACACCATACTGCGAGGCCTCAAGTGGAACACATGCCTCTGTTACCTGGATGACGTAGTTGTTTTCTCCGCTGATTTACCTACACATCTTGAATGCCTCGAACGCGTTCTTAAATGTCTCACCGACGTTGGACTTCAGCTAAACCTCAAGAAATGCCGTTTTGGTGCCCGAAAGCTCACAATTCTTGGTCACGTTGTCTTGCGAGACGGTATCCTTCCGGATCCAGCTAAGCTACGCGGTCGCGGACTTCCCAAAACCAAAGAGCTTAAAAGAGCTTCGAGGCTTCGTGGGCTTGGCTTCGTATTTCCGACGTTTTATTCGAAATTGCGCATCGATTACTGCTCCACTGACAAGCCTTCTTAGCGGCGGCACAGAACGTTCAACTTGGTCACCCGCCTGTGACGACGCCTTCGACAAGTTACGCCGCCTGCTAACCACGCCTCGCATTCGTCTCCATTTCGACCCTGCAGCCCCGACCGAAGTGCACACCGATGCCAGCGGAGTCGGCCCCGGTGCCGTACTCGCGCAACGCGGTTCCACCAATATGTCGTCTCCTACGCAAGCCGCACCTTGACTAAAGCCGAGGCTAACTACTCGGTTACCGAGAAAGAGTGCTTGGCGATTATTTGGGCACTTGGGAAATTTCGCCGTTACTTGTATGGGCGCCCTTTCGACGTCGTCACTGACCGCCACGCCCTTTGCTGGTTGTCCACCCTTAAGGACCCATCCGGCCGACTTGCTCGTTGGGCTCTTAAACTACAGGAGTACGACATTCGCGTTACCAACCGATCCGGTCGCAACCACACGGACGCTGACGCCTTTTCTCGCTCCCCAGTGTCCGAAGACAAAGCTCGCCTATCTGCTCTTGAGCTAGCCCTCGTCTCCCCAGACCTACACAACATGGCGATGGAACAACGCAAGGATCCCTGTATCGATTCGCTTATCAAGCTAGTTTCCAATTCCTCCACGACTCCACAACCTCGTGCCCTTCATCGCCAGGCCACCCACTTCTGCATACGCGACGGTCTTTATCGTCGCAACTATCTTTCCGACGGTCGCAAGTGGCTTCTAGTGATACCCCGTCATCTAGAGCACTGCACGGGCCGACTTTTTCCGGCCCGGGCCCGGCCCGGCCGCGTATTTCCTTAACATATCCGGAGCAATGCACAGACGCCGCTATTGGCCGCACGCGAGGCCACGTCAGCCCGCCTACGCATTTCCGGTAAATGTTTACAGTCGCACGCGCCGGCAGCCGGCAGAGAGAGTAACGCAGCCTGGCACGGGAAGGCTGCCGGCATTTTATCGCTGCCGGCGCATTTCCTGCCATATAGCTATTTGAAGCGTGTCCGTGGTTCGCCCGTGTCAGTGGAGGGCCCGTTGACATACGTCGCCGCTTCGCGGTGCGCCTTCGGCGCTCTCACTATTTTGCTCGTGTCACTACTGCCAGAGCCAGGCGCGTCAGCGACGGGCGCTGGCGCGCCCGCCGCTGAGACCCAACGCGATTGCGTTTTTAAAAGAACATTAAGAAGCGGCTCCTTCGGAGCAGTTGTGTTAGTAATAATAGTTCCCCCCGAGGCGCCGAGCCTCGTAGCCCCTTGATAAATTCTCTACTTCACCCCGAAAGAGAGAAAAAAAACCAAAACAAAAAACACACACATGCGCATCCGACATCTTTCTTTGTTTTCCCTCCTTTCCCACAGGTCTCGGCGCCCAAAAAAAGGATGAAAGAGCGGCACCTAGCACTCACACAGCAAGCGTCAAACCAGCGTTCTCTTGCGCACCGCGTTTACCCTTAACTGGCGCAGGTTTGAAAACCCACCAGCGAAAGGAAAACAATCGAAGGAATCGAAGGCGACGCAACCCCAACCGCACCGCCGGATTCCTCCCCCCACTCCGCGTTCGTAGGAACGACGACCGTCGTCGGAGGCGGGCACTGCGCGACTGCTGTGTGTGAGCAAACTTACCGGAAATGCGTAGCGGGCGGCTCTCATGACGTGGGGCTCGCGTGCGGCCAATGGCGGCGCAGAACGCGTCCCTATGCATTGCTCCGGATATGTAGTGAAATTACGCGGCCCGGCCCGAAAGCGCCGTGCTCCGGCCCGCCCGAGCCCGGCCCGGTGTTTTTAAATACGGCCCGTACCCGGCCCGGGCCCGAAAGGTTTGGGCCCGGCCCAACCCGGCCCGGCCCTGCCCAATTCAACCAATTATTCCTTCAGCATAAACAAGGCACTGTCCAGTCCTCTTATAGTGAGGATATCAGCCGCACTCAAGATAGTTTCCGGAGAGTGTCGTAAGAACTTATGACAGTGTCACGATTTGCACTGGTACTGTGTTTGCCTTCGGTTAATTACGCCCGTAACACTTTTGCGAAGGAATTGCAGGGGGATATATGAGGAGGCATAGCTGGCTGTCTCATGCACGCAGTTCTTATTTCATTTCAAAGAACGACTACAACATACAACGCCCACACAAAAGTGGAAAAACGGCGGAAATTTATAATTGAGTTTACATTAATTGCTGGGACTATTGAGTAAATAGCGCAGAACTTATCCTGCAAACTTCGTTTATTGCAAAATGCAACGAGAGAGAGAAAAAAAACGCGCTCTAACTACTCTTGGGAGGATTCGCCAGGCTGAGTAGCGTTATTAAACCTGTCGTTTCGACTCCTCGGTAGGCAACTGTCTCCAACGTACGCTACATATTCGTGCTAAATAGAAGAGAGTCCTCTCCCGCACCTTTGTTCGCCGAGTCACCGCCACCGCAGTGCCACAAATCTGTCAAAGCAAGCCACACACGTTAGCGAGCGAGAGACCGTCCTCGCTGTTCGCTTTGGATGCCTATCTCGTCGCCTTTGTGTGACCGTCCTCGGTCTTTCCAAGTGTTATACTTTAAATCAAGACCGGACTAAGGGCTTCCGAAATAACTGCTTATTAGAGCGCCGAAGTGAACTAGCCGGTGGCTTCTTAAGCGCTCCCCGTCGAACGCGGCGGGTCGGGTGTCCGGAGCGCGATTCCACGCAATGACTAGAATCGGGAAAGTGGGTTGCCGCCGAGGGCTGGAGGCCTCAGTGCTAACAGGGTAGCGAAGTCTGACTGTCTGTGGCTCGCAGCCGTGGTTGCAGTCTTGCAGCTAGCGGCTGTGACGGTGGAGGCGATGTGTGCCAGAAAGGAAAAAGAGGTGACTACGGTGGGCAGGAAAAGGCGGAAGATAAAAAGCAAACGTCTGAGAGGGGGCAGCGCCCACGTGGAAGGACATTTCACGCGGATCTGGCATATTCTATTGCTTCAGTATAGGCTTCATTTCAGAAGGGGTCAAATGTTCAGTCAATAAAATAAGTTGTGTGTTCCGTCATGTGAATGAACTTGGGCCCTTCTGCTTTTGTTTCAACATGTAGGCTGTTAAGCATCTCAAGTGCGGCACAGAATACTCAGTCTATGCCTCTGTATATAGCTTCCGCAAAACCTGTATAACTCACTACAATCATCTTATGTTAGCGCACGTGACGGTGATACCACAGCCGATAAAAGTCAACAAAAAGGTAGCGCACACGTCGCACACCGACTAAGCGAATCTGCCTAACAAATTCTACTCGTGCCGGGGAAACCCTACTTGCTTACCACAAACGCTGACGTCATTGACGCTTTGGTCAACGGAGCAGTGGGAACTCAACGAATTGGAATCGCTGGGTGCCCGTGCTACGCACGTGCTGAGGTTCCATAGCCGCGGAGCTGCCATACGTTTTTTTGACTAGAGGAGGGGCTATGTCTCCCGTTTTGATGTGTGTTACTAACCACTAAAATCTAAAAGCGGCAGAAGTTCGAGGGAAGATGGAAGCTTGAAGGGATGAAAAATTCGTCCACACGGGGTGTCGCTGGACCCCTTAGATATTTATGCGGTAAAGGGTGCCAATACAACCGCCTGTTACAAAGGGTGCTGCAGTAAATCATGTTGATTATCACTTTCTTTAGGTGCTTGCTCACTTCTTTCTCGGGAGCGCCTCCAGGTTTTTGAGCGCCATAAGAACACTTGTGCTCCGACGAATGAGGAAACTTATGAATTACTGACGAAATGTGACGAAGACGAAGGTGGCCGTGAGAATCAGCAAAAACATACTCGATGTGATGAACGTCCGAGTTAAATGCTAGTTCTGATTCGCTAATTGCCAAATCCTAAATATTTGCAACTGCCTTGCTAGCACAAAAATCAGCAACATCTGCGTGGATCGGCGAGCCTGTGACAAGAGTCACTTCGCTTCTTGCGCTTAAACTGCAGGAAAAGCAGCTGCTCAGGTAGTAATGACTCACGAGTCGCGTTGACCAGCCTACAGAGTCACGAAGGCGGAAGCAGGCACGGCGGGCATGCGAGCCTAGCTGCATACTCGAAATGTTCCCATGATACCGATGAGTACATCTTATATATGCACTAGGGCAGTGTACCTTGCTTCGCACTTGCCGCAGTGCTGCCTGACTACCATTTCTTTTGATACACGGTACGCAATAACGTATTTCACTCAATATAATGGCGGGATCTTCTATGAGGCAGTTTCCCGAAATTACATGTAACATACTGGTGGAGGCAAAATGCTAGACTTCTTGTATCGTGCGATTTCAGTGCACGCTAATGCACTTCAGGTGGTCTAAATTACCCGGAGCCTTCCACTACGGCGTCTCACATAGCCTGACTAGGTTCGGGACGTAACAAAACCCAAAAGCATACACGCGCCATTACCGACACGCATGAGACCCGGGCCTGATTCGGGCCTGACCCAGGCCCGGGCCCGGCCCGGGCCCGAAGCTCATGGGCCCGAGCCCGGCCCGGGCCCGATCCAACAATTACTTACCCGGCCCGACCCGGCCCGCGGGCCGGGCCGGGCCCGGGCTTTCGGGCCGGCCCGGGCCCGTGCAGTGCTCTACCGTCATCTCCATCACGCTATTTGCGATCCTTTCCATGCCGATGCCCAGTCTGCGCATGCAGGCCTCTTCAAGACCTATGCTAGACGGCGCCTCCGATTTTACTGGGGTGTCATGTACAAGTACGTGCGAAAGTTCATCCGCTCCTGTGCACAGTGCCAACGCCGAAAACTGCTGCCCGGGCATGCCTAGCCTTCGCAACCTCTTCCCTGCCCTACTCGACCATTTGACCGTGTTGGTATCGATGTATACGGACCGCTGCCATCCACACCAGCAGGTAACCGATGGATTATTGTTGCGGTAGATCACTTGACCCGATATGCCGAAACCGCCGCTTTGCCGACTGCCACCGCACGAAACATTGCATCGTTCCTGTTACGACATTTCGTTCTACCCCACGGTGCCCCTCGGGAACTTCTGAGGGATCGCGGTCGCGCCTTCCTTTCCGATGTTTTGAAAGCACTACGAGACGAATGCCGATTCGTCCACCAAACAAGTACAGGGTACCATCCGCAAACCAACGGCATGACAGAGCGCTTCAACCGCACCCTCGGGGATATGTTGTCACATTATGTCGCCTCTGGTCATTCGAATTGGGATCAAGTTCTTCCTTTCGTCACCTATGCATACAATACTGCAGCGCACGCTACGACTGGATTTTCCCCTTATTTTCTTCTGTACGGACGCGAACCCTGTAACACAGTTGACACGATTCTTCAATTCAAGCCTGATGAGTCCGAAACTACCCCGCTGCCCGAGGCTGCTCGACATGCCGAAGAATGCCGCCAACTTGCCCGCTCCTTTTCCACAGAGGATCACTGGCAGCAGCAGTCCCGTCAACCTGGCGCTCGTTCTGCACCAGAATTTTTCCCTGGCTCCTTCGTCTAGCTTCGTGTGCCTGCTCCCGCGCCCGGCCGCTCTTCAAAACTTATCGCGAAATACATTGGACCCTACCGGGTTCTGGATCAAACGTCCCCCGTCAACTACGCTGTGGAGCCTCTCACGCCGTCGACCGACCTACGCCATCGTGGTCGCGAACTGGTCCACGCTTCTCGCCTCAAGCCTTACTACGACCCCAACGTTGTGCCTTCGCCTTAAGACGCCAGGATGGCGCCTTTTTCAGTGGAGGGTAACTGTAGTGAAGAAGAGTGGCCTGTACAACAACCGCATCGCCATCGGCATGAGCTCGTGACTGTTTCACTGGGCCGACCGCGTGTTCTGACCGCTGCTTCTGTCTCTGTGTCTCTGCCAATAAACCCCTTAGCAATAAAATCATAGAAGAAATTGTCTCGGCCCATGCCTAGGCTTAGCTGGCTTGAGGAAAAGCTCCTACATGAATGTAAACATAAACTTCCATATAGCTACCCGCATTAGCCCCGCGATGGATGTAAATATTACTCGAAGACATCCACCGAAAAGCTCCCGTCATGAGGAGTAAACATTTTACCCCGCATGACCGGAGTATATTAAACCCTTTTCGTCAGAGGACAAGTCATTTACTCCCATCTCGGCTAATTTTTGTTTACAGTGTGCACACCCAAATTTGTGCCAATCCCTACCACACTTGCATTTCTCGGAATCGAGCCCGTTGCTGTTCCAGTGTATCGCCGACCATCCGGTATATTGCATACTATGCGCCCCGTACCATAGAGTTTCCTACTGAAAATACTAGAGGGAAATGTGGCGCAAGTACCTAAGGGAATTTCAAAGAAGGCGGTTCGGCCACCATTGGAATGATGGGTATGACACGGATTTGCCTAATCTTTGTTCGTCTGGCTTCGTATGCCTTCGTGACTCCAAAAAATAGGTCGTCTGCGACAAAATATTGCCCTAAAATGATAGATTTTAAAATAATTTTAAAATATCTTTTAAATATTTAAATATGTTTTAAAATATTTTAAAATATCTTTGCTCTTGCAAGTGACGTGCTAATGTTTTCAAGTATGCAAGTAAGTGCGTCTTCTAATAAACGGGATTCCGCACGGCTCTTTAAGCGCAGGGTAAGTGCTCCACTGGACTTCTACAAACTATATTGGCCAAACCGCTGCGCGAGGCCGCAGCAGAAGCACAGTACCGCCCTTCGTTTGGTGGTTGGTTTTGTGCAAAAAACTTGATGCTATATAAACAGCCGTGCCGTTGATCTCCTTCAGAAACTGCTCCTGAGCCTTGATCTGTGTTGTGATGCCAGTCGTGTGGTATATATCCATGGTCTCATGCTACGGCTGGTTGCGCATGCGTCGAGAGAGAGCGTGTGTATGTAGTATACTGTCCAGCATAGTTTTCTACTAAAATACTAGAGGGAAATGTGGCACTAGTGTCCATGGGAGCTTCAAACAAAGCGGTTAAGCTAGCACGGGAATGATGGGATGACATGGATTTGCCTAGACTTCGTTGTTCTGGCTTCATGTCGCTTTGCGACTTCAAGAAAAAAAGAGGCAGTTTACTACAAAATATTGGACTAAAATGGAAGATTTTGGAATAACTATGTGCGTGCGCAGGTACTAGTTCCTTTTTCGCGGCCACAAAAATCCTGAACACTCAGAAATTTAGGAATATTGTGAGATATGGCAATGTTGCCTCCTGTGCTTGTGCCCAGATTAGGAGCGTCCATCCAGGTTTAAGCTCCAGATGCAGTTGTGTTCGAACTTAAAGATTTGTGCTCCTGTAAATAAAGTGCTGACATTTTCAAGCATGTCAAAGGAAGATGTATCTTGTAAATATAAAAAAACGGGCTTTCGCACGCATCTTTTAGTGCAGGGCAAGTGCTCCACTGTATTTTTAGAAACTATATGCATGGGTCAAGCCCATGCGCGAGAGGCCGTAGCAGGAGCGCAGTATCGCCCATTGCTTGGTGGTTGCGTTTGTGAAAAAACATGATGTCAAATAAACAACCGTGCTGTTAAACTTCATCGTAAACAGCGCGTGAGCTTTGATCTGAGCTGACTTTTTGAGCGTCGTCCGCACGCGCGTCTGCATATAGCCCACTGGGCGTCTACTATGCATGATAACTGTGCGCCTGCTTCGCGCGTTCGGTCAGCGTTGAATGAATCAGACAGCGGAATTGACATGCCGTAGTACAAGGTATACGAACAGCCTTCTGACAAGGGATGTATGTCAGCCGTGCAAGCGACCCTACGGTTACAGATTCATCGCATCTGATACATAAGAGAAGAAAAAAAACAGCAAAACCACATGAATATGATTCGCGAGACGCAGCGCGAATATTTTCTTAAGTTGGGTAAAATACCGCTGCAAAGTATATGTGCAGCCAATCATTAAGAAACAACGAAACACTGCATGCACCTCATCATTGCAAACGACTTTGGTACATGCGACAGTCTGATGATCTCTAGCAGTAAAGCCAGTAAAGCGTACACTACACCGCTGCCTTCGTCGCATAATAAAAGGGTGTAGTAACCTCACTCGCGTCACTGAAGTTAAAAAACAGGAATGAATCAATCCACCAGAACGTTTGAAGCCGCAGGCATGAAGACTAGACAAATCCATGTCATACCCATCATTCCCATGCCAGCTTCACGATCGCAGCGCCTGTTTTCCCTCTAGTATTTTAGTAGGAAACTCTATGGTAAAGAGTACAGTGCTGCCGCTGCCTTCGTCGCGTAATGAAAAAGTGTAGTAACGTCACTCGCGTCACTGAAGTTAAAAAACATGAATAAACAAATCCACCAAAACGTTTGAAGCCGCACGCACGAAGACTACACAAATCCTTGTCATACCCATCATTCGCCTGTCAGCTTCACGGCCACAGCGCCAGTTTTCCCTCTAGTATTTTAGTAGGAAACTCTATGCTCTCCAGAGTATCATTGGGGGGGGGGGGGGGCGTTATTCTGTTCTGTACTTCTTGTGTTGAGGCTGCCGGTGTGCGCCTCGAGAATAAAGATATTCTACCACGCGCCCGGTGTCCGGCTATAAAAATCTGTGAGCTGACCTTCAGTGTCATCTGCAGGCGCGGCTGCCTATCGCCCAATTGGCGTCTACTAGGCATTATAACTGTGCGGCTGCTTAGCGCGTTCGGTCGGCGTTAAATTAATCAGACAGCGCAAATGAAATGCTTTTGTACAAGATATACAAGCAGCCTTGTCACAAGGAAGGTATGTCCGCCGTGAAAACGGCCCCATGCTCACAGATTCTGTCGCATCTTGTACCAATGAAAAAAAAAAAACAAGAAGCCCGCGTCGATAAGGTTCCCGACACGCAGCGCAAATATTTGCGCTGCGTGTCGCGAACCTTATCGCGACCACCAAAATACCACTGCAGATATGTGTGGTCATCAAGAGACACAACGATGATGATGTATGATGTTTCTTGGCGCAAGGGCCAGCTATGGCCAAAGAGCGCCATGTGCCATGGAGATGAGTTTCAAGGATGGAATGAGTTGGTATGATGTCTGGTATACGGCTGTATAATGGCCTTAAAATAATCGGTGTAGATACCGTAAAACATATACATCATAAAATAATGGGAGTGATCTGCGAGTTTCATGATCATGAGGGTAAGTGATGAAACATTAAGAGTTTATGTGATGTTGCTGTAGCACTGGAACCTCAGCACGGCCCTTAGAAATAAGGGTTGGGAGGTACATTGTGCTCTATGAATATCATCCCGTTGCAGCAACGGCCTCCAGGTGGAGGCCGCACTACAAGGACCCTGGCCAGATAATTTGCAAGGCGCGAGTTTCTTCTAAAAACTTTATGATGACATTAAAATTAATAAGTGGTTCGTTGTTTAAAAAGAATGCTGGGTGGAGGGGTATTTGCTGGCGGTATAAAGAGTGGAAGTACCTTTTTCTCTGATCTTCTAGTTCCTTGCACTGGATGAGGACATGGAGGACTGTAAGTCTGTCACCGCATTTACAGCACATAGGAGGGTCGCTTCCAGTTAAAAGATGTGAGTGTGTACTATACGTGTGGCCTATCCTTAACCTACACAGCATTACTTCCTTGCGTCTCGCTGTTCTGTTAATCATCCAGTGTCCTAAGTGTGGTTTTATCATGTGTAGTTTGTTTGATGTCTGTGCATCCCATTGCCTTTGCCAGTGTTTCCTTATATTACGACGCAGAAAAGGCTTAAGGTCTGTGGATGGGATGGGTATATTTATATTTGTATAAGAAAAAGGAACTGACGTAGCCTTTTTATCAGCAACAACGTTGCCCTCTATACTTCTGTGACCTGGCACCCAGCAGAGGACAATTATTTGGTTACTCATGTATGCTGAACAAAGCCAGTTATAGAGCTCGTTAAACACCGGGTTTTTGTGTTTTCGCAGGAACTTGATGGAGGTGACCACACTCAATGAGTCCGTATATACTACAGCATTCATAAGACACATTTGCTTGATATGTTTTACAGCGCACAAAATTGCGTAAGCCTCCGCTGTAAAAATGCTGGTATGCGGGTTTAATGCACCAGATATTGAGAACGAAGGTCCCAAAGCTGCATAGCCTACACCCCTAGTAGACTTTGAGGCATCTGTATACAATTCTGCAAAGGGATATTTTGTCTGGAGTTCAAGAAAATCTGAGCGTATATGTGCATCAGGTGCATGTTTTGATGTCTGCATAAACGAGAGATCACATTGGATTATCTGCCACTCCCAAGGCGGTGAAAGGGGAGTTGGAACCATTAAGACAGTCTCTTGAATGGGGATTCCTGTTTCTTCTGCAAGTTTCTCTATGCGCAGAGATAGAGGGGCCCGTACTGACGGGCGGCTATGGTGCAGTCTGGCAGTAGAAAGGTCAGATATGGTTGTGTAGCAAGGATGCCGAGTGTCAGATTTAACGTTAAGAAAGTATGAGAAGGTTAGATATGCCCTTTGCAGATGCAGTGACCATTCGTTGGATTCAACATATAAGCTTTCCACAGGGCTTGTCCTGAAAGCGCCGGTTGCGAGGCGTATGCCGAGGTTGTGCACAGGGTTCAGGATCTTTAGTGCACTGTCCGTCGCAGAGTGGTATATTACAGCAGCATAGTCAAGGCGTGAACGTACTAAACTCTTATAAAGACTAAGTAGACACTTCCTATCACTGCCCCATGCTGTTCGAGACAACAGTTTCAGTAGATTTATAGTCTTCAAGCACTTGGCTTTTAGATGTTTTAGGTGTGGGACAAACGTAAGCTTGGTGTCTAATGTAATGCCCAAAAATTTATGTTTGCGACTGACAGAGAGACGCTGCCCATTAAGGTAAATTTCGGGTTCTGGCAACATGCCTCGCTTGTTTGAGAAGAGGACGCATGTGCTTTTTATAGGGTTTAACTTGAAGCCATTTTCGTCTGCCCATTTCGAGAGCTTGTTTAGGCCAAGCTGTACCTGTCGCTCACAGATAGCCATATTGCATGACCTGTGGCCTATCTGTACGTCATCTACATAGATTGAATAGTAGAGCGGGCGGGGAATAACCATGCGAAGTGAATTAATTTTTACAATAAAGAGCGTACAGCTCAATACTCCTCCCTGCGGTACACCAGTCTCTTGAATGAATGGTCGCGACAGTACATTGCCAACTCTGACACGGTATGTCCTGTCAGAAAGGTAAGATTCAATGGTACTCAGCAGGTTGCCACGAATGCCCATACTAGAGAGATCACGAAGGATTCCAAAGCGCCACGTAGTGTCATACGCTTTCTCTATGTCAAGGAACACAGAGAGGAAAAACTGTTTATGTGCAAAGGCATCGCGGATTTCTGTTTCCATTCGAACAAGATGGTCGATCGTCGATCTGGATTCCCGAAAACCACACTGATTGGGATCTAGTATTCTGTTACTTTCAAGATGATATATTAGACGTCTGTTCACCATTTTCTCAAATAGTTTGCATAAGCAACTAGTCAATGCTATAGGGCGGAAGCTATTTACCAGAGAGGGATCTTTTCCAGGTTTAAGAATGGGAACTACTATGGCCTCTTTCCAAGCAGAGGGCATGTGGCCTGATAACCATATGGCATTATAGAGGCAAAGGAGGGTTTTCCTAGTTTCAGTGGGCAAATGCTTCAGCATTTCGTATGTCACACGATCAGAACCTGGTGCAGCTTTGTTGCAACAGGCTAATGAAGCATGAAGTTCTGCCATGCAAAATGGTCTGTTGTACGACTCTGTCCTTGTACATTTTCGGTCTAATGGCTGTCGCTCAATTCGTGCTTTGTACCTTTGAAAGTTTTCCGAGTAGTGCGACGAACTAGATGTGTGTTCAAAGTGAGCGCCCAGAAAATTCGCTTGGTCAAGCAGGCTATCTCCTTGAGTATTCACCAGTGGAAGTGTGCTAGACTGAGTACCAAATATTTTGTGGACTCTGTTCCAAACCTTTGACTCATCTGTATACGAGTTCACTCCCGATACATATTTTTGCCAGCTCTCTCTTCTCGCCTGTCGGCGTGTTCTTCGTCCCTGAGATTTGGCCTGCTTAAAATTGATTAGATTTTCCGCTGTCGGAGCTTCGCGAAGCAACCTCCACGCCTTGTTTTGCTTCCTACGTGCTTTGCGACACTCATCGTTCCACCAGGGAACGCGTCGTTTGCCGGGTGACCTAGTGATTTGAGGGATAGATTTGGACGCGGCATTGATTACAAAGGCTGTAAAGTATTCGACAGCAACATCCACATTTAACGCGCAAATATCAGCCCAGTTGATAAGAGTAAGACTTTCGAACAGTTCCCAATCAGCTGAATCAACCCGCCAGAGAGGCACTTCTGGAGAACATTCTTTCGATACTGATGCACTCAGAACGATGGGAAAGTGGTCACTCCCGTAAGGATCTTTAATGATGTTCCACTTAAGATATGGTAAAATTGTAGGTGATGCAATGCTGAGGTCTATAGATGAATACGTTCTGTTTGCAACATTGTAATACGTAGGTTCACTTTTATTCAAGAGACATGCACCAGAAGTGAAAAGAAACTGTTCGATTAGACGGCCTCGCGTATCGCAGCGAGAGTCGCCCCATAGATCACTATGTGCATTAAAATCCCCGAGGAGCAGATATGGTTCAGGTAATTGGTCTATTAATAGCTGCAATTCATGTCTCTCGAGCTGATAATGCGGAGGGATGTAAAGAGAGCAAATAGAGACAAGTTTATTGAAAAGTAAAGCTCGAACAGCCACTGCCTCGAGGGCCGTCTGAAGTGGCAAATGCTGACTTGCAATACTTTTATCAAGTATAATTGCCACACCACCGGATGATGTACCACCATCCTCGCGATCCTTACGGAAAGTCATGTATCTTCGAAGAAAGCTGTTATTTTTCGAATTTAAATGTGTTTCCTGCACACACAGCACCCTTGGGCTAAATTCACTTATAATTTCTTGGACGTCATCCAGGTTTCGGAGCAGTCCTCGGACGTTCCATTGAATTATTCTATCCATTGGAAAAGAAAAATTGGTGCTGTGTGTGCTAAAAAAAGAAAAAATGCACTTATTTTACTTATTTTACAGGGCCCTTGTTGGGTCCTGTAATGGGTGTTTTTTCTTTCCTGGAGCGATCGAGGGAGCCTCGACGCTCCTTGGGCGCTGACTGCGCCATTGAGCTGGGTGTTGTGTCCATTGCTTCGTGTGAAACGCTGGACACACGCTCTTGCGAGCGAGTTTTCCGTGAATGCCCCGCCACCAAGGACGAGGCCTGTGTGCCCACCAGCCCGGAAGTCGATGGTGTTGACAAAGGGTCTGAGCTGTGCTGGCTGTTGCCAGCGCTACCAGAGACCACTGGTGTAGCTGGCAGTTTCGTAGAAGGTGAGACAGCCTTGGCTGCTCCCTTCAAGGAGGCTGATGGTAGAACTGTAGGCTCACTGTCCGTGACCCTAACAGCTGCTTTCTGCCGAAGCGGTGCAGCCCCCCGAGACGCCGCATCGGCATAGGATGTGCCTTTCACAATTGAAAATCTCTGACGTGCTTCCTTGAAAGATAGGTTTTGTGTAACCTTTAACGATATAATCTCTTTTTCTAATTTCCATTTGGGGCATGACCGCGAGTACGCGGGGTGCTCGCCGTCACAGTTCGCACAGCGAGGTTCTCCCTGACAGTCGTCTGCGGAGTGACCATTCTCAGCACATTTGGCACAAGTCAGCTGACCACGGCAGCTCTGTGAGCCATGGCCAAATCTTTGGCATTGAAAGCAGCGGCGGGGATTGGGGATATATGGCCTGACACGAATTTTAATGTAACCTGTCTGAATGGACTCTGGTAAGTCTGTCATGGCAAAGGTCAGTACAAGGTGCTTCGTTGGAATCTCTTTGTTCTCGCGTCTTATCGTGATTCTCTGTACACTGATTACATGTTCCTCTTTCCAACCTTCGAGAAGTTCTCCTTCAGACAGTTCTAAAAGGTCTGCATCGGATATTACACCACGAACTGTGTTCAGTGATCGATGAGGGGTTACAGAGACGGGGTTTTTTCCAATGGCTGTGAGCTTTGAGAGTTTGCCATACTGTGCTTGATCACATAGCTCAAGCAGCAAGTCACCTGAGGCCATCTTTGTTACTTTGTAACCTGGACCTATTGCTTCAGAGAGAGACTTTGCCACAAGGAATGGCGACATTGTCCGAATGGTCTTTTCTGGGTTTTCGCTATGTAGAACGTGAAACTTGGGGAAACTTTCTTTCGTTTTGAAAAGGATGTGAACTGATGCTTCGGTGCGCCCCCTCTTGTAAGGGGGACGATCTGGAAGTGGAGGAAATCTCGACAGCATAGCATTAATATGTATTCAGCAATGATGCCTGCCACCCACCACCGAGCCCAACAAGGGGACGCGACGACATGGCTAAGCAGGATGTGTGCACGTCAGCAGTACATCATCACCATAACCAAATATGGTGTACCCAAGGTTGGCTACCCACACAAGGTTAACCCTTGCCGCCAGGAAATATGGAAATGAATGGAAGAGAGTAGAGGACAGGAAAGATTTCAAGAGAAAAGACGAAGATGTGGAGAAAGACAGGAAAAGGCGACTGCCGATTTCCCCAGGGCGGGTCAATCCGGGGGTGCCGTCTACGTGAAGCCGGGGCCAAAGGGGTGTGTTGCCTCTTCCGGGGGGCCTTAAAGGTCCAAACACCCGGTGTCGGCTCAACCCCCAGGATCCCCTTTTCCCCGGACACGGCTAAGCCACGCACGGCGACACGTGGGAGGGGGTCGAAACCCCCCCGTCGGCTCAGGTCCGTGGTGTCGCCACACACCAAACGCCTGCTCGCGCAGACGCCCCTGCGGGAAGAGACACAACGAAACAGACTGCATGGCACCTCTCATTGCAAACGACTTTAGTACATGCGACAAGCTCATGATCTCTAGCAGTAGCGTACACTACAGCCGCTGCGTTTGTCACGTAATCAAAACAAAAATTCACGTATCTCCACGAAGTGAACCATGGCGAGTGGGCGAAGCACGGGTGGTCGTTCGGCGGTACCGCAAATCATCCATGATATTTCCCACTCATGCATGCAAATGAGCGACAACGCATGTGTATGTTTACACACGCGTTGTCATTTATGCTCATGGTCTATATATAGG
This sequence comes from Hyalomma asiaticum, assembly GCA_013339685.2. Taxonomy (NCBI): domain Eukaryota; kingdom Metazoa; phylum Arthropoda; class Arachnida; order Ixodida; family Ixodidae; genus Hyalomma; species Hyalomma asiaticum. The sequence goes on from CM023481.1 coordinate 52,108,299, forward strand.
TCCATGCGCGCCCACGTCGTAGATCGTGCCAGAACGCTCACGCTGCGAATCCTTATGGTTCAACTGCGCACAAGGGAAATCTCCACAGCACTCCATTGCAAGTCAAGATCCAGTGCCTGTTTATATAGGGGGTGGCCGGTTAACGGTTACGCAGCGCGAGCAGTCGGTTTTTTCAATCAAGAAAGTCGCTAGCAGAAACTGCATGCGCCTGCGTTGTCTCTCGCGGGCGAGGGCGCGTTCCGTTCCTTGCCAGCTTGGGCCAGCTGTTGCGTATGCGCGGTGGGGGTGTCGACGGCGCAGGAACACAACAGGCTCGACCATAAGCTGCTTCGCATCTAAATGTGCAGTAATGTCACTTGTGTCACTGAAGCTGAAAAACAAGAATAAACAAATTCACCAGAAAGTTTGAAGCCGCAGGAACCAAGACTAGACATATCCACGTCATACCCATCATTCCCACTGTAGCTTCATGATCGCAGCGCCAATTTCCCTCTAGTATTTTATTCTAGTAGCAAACTCAAGGCCCCGTATAATCATTCTCGAACACTAATGTGCCATTACTTGATGTTTCTTCCATGAATCAGAATGTTATCTTGTGTCTTAAGGTCGCACCGACCAGTTTCGTTTGCACTGGTCGCTGCGTTGCCATCAGCCCTTCACGTGAGCCTCTAGTTTTCTGCCTCGTAGCTAGGTGACGCCTAGGTTCCGGTGTTATACACTTTTCCCTTGATGGACCGTGGTCTACTACCTTTGAGGATCTCGTAAAGCTAGTGTAAGGCACTGTGCTCGTTCTTGTTTTTCTGCTTATTTCCGTCCCGTGGCTGTGGTCGGTGGTCATTTCCTGCGTTATGCAGATGCATTGCCTTACCAGAGAGAAACCTCTGTTCGCTTCTAATAATGCTGCACACTCCTTTAGTTTTGTGCTTATATATTAATGGAATAACCTCGCTTTGTTGCCTCTTCATACTTTTCCCGAGTTGCTTAGGAAGGCAATGCCATCTGAAATTCGGAGGTGAATCCTGCATTCTCCATTAAAATTTATTGAGACCTTCTACCAATTGAGAGCTTTCGAGCTAAGTATAAACAAGCGCTTGAATCTAGTTTGCATAGGATGTATCACCCATTTCTACGCCCATATTTTTTAGGTTTTACGGTCTTCTTTTTGGAAGACTATGGTGGCTGTGGAGTCTTGCAAGTACGTTCCAGCATTATATGGTCCTGCTTCATGTTCTAGTTTTCCAAGCGTATAAGATTAAATCCGTGGTAATACTTACCCATAATCGAGTGGTTCGTCGTGTTTAGATCTGCAATCGAAGAATGGAGATTAGGAACGCTTTTTGCGAAATTCTGCTGTTACAGAACATCTTTGCCGGACAACGTTTACGTGCAGTGCCGTCATATCTGGTGTTATTCAGAAATAACTGAACTGGCATCTCTTTAACTTGGTTCACACTTAAGACATATCCTCACCCGTGCAAGAAAACGCATGCAAAGGAGAGAGATGCTGACAGGGCAGCGCTTGTCAGTTATGGTTTCCTCGCCCTTGCTTACGTTTTCCCTCGCTCCTTAGAATATTGTACGAAATATGAAGAGGATCTCAAAACATAAGCTGTAAGCATAAAACCTCATGAATCATTACAGCCGGTGAAGGCATATGAGAAGAGAAGTTGCGTAGCATACGAAAAATACGTAGCACAAATCTACTTATTGCCTTAAGTAGCGCCCATCGTGGCTAAAAGCCAACACACACGCTCTTCAGTCAAGTCTTCTAACGCAAAATGGGTGAGTTCGTTCTTCGCTCGTTCGCTACTATTAAAATTAATACTATGATTACTGTTGCTGTTGTGTTGTCGGCTACCAGCTTGCAGCCCCACAGACGGTTTCGCACTACATGCGGGGGATCGGCTCAAAAGGTTACCGCGCGTATGCGACACAATCAAGCCCAGATGTATTCATTTATTTATTCAAACACCCACAATTCCGCTCCGGTACTAGTAGAGGAGAGGGCACGGAAGCTGATGAAGGCATTCTTGATGTGGGATCAGGGTTCCTGGCGATAGAGGTGGGAAGGCGACTGCATTCGGGCTATTTGAAATCAAAATAGAAAAGAATATTAGCATTGTCGGTTAATTTTTTCAGAGAATATATTGACACGCAGTAAGCGGCCTACCCACTATGGGCACCGATCGCCAGGGAGATGAGGACGAAGAACACTCGGGCGCACGTGGTGTTTTCGGAACGGTTCGCCGCCATTAAAGAAGGTTCTGGCCTTTCCTTGTTGGACCTCTTGACATCTTCGTTACATTTTTCTGGTGGAGGTGCTGGGTAAATGATAGCATCGCCGGAGACGCAGCGTACTCCCGACTCGACTCCTGTGAGTAGTCCCGGTGAGGTCACTCCTGTACACGTACGAACTAGCCGTCGTCTACAAGGGCTTCAACCTGAGCACGGTCCGTTGGCTGATCGTTCCCGGATGATGAACCTGAACTCGCAGACCCCTGCTGCCGGTGTTGCTCCGGTCCAGCAGTACATTGGCAACCAGCCACAGACCCCGAGTGCCTTCCATGGTGATCCTACGTTGACGATTGGCTGGACCATTTCGACCGGGTCACCGCGTGCAACGGATGGAACGAAGACGGCAAGTTGCGGCGAGTGTACTTCGCGCTTCAAGACTCTGCGAGGATGTGGTTTCATAATCACGAAGCGACACTGACTACATGGGACGAATTTCGACGCCAACTGATCGCCGCGTACTCTAACGCCGACACCAAGGAACGAGCGGAGCTGGCGATACAGTCTAGATTTCAAGCGCCGAACGAGAGTGTCATGACGTATACTGAAGACATGGCTCGCCTCTTCAGACGTGCGGATGCATCAATGACGGAACCAAAGTAGGTCAGACATCTCATGCGAGGAGTTAAGCAAGAAGTGTTCGCAGGTCTTGTACGAAATCCACCGGCAACACTTACGGACTTCCTCACTGAAGCGACAGCAATGGAAAGGGCCCTTCGAGAACGTACCAGGCAGTACAACCGTAGCGTGCTAGAACTTTCGCATGGGACTCCTGCGTGCAGTAACATCGAGGACTTGCGTGAATTGATCCGTGTTGTGATCAGAGAAGAGCTGCAGAAAATGCGGTCAACCGATGCGCCGACTCCGTGAATATCTGTGGCGGAGATTGTGCGCGACGAAATTCGGCAAGCAGTTCCAGTTCCAGGCTACGAGGTACCTAATCGCTCCGAGATACCTCAACGCTACGAGGTACCTCAACGCTACGAAGTACCTCAACGCTACGAGGCACCGCAACCGCCGGAGCAAGCTCGGATGAGTTACGCGGAAGCCATACAGCGACCGTCGCTGTACGTCGCCTCAAACGTCGCGCACCCCGGATACACCGAAGCAGTATTCAGGCGTCGCAGTCCGCAGTTCGTCGATGAGTCAAGGCCCAGGAAGTGCGACGTCTGGCGGGCCCCTGATTACAGGCCTCTGTGCTTCCACTGCGGAGAGGCTGGCCACGTCTACAGGATGTGTCCCTATCGACGCGTAGGCCTTCGTGGGTTTCCGCCAAATGCACCCCGCCCGAGGCCTGGTGAGCGACCAGCAGAGATAGAGAACTTCATCGCGGGCCGAGATTATTCATCGGAGCATCGAAGGCACGAACCCCGCTCGTCGTCGCCTGCTAGATACCGATCGCCAAGCCCCGTGTCTCCTCGTGACGCTCGCCGACGTCGTTCACCCAGCCCTGCGAACACGGAAAACTGAGTCTAGCGACCTCCGGAGGTGAGGCCGCTGACGCCGACTGCATCGAACATCCTCCATCACGACGACAACGACGACAGCAGACTACCGTCCAGGCACACTCGGGTGTTCAAAGGCAAGTCGTGACGTCGGATATACTGGTTACGATAGACGGCGAAGAAGTTACAGCGTTAATCGATACTGGTGCGGACAGCTCGGTCATGAGTGGGGAGCTTGCATCAAAGTTGAAGAAAGTTTGTACAGAATGGACAGGGTCGCAGATCCGCACCGCTGGAGGTCATTTACTGATTCCTGTAGGCAGATGCACGGCTCGGGTAAACATTCGAGGATTTACATACGTCGGGTCCTTCATTGTGCTGCCCAGTTGTTCGAGGGACTTGATTCTAGGGATGGACTTTTTGCAGTCGAACGGAGCCATAATAAATCTGCAAAAATCAAGCGTCACCTTCTCTACGGCGAAAGCTATAGCAAATGACCCTGGCGCCGACAATAACGCAGAAAACGCCCTGCGAATCGTCGCAGACAACGTAACAGTACCGCCAAGAAGCAGCCTGCTGACCTTGGTAATGTGCGACGGATTCGACGGCTGCGAGGGCATCGCTGAGGCAAACATCCCGTTACTGTTGGAGCGGAACCTTTGTATTGCACGAGGCCTCGTTCAGCTCCAGAACCGACGTTCACTGGTGCTGCTGACAAATTTTGGTAATGAATATCAGCACGTACCGCAAGGCACAGCTGTCGCCTTCCTCCAGGAAATTGCTGACATCACTGATCTCGCCTCGCTAGGAACTGTTTCACACAGTGCGTCCCAAGAAGTTAACCTGAGCAGTCGTATTCAGATAAACACAGGCTTACAGGAACCACAGAAACAGCAACTGCTAGACCTTATCAGTGACTTCTCTGACTGCTTCGCTACTGAGTCAAAGGTTCGGCGCACTTCCGTTACCAAGCATCGGATCTTCACAGACGAGTCAGCGCGCCCTGTTCGCCAGCATCCGTACCGTGTTTCATCCACAGAGAGAGAGATGTGATAAAACGCCAAGTAGAAGAAATGCTACAGGACGACGTCATTCAGCCCTCCATGAGTCCATGGGCGTCACCCGTCATTTTAGTTAAAAAGAAGGACAACACACTACGTTTTTGTGTAGACTACCGGCGGCTTAACAGTGTCACCAAACGCGACGTCTACCCCCTGCCGAGGATCGATGACGCCTTGGACCGTTTACGGCACGCCCAATTTTTCACGTCATTGGACCTCAAGTCAGAGTACTGGCAGATAGAAGTAGATGAGCGTGACCGAGATAAAACGGCGTTCGTGACTCCCGATGGATTATATGAATTGAAAGTGCTCCCGTTCGGCCTGTGTTCGGCACGAGCAACGTTTCAGCGGATGATGGACACAGTTCTCGCCGGACTTAAATGGCAGACGTGCTTGGTCTATATAGATGATGTCGTCGTGTTTTCAAGTACGTTTGATGAACATCTAGAACGGCTCAAGCAGGTCCTCATTGCTATCAGGAAAGCAAATTTAACTATCAAGCCTGAAACATGCTACATTGGCTTTCGGGAGTTAAAGTTTCTCGGCCACGTGGTCAGCACGCATGGTGTTCAACCGGACCCCGAAAAACTAGCTGCCGTCTCGGAGTTTCCACGTCCCACAGACAAGAAGGCAGTTCAGCGGTTCTTGGGTCTCTGCGCATACTACCGTCGTTTCGTCGAAGGGTTCTCAAGGATCGCTGAACCATTAACGCGACTAACACGCCAAGATACACCCTTCGAGTGGTCCGAAGCGATTCCGATTTATAACGGCCACTGGAAAGAACGCGTACAAGACACTCCAGGAGTTGTTTCTACTGGCGACTCCTGCGGATAAGGATTTCGAAGATCTGGTCAAGGTACTCAGTGACAATTACGAGCCCGCAAGTCCAACCATCGCAGAGCGATTGAGGTTCAACAGGCAGTACCAAGCTGAAGGTGAGACAGTAGCGACGTTTTCAGTTGCACTGAAGCACATGGCCGCTGAATGCAGGTAGGGTACATTTCTTGACGCACTACGCGACCGGTTCGTCACTGGACTGAGCAGCCCTGCCATCGAAACCGGTCTACTAAAAAAGGAGCTATCGTTTTAATGTGCTTGCGATTTTGCCAGAAGCGTTGAAATGGCGGAGCAGGAGTCCAGGGGATTTCGCCCTGGCAGTAGGCCCCGCCGGGGTGGTCTAGTGGCTATGGTACTCGGCTGCTGATCCGACGGTCGCGGGACCGAATCCCGGCTGCGGCGGCTGCATTTTGATGGAGGCGAAATGTTAAGGCCCGTGTGCTGTGCGATGTCAGTGCACGTTAAAGAACCCCAGGTGGCCAAATTTCCGGAGCCCTCCACTACGGCGTCTCTTATAATCAGAGCTGGTTTTGGGACGTTAAACCCCACACAACAGCCCTGGCAGTAGAACGGAAGTGGACATCCATGCGATAAGGAAGACAGACAGGAAAGCGGCATCTGCGGTTAAGCACGGTAAGCAAGACAACGCAACGAAGACGAAGTGTCACCGATGCGAGGAAGAGCACGACGCTAATACTTGTCGTTATCGGACAGGAAGGTGCTACAGGTGCAAACGCACGGGTCACTTGGCTCGATTATGCGGGAATAACTGCGGGAAAAATTTACGCCGGTTTCGAACCAGCAAGAAGATATTGAGATGCTGCTGTACGTCGTACATCACGCCGACCTTTCGAAGCAGCCGTGTCGGATAGAACTTATGCTCGGAAAGAAGCGTGTACAGACCGCCGCTCGTACAGTCTACGGTTAAGCTGAAGACGTACGGAGGGAGTGCCACTGGAAGTAAAGGGGCAAGCCGAGGTCCTGGTGGAATACAACGGACAGCGCAAGGTTCTGCTAGTAAATATGGTGCCAGGATACGAGCCAGCGCTACTTGGACGCGATTGGAATGAGAACCCAGACGTCGACTTGAACGACATTCACACGGTGCAAGTGGAGCTCACGGCGGACAACCTTGTAAAAAGGTGTGCCAGTATTTTCATCCCTGGGTTGATAAAGGGCTTTCAAGCAATGCTTTCCTTAAAAGAAGGCACCTTGCCGGTGTTCTGCAAGGCATGTCCTGTACCATATGACTTAAGGGAGGGAGTTAAAGAAGAGCTAGATAGTCTACAAGCTGATGGGGTACTGGTGGGTGTAACGCAAAGTGACTGGACCACGCCATTGGGGGTAGTCGAAAAACCAGGATACAAAGAGCGTCTCTGTGGTCACCATAAAGTGACAGTAAATACCTCTGTTAAAACTGATCACTACCCACTGCCAACAGTTGGAGACATGTTCACTGACCTGGCAGGGGGTAAAGTGTTTACCGTTTTGGACTTGTCGGTGTACCAGCAAATGGAACTGCACCCTGACTCGCGGCCCTTGCTGACTCTAAACACCGACATGGGCTTATTCCAATATGTTCAAATGCCCTACGGCATTTCCAGTGCGCCAGCAGTATTCGAAGCAATAACGGACGAGCTACTCAAGGGACTAAGTGGAGTATTTTGTTACCTTGACGACGTGCTCATCACAGGTGCCGACTACGAGTGCCAGGCACGTGTGGAAGCAGTCCTACAGGGCTTCGAGAAACACGGCGTCAAAATAACAGACAAGAGAAAATTTTTTTGCGAAGTCTGTAAGATATCTGGGCCACATCATTGACGAGGCAGGCATGCATCCTTGCTTGGAAAAAGTGGAAGCATTTAGAAAGGCTCCAAAACCTCAAAATTGCACAGAACTCTTGGCACATCTTGGCATAATGTCATTTTATTCACGGTTCATGCCGAACATGTCATATGAACTAAGACTGCTCTAACAACTGCTTCAGCAAAAGGAACGTTGGGTATGGTGCAGGGAAACTAAAAAGGCATTTCAGAAACGCAAGAAAACGCTCACTCAGGATTCAGTACTAACCTTTCATGACCCTAAAAAACTACTGGGCTTCGTTTGCGACACTGATGTGGTCGCATACGTACAGATATTCCCTTATGGGGTTGGAGCAGTTTTATTTCATGTTGTTTACGGTAAAGAGAAGCCGATAGCATACACGTCACGCGTGCTAAGCAGCGCTGACAAACGCTACGCGTATATCGAGAAGGAGGCGTTGACCGTGGTGTTTGGGGTAAAGCGCTTCCACAAATACATTTATGGGCTAGTGTTCACGATCTATTCCCATCACCTTCCCCTAGCTGGCCTGTTTGGCCAGACATAGCCGATTCCACAGATGGCTGCCGCGCGCGCGTATGCACCGTTGGATGCTCTTACTGGCGGCTTATCAACACAAGTGGATCTATAAAAAGGGTGCGCAAGTGGCTAACGCTGACGCGCTATTCCGATTGCCGCTTTCGAACGAAGCGAACAAGAGCGACTACGTTCAGTTTTTTTTCCACTGTTGAAGTACCGCTTTCCGCAAACAAGATCCAAGCGGAAACTGAGAAAGATCGCACGTTGTCTAAAGTGACACTTTTCGTTTTCAATGGCTGGCCTGAAAAAGTGTCGGATGTTGACATTGCATCCTATTTTGTCTGGCGAAAAGAGCTGTCTCTAGACTCTGGTTGCATAACCTGGGGCACTAGAGTTGCTATTGCTGAATCTTTGCAGCCGGAAGTGCTACAGCTTTTGGATGAGGGGCACCTTGGTACCACTCGCATGAAAATGCTAGCAAGAAATCACGTGCGGTTGCCGAAGTTGAATGAGCTGATCGAAGATACAATGCGACGCTGTTCCACGTGCCAGCTCAGCCAAAACGCTGCTCCAGCCATGCCACTCGTGTTATGGGGGCGGCCCGCCAGACGGACGGTTGCACTTAGACTTTGCATACTAGAAACGAGACTGGCTTTTGGTTCACGTTGATGCCCATTCTAACTGGGTTGAAGTTATACACATGGAATCGACAACGGCGCCGAAGACTGTAGAAAAGCTCCGTGCCATTTTTGCAACTTTCGGGCTTCCCGAACAAATTGTGACAGATTTTGTATGGTCACACTTTTCGTCACACTTTTTGTGTGACGAATTTGCAGGCTTCCTCAGATCCAGTGCTGTGCAACACGTCAAGACACCCGCGTACCATTCGGCTTCGAATGCGGAAGCAGAGAGGCTCGTCCACACGGTAAAGAAGAACCTTGTACGTCAACTGCGACATAAGCAGCGCTCGGGCCAAGCCCGGATCATTCAACACCTGCTGGACCAGTTCCTGTTCACATACCGTAACACGCCATTCTCCACGAATGGTAAGACTTCAGCACGGAGTTTCCGTTCTTGGGCATCGCGCACGCGTCTCAGCATTTTGCACCCTGAATATGTCAAGAGGTCAGAGTGGTTACGTTAGTAAAAAAGTTGCGTTTCGAACGTCTGTTACCCTCTTCCTCAAACACATATTACACCGGATCCATCGATCTTCATTCGCACATATATACCCGAAAAGTTCTTCCTGGCGATCGGGATAAATATACGACCAGAATGTCACAGTGACAAATATATTATTTAGGATTTATTCTGACGTTTGGGGTGGAGAGGTCAGAGGTCAAAGGTTTCAAAGGCTGGAGACCAGCCTTTGAATAAGGGTGGTCTCCAGCTGAAACGTCAGAATAAATCCTAAATAATATGTTTGTCACTGTGATTTTCTGATCGTGCATATATATATATATATATATATATATATATATATATAGAGAGAGAGAGAGAGAGAGAGAGAGAAGTAGCTCCTCCTTCGAACAGTAACAATGGAAGGTTTATTTCATGCAACGTTTCGACCGGAGTCCGGTCTCCTTCAGGTATACAATGCATGGGTTGTTGGTGGTATTTATACATTGTGCATGAAGGAGCGACGGAGAGGTGGAAGAAAGGAGGAAAGATGACTGAGAGGAGATGAGATGAATGCTGCATCCGCGTGGCACTGTGGAGTAGTAGTCTTTTAAGAACATCCCGTCCGGTGTATGAATTGTGGGCGGCGCTCTTTAGCGTGAACGATGTTGACAAGAGGGATGGCAAAATGAAGAACGGTTTTGCGGCGGGAGTGTCCGTTTTTTTTTTCGGTTCCCACCGAAGGTAGGTTTGTCTTCTCGTCCACTTTAATTCCTTTCTACTTACTCCACAAATGCAGTACACTAAAAGCTTCAATAGCTTCCTCTATGCTTTCCTAGGCTTCATCATTTGCTGCGGAAGGGGTTTATTAGCTTTAGATAGCTGATGGACTGGCGGTACGAGGATGACAGCAGGCTGTTACGACTGGCCCGCTACAAGAGCCGGCCAGCGGGTAGCGTGGTGGCGAGCGGCGAAAACGACCCGCAGGTACCGGGTCTCAGGGCGACGGGAGACGGGGCAGAGTAAACTCAAAGGATTATGTTTATTCTACATATTTACAGGGAGCTCGCCTCCGCGAGGCTCCACTAGCCAGAGGGTTTTCTTCAGAGCATCCTTTTCCGAGGGCTTCCGCGCTTTTTGTTTCCAGGGCTCTTCTCCCATTGGGTCCTGGGCGAGGGAGGAGGGAGAGGATGGGAGGTGTCCAAAACGTCCTTGACCCGCCCATGGCTGTAATCGCCGGAGGTCCTGGGGGAGGATACCGCAGCCGGACACCTCACGCGGCCAGCATCACCGTCATCACACGTGCACGTACGTGCGGAGACATTCCACCTGGGAAAAGTTTGTGTGGTCGGATAAGTTTGGCACGCCGGGAGAACCACTTCCAGATGTGCCGTGCGGGGTCGCCTCTTCGGCCAAATGGCTAAACGTACATGTGGGCTGTTGTCAATAAGGACCACCCCTTCGGCTCGGGAAATGTCTCTCGGCACCATCGCGGCGCCTTGGCCCAACGCAGATGTTTTTAGTCTGCGAGGACGCGGAGCTCAGGCCAAACGAGCCGGCGACCTTCCTCGTCGGGCTCGTTTTGCAGCGACAAACGTAACAAGCCTCGTGCGCCGTTCTCAGCAGTAAGCCCGGTCGTAACAAGGCGCAATTCTGGCCAGCCTCGACAGCTCGAGATCAGGGCTCGCGCCTCTTGCTCAGGCCGTGTCCCACTGTATGGCGTGGGTTTGTGATTGCCACTACAGCACCCCCGCGGTGAAGAGGAGCTATCGTGGCAACTCAAGGTGACGCTACAATAAGTGAATCGTGATACGGCTTGATACGGCTGATGTGACCGTGCAAATGAGAGGCGGCCTCCAGGCTCCGGTGACGAGGGACATCAGAGAAGCTTTTATTCTACATCAGAGGGCCCAGACGCACCACCATCCGTGGGCCAGAAGTCGGAAAACCCAACAACGCCGAGCACTCCCGACACCCTCCCTTTTATAGCTTGTCGGGAACGCGCCACCTGTCCCGCGTCCGTCGCTGGACGCAGAGTGCGTCCGACAGCAACGCGATGAGCGCTCCAAGCAACGCACAGGAGAGCGTTCGCGCCCATGCGGAACGCCGACCGCGCAAGACCGGAACGCCGCCGTGCGTCCCTTGCCGGTTATAACAGCCCGTCCGCCGCCCGAAGAGGTCACGTAAGGGCTGCAGTGGCGCTGCTCCCTGAAGTGGCCGTTGTGCGTCCCCGTAGGCGTCACACTGATGATCCACCACACCACATATAAGCACACACACCACACCACAGAGAAGAAGCACGCACATCCAGTCTTACGGTGGCACACCTTGGCTTACGACGATTCCGCACAACACCACCCACTCGGTCTCACGGGAGCATCCACAACTGCAAGTCCCGCTCGCCACTGCCCATCGGTCCCTTGGTTGAAGGTGGCACGAAGCGCTGCACAGACCGCAGTGTCTAGTTCGTGAAGTTCCTCTTGCCATAATGTAGACCGTGTAGGCCTAGCTGTGCTCCTCTCCTGCCTGACTTTAGCGGGGAAGTGTGCTCTCATACCGGACACCCACAATGAGAACACCCAGCTCTCCCGAGATTCACCAGGTGCATTTACTGCAAGGCTCCTTACTTAAAGACAGAAGTTTGCACTATGGTGATGGCCAAGCAAACTCTAAGCAAAACAATAATAAAAACCTACGCACACACACACAAAGCTAAATAGCTGCACTTCAGCCCGCCATAAGACTAAAAAGATATTTCACTTTACTGCGTTTCCTTTAGCTGGTATCTTTGGAAATCCTCTGCTGAAGCCATCGGCGTTAGCGTTCTCTTCCTTTGCGGTATTTGATCTCAAATCTATGCTCCTGTAACGCTAAACTCCACCGCAACAGCCTTCCATTTCTCGACGACATGCTACGCAGCCATGTCAAGGGACAATGATCTGTCTGGACCACGATGTGGGATCCATTCAGGTAGCATTGTAGTTTCTGTATTGCCCAAACGAGGCGCGCACACTCTTTTTCGGATGCACTGTAGGCCTGCTCACGAATTTTGAGTTTTCTGCTCACAAATTCCACGGGGTGTTCGTTTCCATCAGCGTCGTTTAGACTAAGCACGTCTCCCGTTCCCCTATCGCTAGCATCACACGGCAGTACAAACGGGCGATCAAAATCAGGCGCCTTCAACACAGGCCGACCGTAATTGACTTCGCTCAGTTGAATAGCCTCGGGAAACTTTATGGCTGGAAAGACCATTGTCAAAAGGCACTTATAGCCTGATTTAATCACGGGGAGAGGCCCTACTACATCTACGGGAAGTTTGAAAGGCTCAGTGATTAGCGGCACCAACTCTATGGGTGCTTTCCGCATTAGAGTATCCTCGTCGACATTGAGGAGATCAAGTGAACTTTCAGAATGTGGTAGCACGATACGGGGAAATGCCGGTTCCACTACGTCGCATGCAGGCTCTTTTGCTGATAACGGTATAGGAGCGTCTGTGGCGCTACTGTCGCCCAGTGTCACTGGTGCTACATACCTACTTCCGTCCTCACCCGCACTAGTGGATGCTTGCTCACAGGGAGCCACTGCTCGTGGCTGCTCGCCTTCGCCAGCCCTCTCGGCGGCGAGCTCGCGTGCCTTGGAACGGGTAATGGCCTGTACTACGAATTCCCCGAAGCTGAGACCTCTCTTTTTCAGAAGCATATCAGACTTGTTCGAAAAAAGGTACGGGTACTGTTTCGGTAGATTCGGAGATACTGCCGCCTCAGTCTCCAGTACTCCAAACGGACCCTCAATCGTGACCTTCGCGATAGGCAGGCAAATGCTGTTCTTCTCTGCTACCTGTCTTATCCACGCACACTCACCCGTCAAATGTGTAGCTTCCACGTAATTAGGATGTACAATGTCTATTGTCGCCCCAGAATCACGAAGGACCTTGCAATCTTTTCCGTTTACGACTAAGTCCCGAAGGTATGGTCTCAAGAGCTGCATATTTTCATCTCCACCACCCATAACTGAAAACACTAGTTTCGGTTTCCTACAGCCAGCCGCTATGTGTCCTGGCTCTTGGCACCGGAAACACAGCAGTGGCTTTTTCGACTCAAACTTTTCTTTCTCCGAGTTTTCCTTTGCTTCGTTCTCGGGCGCTTTCTTTACAGCGATGGGGCCTTTACGTTCGGGGAGATCTTTTAGCGGCTGTTTGCTGAATGGGCGAACACGGGCTTTCTCTGACTGGCGACGGACTGTGTACTCATCAGCTAGCTCAGCCGCACGTTCAATGTTTTCCTCCCCTGGTCTATCCTGAATCCATAGCCGCATTTCCTCATCTATGGACCCATAAAACTGTTCAAGGCAGATCAAATCCACGACCTTGTCCCGATCCTCGTAGACGCCCTCTCCCTTCAGCCACTCTACCAAGTCGGCCTTCATGTTGAACGCGAACTCCTGAAATGTTTCGCTCGTAGTCTTTTGAGCGTCCCTAAACCGGCGGCGAAACGCTTCTGCAGAAAGCCGGAATTTCTTTAGGAGCGCCGCTTTGATCTTGTTGTAATCATCTGCGTCTGTTTCTGGCAAACGCGCAAGAGTGTCCGCTGCCTCGCAGGGCAACACCATTAGGAGCTTTTGAGGCCACGTGGCACGATCAAATCCTACCCTCGCGCAAGTTCGTTCGAAATTTACGAGGAACAATGCAATGTCCTCACTCATCTTGTAAGGCTGCAAGAGGTCCCTCATGCTCAGTCGTGCGTCTGCCTGAATCTCTGCATTTTCTTCTCTCACACTACTAGCGCATTTCGCCTCGACAATCTGAAGCTGAAGCCGCAAGCGCTCAATCTCCCTTATTTGGATTTCCGCTTCTTCTTTACGCCTGACAGTCTCTCTCTCTTTGTCTTCGCTTTCCCTTTTCATCCTTTCCTGAATAAGCTCCCAGCACTCGGACAGCTCCTCCTCATCGGCGCCGGAATCCTCAAGGGCCTGTATTAAAAGAGGCTTCCTGCGTAACGCCGCCACCTCGATCCCCATCTCCTCGCACAGCATCACTAAATCCGGTTTCCTCAGTTTGCTCAAATCCATGGCCACCCAGTGCAGACTTCCGTATCTCAAGCTGCCGTGAAGGTACCCTAATAAACACCAACCTTCACAAAGCAGCAACCAATCTACCCCTTTGGATAAACGTTACCGCCTATCCAAAACACCTGGTAGAACCCCTACGGAAAGCGAGCACTCACCAGCGCCGGTAACCGGAAAGAGCAGAACTATCCCGCCGCCGCCAACCAGTTGATGTGACCGTGCAAATGAGAGGCGGCCTCCAGGCTCCGGTGACGAGGGACATCAGAGAAGCTTTTATTCTACATCAGAGGGCCCAGACGCACCACCATCCGTGGGCCAGAAGTCGGAAAACCCAACAACGCCGAGCACTCCCGACACCCTCCTTTTTATAGCTTGTCGGGAACGCGCCACCTGTCCCGCGTCCGTCGCTGGACGCAGAGTGCGTCCGACAGCAACGCGATGAGCGCTCCAAGCAACGCACAGGAGAGCGTTCGCGCCCATGCGGAACGCCGACCGCGCAAGACCGGAACGCCGCCGTGCGTCCCTTGCCGGTTATAACACGGCTCACATGGACCACCTGGCGGCCTAGACGGCACTTATCAGAGGAAGGCTTGAAGGGTTGGATGACGTAGGTGACGGGAGTCGGGCATTCAATGATGTGGTAAGGGCCGTGGTACTTAGGAGTAAACTTAGGGCTGAGGCCAAGTGAGTGGAACGGTAGTCGGAGCCAGACGTGGGAGCTAACGGCGAAAGTCTCCACAGAGATATCGCTGTCATGGCGATCTTTATAAAGGCCTTGGTTGTCAGTAATGAACGAGCGGGCCAGCTGACGAGACTCTTCGCCATACTGGGCAATTCCAAAAACATGGCTGAATTCGCAGGCGTCCGGGCAATACGGCAAAATAGTGTAGAGTATGGCGCGCGGTTCGCGGCCATAGAGGAGGAAGAACGGAGGGAAACCTGTGGTAGACTGTGTCGCGGTGTTTATAGGCGTACGTCACAAATGGAAGGTTCACGTCCCAATTGGAGTGGTCATCGCTGATGTGCATGCGTGGCGAGCATGTCCCCCAGGGTTCGATTAAAACGCTCCGTGAGGCCGGTTGAGTATGGTAGGCAGTAGAAGCGCCGTCAACTGTGCGGCGTGCACGAAGGAGCTCTTCAAGGATGTCGGACAAAAATGCATGCCCTCTGTCACTCAGAAGTTCGCGTGGCACACCGTGGCGGACAACGAAATGACGCAAGAGGAAGTCAGGTACGCCACAAGCACCAGCGGAAGGAAGTGCGGCTGTTTCCGCATGCCTATTGAGATGGTACACAGCGACAGTCACCAACTGTTGCTCGAGAGCGAGCTCTGAAGTGGTCCGTAAAGATCTATTCCAACACGGTCGAAAGAGCGTGCAGCACAATGTATGGGGCTGGAGGAGTCCGCGCGAGTGAGGGAATGTCTTCCGTCATTGACACCATGGGCAGGAACAAATGTACTTCCGAACAAATGTATACATGCCACGCCAGTAGCAACGTTGGCGGAGCCGTTGATACGTTTTGAGGGCGCCAGCGTTATGATGTTGCGGATCGGCTTGAAAGTATGCGCAAACGTCGCGATTCATGTGGCTAGGGATGACGAGCAGCCGCTTGCGGCTAACCGAGTGATAGTTGCGATGATATAACAGCTCGTCCCGTGCTGTAAAATGCGTGGCTTGGCGGCGAAGGCCGCTTAGGTATGCAGAAGGGGGGGAGGCAGAAAGAATATTCAGTAGAGAGACTATTCAAGGGTCTTTCCGCTGTTCAGATGGCATGTCGGTGGCGGGAAGAGCAGCCAAAGGAAAGACACCATTAGTCTGCAGCTCTTCAGGCGGTTACAGGGGAGACCGAGAGAGCGCGTCAGCATCAGACGGATTTCAGCTCTATTGGTACGCCACACGAATGTCGAATTCTTGCAGACGAAGAGGCCGACGTAGAAGACGACCGGAGGGATCCTTCAGGGAAGCCAACCAACAGAGTGCTTGATGATCAGTCACCACTCCAAAAGTCTGGCCATATAAGTATGGGTGGAACTTGCTTACTGCCCACACTATAGCGAGACGCTCCTTTTCAATTATGGACTAGTTCCCTTCCGCCTTGATGAGGGCACGGCTAGCATAAGCGACGACATACTCGGAAAGCCGGGTGTGCGTTGCGCGAGTACTGCACCAAGGCCAGCACCACTGGCGTCCGTGTGTACTTCGGCTGGTGCACTGGGGTCGTAATGGCTCAGAATGGGTGGCGAGGTAAGCAGTTGCCGTAATGCAGTAAAGGCGT
The DNA here is from genome assembly GCA_013339685.2 of Hyalomma asiaticum. Taxonomy (NCBI): domain Eukaryota; kingdom Metazoa; phylum Arthropoda; class Arachnida; order Ixodida; family Ixodidae; genus Hyalomma; species Hyalomma asiaticum. The sequence goes on from CM023481.1 coordinate 52,124,737, forward strand.
CATCACAAATTTGATTCCAATTCGAAAGATCACCAGGGCCAGCGAGCAGCTTCCTAAGGGGTGCGATGATGCAGCCAGTGTTCTGGACAAAGCGATGAAAATACGAGCATAAGCCGACAAAGGTCCGTAGTTCTTTGGCTGTACTTGGTTTAGGAAACTCGGCAACGGCAGGAAGAATTCCGGTTTTCGACACGACATAGCCTGGTATAGTGAGCTGGCGGGCCCCGAAGTTGCATTTCTTGAGGTTTAGTTGAAGGCTGGCGGTGGCAAGGCACTGCAGTATTGTTCGTAGACGAGCAAGATGTGTGGCGAAGTCGCGGGCAAACACGAGGATGTCATTTAGATAACACAAACATATGTGCCATTTTAGACCGCGTAAAATGCTGTGAATCATTCGTTTTAATGTTGCCAGCACATCGCAAAGTCCAAATGGCATCGCTGTGAATTCATACAGGCCAACCGTAGTGACAAACGCTGTCTTGGGACGATCGCACTCAGCCATCGGGACTCGCCAATAACCCGATCGTAAATTGAGTGAAGAAAAGAATTGAGCGCATTGTAGACAATCAAGAGCGTCGTGGATACGGGAGAGAGGGTATATATCTTCTTCCAGTGATTTTGTTGAGGCGCCGGTAATCCACACAATCTAATGGAGCCATTTTTCTTCTTGACCAACACAACAGGGGATGACCAAAGGCTGCAAGAAGGCTCGATGATTCCATGCTGAAGCATGTCGTTAATTATACTACGCTCTGATGTTGATATACAGCAGGGGCGCTAGCGCAAAGGGGTGTTGGTCCCAGTGTCAGTTCGGTGAATGATGACATCCTTCGACCTAATGACGCTTGGGGTGAGTCCAACGAACTTCTAAACTCGTTGAGAAGAGCAAAAAGCTGTGTGCGTTATCCGGAGCGAAGTTAACGTCAATTGAACGAAGAAATATCTCCGGGGAAATGGCTTCGGTAACAGGGAGAGGCGTCAGTGCGTTCAGATGAGGGCTCCGACTCGGCCCTTATGTATCAATAGGCACGATAATACCGTCGTCGATTGACTGAACATGGCTAAGCGTCTCATTATGGTGCATTGTCAGAGGGCATGACGTTACGTTGGAAACAACAATGCCGGAGGCATCGTGGTGAAGCTCAAGGACGGCAAATGGCAATGATACGTGATGGCGGCGACTAAATACGTCTGACGGCATGAAAACAACTGTAGTATCAGAAAGGGCGGCATAGAAAACAGGAACAATGACGACACTACAAGGGGGAACGTCAATGTCAGCAGCCACAGGAGCTTGTCGACACCAAGTACGGGATCATCGGCGACAGGTGCATCGCAAAATACAGAGGGTTCCACCTGAGCGCAAGCGCAGTCTGTGATGGCGGGACAGTAATTCCTATCCGAGAATCACTTCATGCGAGCACGAAGCTAACACAATGAACTGAATTGTGTACAACACACCTCGAATGACTACTTTCAATGTACATGCTGCAACCGGACGAATTTGGTGTGCGCTTGCCGTGCTCAGGAGAAACCCTGTAGGCGGTGTTGCGACTTTACGAAGATAGCGGCCAAGTTTCTGAGCAATCACAGGCATAGTAGCGCCTGTATCCACGCGCGCAAGTGTTCGTACACCTTCAACATAAACTTCGATTACGTTTGCGGGCGACAAGCGAGGACATAGGTCGCCGACGACGCAGCTCGTGCCTCCGGAACTGTGAAGCTGCGACAGTCAGTTTTCATTAGTGCTCGGTCGGCGACGCATAGGCGACAGAGAGCGACGACGTGGTGAGGGTGAGCGGCGAGAGGGAAAGAGCTGGAAGTCTGGGCCAGGAGGGGGGCTTCCTCTGTAGAGTTCAGGTGGCATGTAATATGGGCGCCGAAAAGAATAGTCGCGGTATCTGGGTGCCCTGCAGACAACTGCCGATAACACAGTCGTGCGACGCGACCTAGGTTTCCGCAAGCATAGCATATTGGTCGCTTGTCGCGAGTCCGCGGTCGGTTTACGATATGCTGCTGTGCACTAGGATATGGCACCGGCGCTTGCCGATAAGGTTGGGGGGCCAACGCTGGCAGCTGTCGTGGCGGTTTCGCAGCAGTGGTGCGGCAACAGGTGAAGGCTGAGAGGCAGATAGCAGTGCCGGGGAAACCTGCTCCTGAATAACTTCTCTAATAGATGGTGCTAGATCTCGAGTAGGCGCGCCTGGCGTCGCCAAGTGCGATACACATGAGTGCTGCCGTGCAACTTCTTCCCGCACGTATTCATTCGATTTGCGTCAGCAGTGTACTGTGGTCTCAACCGATACTTAAGGCGGCGAGGTCGTCCATCACGGTAGGCCGCCGAACTGAGGCGCGCTGTTTACGCAGTTCGTCGAAGCTCTGGCATAAGATTGTAAGCTCTGCCACGGTGCGTGAGTTCTTTACCAGCAGCCTTTGAAAGGCATCGTGGTCAATGCCCTTCAAGGTGTGCTTAATCTTCTCTTACTCAGTCATTGAAGGATTGAGGCGCTTACAGAGGTCGATGACGTCCTCGCTGTAGCTGGTGAATTGTCCCCCTGCTCTTGTGCTCGTGCACGGAGGCACTGTTCGGTGCGTAGCTTGCGCACGTCGGGATGGTCGAACACGTCTGCAAAGAGCTTCTGAACACACTACATGTAGCGAACACACTACATGTAGGACTCGTGGTTGGGGTACCGCAGTCTTCCTACACCCTTTAGAGAGAATGACACACTCTGCAGTTTCGACGGGTCGTCCCACTTATTGTGGCCACTCGCCTTCTCGAATGTCGCCAGCTAATCTTCCGCATCGTAGTCATTGGTTCCGCTTAAAAAGGGCGGGTGGCGCTGGCGCAGCGCGCCTGCTACGATGGCAAGCGTAGTTTTGGGTCTGCTGGCTGGCAGGGTTCGTCTGCCATTGTCGCGATAACCGGCAGCATCCCACTTCGTAGTTCAAGGTTCGAGCACCTCCACCACTTTGAGAGGGGCTTATTAGCTTTAGATAGCTCATGGACAGGCGGTACAACGAAGACAGCCGTCGCAGTTCTGGCCAGTGTCGACAGCTCGAGATCAGGGCTCTCGCCTTTTGCTCAGGCCGCGTCCCACTCTATTGCGTGTGTTCGTGGTTCCCCACTCCAGCTGGATCATTAAGTTATTTATAACAAATAAACCAGCCCTTCACTGCTTTCCTTTCCTTATTTCGTAGCTCGGGCCTCGTTCCGGCAGACTGTGCCTTCAGGTAGCATGCAAGGGCTCATTGCGCACAAACCACCTCGCTGTGAAATCATATTCGACGTGACGCCTCCCTGCAAAACAGAATGTTCCACACTCACCGAATGGCTTCGAGTGGCACCGCCTAACACTCCGAGGATTATATGTAATGAGCGCACGTAATAAGGTTTAAGTGGCACCATGTGCATAACTTCGGTTGTGCACTGCGCCACTGCGATGAAGTTAAGCCATCGGGCACGACCTCGTAGTCCAGTGTACCATAACGTCGGAGTGCCTTGTAGTGTCCAAAGCAGCGCCGTAAGAGCTTTGCACTCAGTCCGTGTCGTCGAATCAGTGTCCAGAGCCAGACACGGTCGAAGGATTCGTAATCTGTGTGGCGTCGTTCAAAACTCAGTACAGGCTCTCTGTCCACTGTGTGCTGGTTCTTGATGCGAAGGCTCGCGGTCTGTCGAGCATCTTCGGCGCGCTCCAAATAGTTGGGAAGGCTGTGGCCTTCGTCTTCCTTGTCGGTTACGAATAGTAGCATGGCGTGAAGCTTCGTTGTTGGGCTCCTTCCGTAGACAAGATTGTATGGCGCCACCGGCGTCGTTTCGTGCACTGCGTCGTTTTACGCAAAGGTCACATACAGAAGTATGACACTTGTGCTTGATGTCGACGTACAGCCGCCAACTTTAACTAGACACCAGCGCCGCATGACGGAGCCAACTTGCAAAAGGGTCGAGGCTAGGCGGCCGCCGAGGGCAGGTGCTCGGCGTCGAGCGTCGTGCGCTAGGCTGTTCTTTTTTACGGCATGCCTTTATCAGGTTGATATCGACGCCCGTTTTCGGAACACCAGATGCGAGCAAAACAATTCGCCTAGTCGTGCTGTCTGTTCGTCTAAATCAGGCTGATAAGGGCGTGCCTACCGCAAAAAAGCACAGCGTAGCAGACGACGGTCGAAGCCGAGCGCGCGGCGTCGGCAAGCGCATAGCCTCGACACTTTTGGAAGTTGGCTCCGTCATGCGGCGCTGACGCACAAAACGGTCGCCGCTCGCGCACTCCAGTTAAAGAAGTTGGCGGCTGTACATGGCCACCATGTCGGGGATAGTCTTACTTCGACGCTCATTTAGGCCGTTTGTCTGTGGGTGGTAGGCTGTGGCTTGTCTGCCAATACCTGAAGATCACCTCAGCTGTCAGCCGTAAAGGCCGTACCTCTGTCGGTGATGCGGACGTATGGGGCTCCATGACGTAAGGCGATGTCCTCAATGAAAAAAAAATCACAGCATATCCACGGGGTGAATGATGATGAGTGGGCGAAGCTGCGGAGGTTCATCGGTAAACCGTGAATTCTGGCCAGTACATCATCAACGACGTGAGATCGTGCGCGTTTATACTAAAGCGTCGGTGAGAGTTATGGTGACTTGCAGCTCACTTTAATTTTACATGTACGCTGTGAATTTTCATTGTTTAATCACGCACAGGAGAAATCGCACATAGGCACTACCTTGGAGGTCAAAATCCAGTGCCATATATACGGGGTGGTCAGTGAACGGTTGTGTTCTTCGCTTTGTTCCTTGATGGCCTCGCGTTCCTGTACCGAAAATCTATAGGGGCACTGCTGGAGAGGACGGACATCAATGCAATGGCAATGCATGATATACGAAGACTAGCAGCTTTAGGGGAAATCTGAATTGTACTGAACGAGGGCTCGTTAGTTAAGCATGCAAGCGCGTAATGTACGAGCGGTCGGTTTTTAAAATCAAGAAACTCGCTAGCAGACACTGCCTGCTTCGGCATCGCGAGGCGAGAGAGGGGGGACCGTTGAACGGTTGTGAGGGAGAGAGGAGAGGGGAGAGGGAGGGAAAGGGAGAGAGTGGGGGCGAGAGAGGAGAGAGAGGGGAGCTCGACTGTCGTCGAGCTCGACCGCGGCATATTCACCGTGATGACGCCATCTAGTGTCCAGTCACCCAACCGCCATAATGCGCACATTATGGCGGTTGGGTTCGCCCCTAAGACGCTCCGGCTTGTTTCGCTAAATGCTCGCAGTGTACTGAATAAGATACAGAGCCTCGAAGAAATAATTTTGACTTATCAACCGCATGTCGTAGTGATCACTGAAACCTGGCTGCATTCAGATGTTCAAAATTCAGAAATAGTGCCTCCTTCGTACACGCTCATACGTAGAGACAGAGGATCAAGGGGTGGCGGAGTTGCAATCGCGATTAAGAATAACATTAAATTCACTCGCTTAAATGACATCAGTGATCACGAAAGCATATGGTGTAAGTTAAAGTTCTTTGGTAAAACTATATTACTGGGAGGTGTTTATCGTCCCCCAAATGCCCCTCCGGAATACTTAGATACATTATATGATTATTTGCTTCAAAATACGAATTCACGCTCCAACATTCTTGTAACAGGCGATTTCAACCTTCCCGGTATTAACTGGCGCAGCCTTTCTCATGACGGCAAAGATTTCAAAAGTGCCGAATCCTTACTCCAAACGGCATTTACGTTTTCCTTAACCCAGTTGGTTTCTGATGCCACAAGAATCTCCAGTTCTTCTTTACTTGACCTTGTATTTGCAAGTGGCTCGCTTCAAGATTGCTCCGTCAGTGTTAGGGATGGCATATCTGATCATCAGTTAATTGTTCTAGAGTGTCCTATTACTGGTGTGCGGTCCTATGTTAAACCTACCGACACATTAGTGAGAGACTATACGCATGCGGATGATGATGGGGTTATTGGTTGCATGGAATCCTTATTCCCTTCCTTTACTGAGATAAATGATGTTAACGAGCTGTGGTCCAAGTTTAAAGACATGATCATTCATTGCGAAAACACGTACAGTGGTCAACTCTCATATCTATAACGCCGGAGCGTCGTGCTCGGAACTGCACGAGCGACATCTACAGTTGGAAACGGGACACATCTGAACATGCGCATCGCCACTGACGCGCTTGCCTTGCAGTTTCTGTCCTTGTTTATCGCCAAGGCCGCGATAACTACTTTGGCCGGCAGAAACGCTGTCAGTCATATAGCGCCGAAAAAAAAAAGTGCAATCACCCGCATCGGCGCGTTTTCTACTGCGTACCTATATTCTCGGTTTTCGGTATCATATCGTACCGGCAATACGCCGCATAATGTATATTGCGCATCGCTCTGTGAATTTTTCATAGCGCTTTGCGTTTATTGCCGCGTGCTGTCATTTTATTTCGTAAACCTACTATTAATTGTAATTCACCAACGATGCGTTGCCTGCCACTAAATGTAGTTTGGATTGCCCATTCATGCGACGATCAATCGGTCCTTCGTCGGTTGTAGCCCTTAATGACCGATGACGGGGAGCATCAGCAAGCAGACCTTCCTTATAGAATGCCTCGAGCACTCTATTCACATTTGGAAGTGCAAAATTCTATACCGGCCAAAAGACAGCTTCCGAGCAGCCTGACCCCCACCCCCCCAAAAAAAAGAAAAAAAAAAGAAAACACAGAAAACATATACAGTTCATAAGTAGGCGTAAATCTGTTGTTGGGACAATGTGACCGCGAAGGGAGCATTAGAACGCGGCACAACTTGCGTCGGGCGCTGCCAACAGTACGCTTCGTTTCTTTTCCTTTTTGTTTCTTTTGTTATTGCGCTAAACCGTTGACAGCGCTACTGACGGCCAAAGCGGTTGTTGCATCCGCGGTGATAACCAAGGGTCGAGAATGCAAGGCATGTGCGTCAGTGGCGCTGCGCATGCTCAGAGGTGTCCCGTTTTTAACTGTAGATGTCGCTCGTGCAGTTCCGAGCACGACGCTCCGGCGTTATAGATATGAGAGTTGACCACTGTACGTTCCTTTAAAAAAAAGCGTATCAACAGAGAATACCCGTGGATGAATCGTGATCTTATACATCTGAAACGCAAGATAAAGCGATTTCGAAAGCGTGGTGATAGGAGGGAACTTGCAAGTTTAGTTCGCACTTTTCAGGATAAAGTGCGTGCTGCAAGAGACCAGTTCTTTTCTTGCACCTTGACTTCTTTCATGTCTGAACAACCAAGAAAATTTTGGCGATATTTATCTAAAGATAAAAATGGCATCACAGAAATCAGAACGTCTGGCATAAGCATTGACGATCCCTTTACCATTGCCAATGAATTCAACGCGTTCTTTCAGTCTGTTTTTACTTTGACAACATCGCATACACACTTGCAACCTTACACGCTTCGTAACCCGATGTCCGAAATAAATTTAAGCAAGAACGGCATTTTGAATCTTTTGCGTAATTTAGACATTAAAAAATCACCAGGTCCGGACGAAATATCGAATGTTTTCCTCAACAGGTATGCAATCTGGGTAGCAGAGTACTTATATATAATTTACAAAAAGTCGTTAGAATCATGTGTGATACCTGATGACTGGCGCTCTGCAAGAATTGTTCCAATTCACAAATCTGGGTCCCCTTTCGAATTAAATAATTACAGACCAGTTTCTTTGACATCCACAGCTTGTAAACTGCTTGAACATATTTTATTTAAAGCAATTATGACACATCTCGAGGACAATGATTTAATTCATGCAAATCAACATGGTTTTAGGTCTGGTTTATCTACAATAACACAGTTAGCCGAGATAACGGATGACTTTTTAAGTGTAGTAAACGTGAGGGGTCAAATTGATGCAGTATTTTTGGACTTTTCCAAAGCGTTTGATGTTGTCCCGCATGCTGATTTGGTAACCAAACTACATTCTATGGGCATTGAACACAATATCATTCGTTGGATAGAATGTTATTTGTCCTCAAGGAAACAGTATGTTGCCGTTAATGATTGTATTTCCGATACATTGGATGTTCACTCGGGAGTACCGCAAGGTTCGGTACTTGGCCCTTTAATGTTCTTAGTTTATATAAATGATATTTATTTGTCTGTTCATTCGCCTGTGAAGATCCGACTGTTTGCCGACGACTGTGTTGTGTATGCTAATGTGACTGACCATTCCGACCAAGTTCGACTCAATGATGCGTTGCACTCAATTGGCGTATGGTGTGAAACATGGGGATTGAAGCTTAATACTTCCAAGACGGCATGTATTACATTTAGCAACAAAAAAGAACCCCTAGAATTTTCTTATACTATTAATAATGCTTACACTGAAAAAACCAATCAAATAAAGTATTTAGGTCTTACAATTACAAACAGTTTAACTTGGGAAACACACATAGAAAACGTTTGCAGTAACGCGCTAAAAAAGCTTGCATTTTTGAAACGAAAATTACGTCGTACATCATCGACCGTAAAGTTAACTGCATACAAAGCTCTCGTCAGACCCAAATTAGAATATGCGGATCTGATCTGGAGCCCGCACCAAAAGTACTTGATCAGGAAATTAGAAAGAGTGCAAAACTTGGCCTTGAGGTTTATATACACTACATACTCGCGTTTTTCCAGTGTGTCAGTTCTTCGCGACAGGGCCAAATTGAAAAAACTAGCTCATCGCAGAACTGTATCTCGCTTGAAATTTTTGTATCAGCTGTACCACGGTCATTACAAAATACCACGTGAAAACTACATAACTGAGCCCCCCATGCGGTCTGGTCGTACAAACCACAACAAAACAATTAAGCAGCCATTTAGTAATCTTAATATACATCAGCATTCCCTTTTTCCACATGCTATATCACAATGGAATAAATTACCCGAAGAAGTAGTAAACGCTAACACAGCTGAATCATTTGTTCAGTTTTTAAATAACCTTTCGTTTGATATGTAATGTTCTGTTTATGCTGAACAGCTTTGTTGCAGTTGATTCTCGCGTTCACTTCTTTATGCATAGTGTTCATCTCATGTGTTGAAATATTGTACGTGCATATTTATAATTTATAATGTTGTGTGTTTGTTATTGCAAAGCATATTTATTTATTCATTTTCTTTTTTGCTTGTTAATTGTGGTTTACTACTTAAGTTGTCGATAGTTCTAAGCAATATTGTTGGTATTGTTTCTAATGATATTCCCACTCCTGCTTGGGCCCGAGTAGGGCCTGCAGTATTTGTAAATAAATAAATAAATAAATAAATAAAAAAATCTCTATGGGACAGCGCCATCTAGGAAACTAGACGAGAAAGGGCGATGACGACCAGCGCCATCTAGTATATCGTCACCCAACTGCAGTTTGCATGCATCTCAATGGGACAGCGCCATCTATTGTATGCTACGGGAGACGCTACTGGCTATGGCAGATAGACATACCGGACGGGCCGCAGGTGATGCCATAAGGAGCTTCGCCCCTAAAACACCTGCCTCTGCAGCAATGGCTTTGGGCAGGGCCCTCGTTTCAGCTTAGCGGGTGAGGTAGAATCTCTACGATGACCCTGTTATCACCGGAAGTTGATGTCGGGAACGGCCCGAGTAAGTCCATACCGATATGCTGGAACAGTGGACGAGGTGGTTCGACAGGCTTTATAAATTCGGCGGACCCAATTGCCAGCGTCTTCCGTGGTTGACAGTCGGGCCGTGTCCTTACGTAGTGGGCAACGTCGGCGCTGAGGCAAGGCCACTAGTATTTCTCGTGTCCTGGCGAGCGAGTGTGCGCGAAAAACCGAGGCGTCCGGCTGTTGGGCCGTCGTGTAAAGATTGCAGAATGTCCAGATGTAATGCTGAAGGCACTATGATGAGGTGGTTGGCTCGGAGTGGCGAGAAGTTCTTCGGGAGAACGTCGTTGTGCGGGAAAAACGAAGCCAGTCGCCACTGGAATAACTGCGAAACAACGATGGTCTTGCCTTCCAGGTAGTCGATGTGCCTCTTGAGCTCTGGTTCAGCTCGTTGTCCTTCTGCGAAGTCGTCCGTACTTAGGGGTCCCAAGAAATCGTCATCGTCCTGGTAACCATGTGGCGGCGGATCGACGGGGGCGCGAGGCAAGCAGTGGGCGTCGGAATGCTTTCGTCCGCTCTTGTAGACGACAGTGATGTCAAATACTTGGAAGTCGGAGACTGCATCACGCAAGGTATCCTGATGGATCTTCAAGATAGGTAGCCAAGTCGCGGTGGTCACTCACGACATCAAAGGCTTTCCATTCAGGTAGGGACGGAACTTTGATGTAGCCTAAATCATGGCAAGGCATTGATTTTTTGTGGTGGAATAATTCGCTGCTGTCTTCGAGAGCGACCGGATAGTGTAACTGACAACCATTTTTTGACTGCCGGTCCTCTGTACAAGCACGGCGTCAAGTCCTGCGCTGTTTGCGTCGGTGTAGATTTCGGTATCAGCATAATCGTCGAAGTGCGCTTGTATTGGCGGCGTTTGCAGGCGTCACTTTGGTTTTGATATACCTCGACTTGTGCACATTTGAACTCCACGTCGGTCTTTGTGAGGTACATCAGTGGCTTGGCGATCCGTGAGACGTTCTTGACGAAGCACCTGTAATAGGCACAGAGCACAAGACACCTGCGAACTTTTTTCTTGTCGCCGCGAGGTGGAATGTCAGCAATAGCAGTTGTTTTCTGCAGATCTGGGCATACTTTTGACTTGCTAATAATGAGACCCAGGGAAAAGCTCCTCCTATGTGAAGCGGCGCATTTCCACCTTCAAGGTGAGTCCAGAAGTGTTGTTTGTGCGCAAAACAGCTACAAGGGCGACGCCTGAGATATTCTCGAAGCTGGAATAAAATACAACGACGGCGTCGAAGCAGACGAGGCATGTCTGCCAGTTCAAGCCTGCCAGTACTGTGTCGATAACCCATTGGAACGTCGCAGGTGCCGAAGAAAGACCACATGGCATGGCCTTAAATTATAACTGCTCGTCTGGGAGGGGGTCAAAGGCTCAATAAGTTGTGTCTAACGGGTCGTCTGGTGGTATGAAGGCCGTCTTCTCTCGGTCTCTCTCTTGAGGTCCATCGACGAGAAAATTTTTAGCGTTGTGGAGTTGATCTAATGCATAGGATATCTGTGGGAGAGGATACACGTGTATCTTTGTGATCTTGTTGAGGCAACACTAATAGAGGCAGAAGTGCACACTTCCATCCTTCTTCATCACTAACACCACCGGAGAAGCACACCGACTCAGACGGCTAGATGATGTCGTCGTATAGCATTTCTTCGCTTTGTTCCTTGATGGCCTCGCGTTCCTGTGCCGAAAATCTATAGGGGCACTGCTGGAGAGGACGGGCATCAATGCAATGGCAATGCATGATATACGAAGACTAGCAGCTTTAGGGGAAATCTGAATTGTACTGAACGAGGGCTCGTTAGTTAAGCATGCAAGCGCGTAATGTACGATGTGACGGTCGAGCCGCAGAGACAATCACCCAGCAGAGCTGCGAGCTAAGTCTGAGCAGCCTGGACTTTTCGCCATCGGGAAATTTGGCCCAGCGCAGCGGCATCAAGCGTGCGCGTTCCTTCTAGCACTCGTAGACGCATTCGCGTGAGCGCGTTGTGGCGAGGGCATTACCGTGGTTGGGATGATATGCGATCCGCCTGGAACGAAGCACGTGATCAAGACGCTGCTACACGGTACGCAGCACGTATGATGGCTGAAGGGATTGCGTGCGCCAGCGATGGCGACCGCACGTAGTCCACAGTTCCTTCTCGAGCGACAACCCCTGCCCTCCCCCACGCACGCCTACTCTTTCCCGTCTTGCCATGGTCGTTAAAGACGGGTGGGACGTTTCCTCTCGGCTTCGACACCACCCTCCTGAGGGGGGGGGGGGGATGTTATCGCATGCGTCCTCCGAGAAACGGAGATGGGCCAGGCCCGTTTGATCCCTGTTTCAGCGACTTTCATCCCCCCGCTCACGTGCTTTCCGATCCACGGGGGGGTGTTATCAATTCGGACTTTATACAGGTCACGACGGCGACGATGACAGCAAGAACCTGCCGAGGCTGTCCATATAATTGCTATCGCACTGAAGGTTTTTTTAAGTGCGAATGCACTTCTTAAGCGACCCCGAAAACTCCGCCGGCATCCGCGCTCCTCCTCCTCTCCCCTAGCAACGGCGCGAGGAGCGGAGAAGAGCGTCTGTAGCAACGGCGCAGCGACGTCACGCCCCACGTGACTGCGCGCGCTCCGCCCTCCGCTCCGTGGCTGCGCGCGCCCCGCGCCGGCTCCGCACCGCTCTCCGCGCCGTGAGGTCACGGCGCGTTGTGCAGCTGGCGCCTCCGCGCCGTGGCTGCGCGCGCCGCGCCGGCTCCTCGCACCCTCTCCGCGCAGCTGGTGTGCCTCTCCCCCCGTTAGGTTTGCACTCACCCTCGGCCGCCGAATAGGTGCTGATCTGTAGTGACGTGTGTAGTGTGTGTATGTGTGTGTGTGTGTGACGCACTCGCGAGGTGCATTAATGCATCATACGAAAAGCGTGAAGTGTAAAATAAATAAATAATACTTCATATATAAATGTGTGTGTGTGTGTACAAATGCATCATAACAACAACACTTTAAATCATTAATTACACTTCATCATCATCATCAGTAAAAGTGCTTTGCACTTAAAAACGGCCAGACCTCCGTGGGTCGGCTGGCGCGTGCTCTCTCGCTGCCGTCTCCTTCGCTCGGCTCTGCGGTTTAGTCGCGCGCGCCCCCCCATAGCATCACCCCGTGCTTCGCACTTCCTCATACTCCCCTTCGGGGAAATGCGGGTATTTTTTTCAAGTTGAGCCCCACCGTTGCGCTTTTATTGCTCCGAGGTTAGCCTTCTTATTGCATGTTGGTGGGGATTGGACACCAGCATACCTTTCCTCGTAAAATGAAAGGTAGCGTGGCCACAGCTTGCGTTTTCGTACTTTTTCGTTCCTACTTGACATTCAGTTTCTTATACAAAAAGAGATAACACAAAGACTGTAAACCGTACGTGCAGCGAAACTAGAAATAACAGTGACGAATTTCGTTGCTTTGAATACGAAACACTTCCTCCACAAATTTTACAACTCAAAAAGGACTTTTGTATTCTCCAAGGATGACATCATGGCCATTTTATGCAAAAAGCTGTAATTTTGCTATTTTCATTTCCCTGGGATTCTTATATCTTACGTTAGAGCTCAAAAATGAACATATAAACTGCAGCCACAACTGCTATATTGTAGTCTAATAAATTGAGCGTTTCGAGGTTTCTTAACGGTAAATTGGCTCATGGCCACGCATTGCAGTTTCCCCATTTTAGACATGTTGCTAGAGAGATATATTATGCTGTCGCTGGCGATGCTATTCTGCAACATTGCACAATTTAGAACGAATACATCAACGAATGACGCTTATGATATGCGCAACAGCGCATGTTGTTGAGGATTTCTCCCCTATTAAACAGAAGTTTGGGCGCTAACGCCAGTGCAAAGATTGCGCCGTACCATGAGCTACCATTCAGTCGCCACTGCGTTCTCGACGTTCCTGGTTCGCCCACATCAAGCATGCACCTATTCATCCTCTTTGCACAAAAGCGCTCTCCCTACTTGCGACACTTGGTTGAATGTCAAACACTTCTCCGTAGGCCACTTCCTCACTGACTGGTTTCCACGACAGCGACTGCCACAATGCGTGATATGCGCCGGATTTAATTTTTTCATATTACCTTGTTTTCACCGCATAGTTATTCCTTATTGGCCGTCTGCGTCTACAATCATTACGAGCACGGTGAACTGAATAAAGTGTGCATGTCTTCGTAAAAAGACACCAGAAAATAAGAGCTAATTAAGCGTTCAAATCTATTGCAATAGAAATTGCAACAAGTGAGCCGGCTACGATCGTGACATTATTGCGCAATTCGCAGCAGCTCATTCACAGCCACCTAATTTTGAAAACCATGCAGTGAAAACTAAGCACTAACTACTGTTCGCATCCGCAAGTCCTGCTAATGAAACGTTGCTTCAAGTACACAATACACGCACGTTGATGAAGCAGGCGTGAATTACCGTCTGGCCCATTGCTGGACTCTGTAGGTATTTCCCCACCTGAAAAAAGAAAGATACATCAAAATACAGCTTGTTAGCACTCGAAAGTATCAACTAGCTCTCTCATTCCTGATATATATATACATAGAATGAAGTTGAAAGTAGCACACATTGAAAAGGAAAAATGCCTTTACTGGAGTTTTCGCCGTGTAATGGCCTTTTTAAGACAAAGTAGATCTGCTCCAATGCGGACGCTTTTACGGTGTCACGTATAGTACTCTCAGCGAAGCAGCTAGCACAATCGAAATAAAAAGAACCATTGAAATTGTGTTACAAAAGAATGTGTTAACATGACTGACATGTGATAGGCACATGAATATAGAAGTTTCCAATTTTTCTTGTGCATTAACACGTGATATACAGTATCGTCGGCAGAACATGTTGAAATAGCTCTGAATAAATGATGCAGAAGTAAATAACATAAAAACACACCAAGGAATTACTAATGTAAAAAGCCACGCCATTACAGTGCGAGACAGGTGACCTTCCCCACGTTTTCATTGATACCAGAACGAATTGTGTTAGATTTATCGATCAAGAAGGATTTCCTCACTTCCCTATCGCGATGTTTTGAAACGGGACTGAATAATGGTGGCCCTAATTTTGTCGATACCACGGCCAGGCCTACTGACATGTTTCTACGATGGCAGATTGGGGATGCTCATGGCTAGTGTATGATTATTCATAAATTATGGATCAAGAATGATTCTCTCACTTTGTCTTCGCGATTTCGTTGGAAACCGGACTGAAATATAAATAAATTCTGAGACTTGTCTCCGTTTGACTTTTGTATGTGTCACACACTTCGCTCAGGCACGCCGTTCAGTAGCGGCGTTTCGGCAGACCCGTAGGCTTCCACTTACGCTTAGGCCTGCGGCGCCCTAAAAGCCTCGAAGCGGTACACTTAGTTTTGAGTTCGCCGGCCGACCCGTGCGGGTGGCACGTGTGGTGGGGTTGGTCCTGACTGACGCACTCTCAGATAAACACGTATAGGTGTTTAAAAAACACAAGAAGAACATTTAATCACGAGCAAGGCAATAGGCAATTACAAAAAGAAATGAACTCAGACTATAGGAACACGCGCGACAGGAACTCAGGGGAAATACATGCGACAAAGTATCAATACAATTATAAACAACGCAGGAGTTAACATTGGTAATAAAATAACTAGATGAAAAGAAAACATAACGAGAACTAACTCGATGCACTATCTCTGGTGCGACGCAGCACACGCTTCCTTCTGACACCGAAATTCGGTGAATAGAAAAAGAACATTAAATGAAAATAATTATGCCCTACGAAAATGTCCAACAATAACGGTCGTGACTCTTACGTAGAGGAGTTGACGGGTGTCACTGGTGTCTCGCCGGCTTCGGTAGAAGAAGAGAGGGCCCGATGTTGTGCACGACTGTTTTCGTCACTTCGGCTGCTCCATGCCCGACGACTACGCGAGACTCGCGACACCGCTGACTGCTCTCTTGCTGGTCAAGACATCAACTGCCGTGGCAGCCAAATCGGGCCAGAATCATCTTCTCCCTTCCGCCTGACGGCACCGTAAGTTGGACAAAGCGCGCCGCCCCGCTACGGGGTGCCCCTGCCCGGCGGCTGCGTTTCTTCGGCGGTGCCGGCGGCGTCGAGAGGCGTTGGCGATAAAACGGCCCGCAAGTCCAAGCTTTTCCTCGGGAGGCAATTAGCGGCTTTTTCCCTTTTTCCAAAGGACGCCGAACCTCGCTCCGCACGTTCCCACGCCGTATCTTATCTCGTTGGACACGAGGGCGGCCGAGAAGACCTGGCGGCTGTGACACTGCCCCCTCCTCAAGAATATTGCTCCGCAATATTTAAAAAAATCACAAACGCGCAGAGTTCGAGAAGGTCATCAGTGTCCAAGTCGTACACGATTGCACCTTCCGCGCAGCAGTTCTCTGACGCGACGATCACGCATAAACAATGAAGATGCACTCACTGGCACAGGATGTCCGACGTCACATATGTCGCGCACCAGTTCACGGTGACACACACAAACCAGCAAACACCGACAATGTGTTCATGAAAAGCAGTAGATTAACAACACTTTGTATAATTTAAACACACGGATGTCACTGCAGTCATCAACGATAAGTGTGAGATAACCTGCCGACATATGAACAATGCACAAGGCCAGCGCAAAAGACACAAAACATAAATGCTTACAAATCATTAAAGATATATCGACCCAACTGTGAGAGCTATAGAGAGCAAAAGCATACGAAAAATAACTCACCACGTCGCACTGCCGTGTAAGCATTCCGGTATTCCGGCGCGGAATCACGCCTCGCCGTTATCGACGCGACTCATGTAGTCTGCTCCGACATTCTCGGAGCCCTTGATGTGCTGTACCCGGAAACTGTACTGTTGGAGTTTAAGGCTCCACCGGAGTACATGGCTATTGGTCGACTTTGCCGCCTGAATGAACTTCAGGGGCTCATGATCGGTTTGTACTACAAACCGTCGCCCATACAGGAAAACTTGAAACTTCTCTACCCCCCATACGAGAGCAAGAGCTTCTTTCTCGACGGTGGCGTACGCTACCTCTCTGGGCAGCAACTTTCGGCTTGCGTAGGCCACCGGGTGGAGCACATTATCGTGCTCTTGGAAGAGCACAGCTCCGATTCCCCTGTCAGATGCGTCAGGCCGAAGGATAAATTGTCGCTCGAAATCGGGCAGCTTCAATATGGGTGCGGTCGTCAGGAGCTCCTTGGGCCGCACAAACGCATTTTCCTGGGCCTGGCCCCATTCCACAATGTGAGGAAATCCCTTCCTTGTGAGGTCGGGCAACGGACTTGTCAGCGACGCGTAGTCATCAATGAACTCTCGGTAGTAGCCCGTTAGCCCGAGGAAGGAACGAACCTGTCGTTTTGTTTTCGGTCGGGGTGCCTTCTGTATCTTTTCCAAGGTTGCCGACAGCGGGACCAATTCTCCAGCGCTGACGTTGTGTCCAAGGCAAGATATTTGCTGCATGCCAATTTCGCACTTTCCTGGCTTGACCGTCAGCCCGGCCTCAGAAATTCGTTGGAAAACTTCTCTGGGGGTACTGCAGTGCTCCTCCCACGTTGCGCTTCCGACGAGCACGTCGTCGTAGTAATGCGCAACGTCCAATATGTCGGACAGCACGCGCCTTATGAGCTTCGTGAACACTGCCGGAGCGGTCTTGATCCCGAAAGGCATATATCGAAATTGATAGTGCCCTGTGTCGGTAGCGAACACTGTCTTGGGCCTTGCATCAGGTGTTAGAGGCACCTGCCAATATCCTTTCGCAAAATCCAGCTTGGAGAAAAATTTCTTGGTGCCAACAGTGGCCAGCAACTCGTCTGATCGAGGGATGGGCTCAGCGTCATCCACCAACACTTCATTTAGCTTGCGGAAGTCGATGCACAGTCTGTGTGATCCGTCGGGCTTTCGTACCGCGATTACGGGGGAATTGAAAGGCGACTCTGATCTTTCGATGATACCCAGCGTCAGCGTGTCGGCAACCTCTTCCTTTATAATCTGCCTTACTGCGAATGGCATTGGGTACTGTCGGACGTACACAGGGCGTTCACTG
The DNA here is from genome assembly GCA_013339685.2 of Hyalomma asiaticum. Lineage (NCBI taxonomy): Eukaryota > Metazoa > Arthropoda > Arachnida > Ixodida > Ixodidae > Hyalomma > Hyalomma asiaticum. The sequence goes on from CM023481.1 coordinate 52,142,438, forward strand.
GTTAGGTCCAGTTTGCATTCGGCCAGCTCTGTTTTACCTGGAAGATCGGAAAAGATCTTCTGGTGTTCTTGAAGCAACCGGGTGACCTCCGCTTTCTGCTGCGTCGTCAGATGTTCGGATACCCTGACGTCCTAGAACGTTTGTGCTTGACGAGGCTGTAGAAGCTCGATGTCCCAACTTTCCTCGTCTTCGCAGTTGACGACAGCCCGAACTCCAGCAACCTACGGGTTGCGAGTCCGGTAGCGCTTCAGCATATTAATGTGAAATATTTTGGTAGTCCCCAACCTCAATTTCATAGTCGATGTCGCCCTTTCTGCTGACCACGTTGAAATGCCCTTTCCACCGCATTATCAACTTAACGACAAGGTCGTCACCGATCTTTTTAAGAATACGTAAGGAGTAGACGTGCGCTCAGTTGAAAGATTACACAGAATGGGGCGTCGCCAGCCGAACAAACCTCGCCCTGTGATACTGAAATTATTCGACCATCGTGAAAAAATAAGCATTCTGAAAAACTGCTTCAAGCTGAAAGGCAAGCGCATGTCCGTGTCTGAAGATTTTTCCGCCGCCACTAGACAAATAAGAAAGCAGCTCTGGGATAGCGCGGCCGACCTACGCGATTCAGGAAAGAAAGTCAGGCTCGTATACGATAAAATTAGGATCGACAATGAACTGTTTGAATGGGATGACGAGAAAATGGCTATAGTGTCAGTTTCAAAGAACCGAAGTAAGGCAAGGCGAAAAGATGCATGACCATGCAATCCCGCAGAAAGTTTCACATGCCTAAACGCCAACGCCCGCAGCATTGTCAATAAAACCGCTGATTTAGAAAGCATAGTCATCGCTCACAACCCAGAAATTATAGTGCTTACGGAAACGGCTTAACAGCGACATTAATGACTGAAATTGCACCCCCAGGTTACTGCATCTACAGGAAGGATAGAGATTCGCGTGGTGGTGGAGTTGCAATTATTTTCAAGGACTCGTCGCAGGTGTTGAGACTGGCCGACATTGTTGGAATTGAATGCGTTATTGTCAAGGTTATCCTGAAGGGTTGTGCTTTAATAATTGGTGGTTTCTATAGGCCCCCGAGTTCCGACATATCTTTCTATGAAAGGCTGAATGAATTTTTATTGCCTTATAAAAATCACTCCTGTAACCTAATCCTTGTTGGCGATTTGAATGTACCCCATGTTGCATGGGACAATGGCTTTCCTTATGCACTTTCAAATGATGCTGAGCATATTCTTGATGTTATGCTGTTTCATGACTTGGCGCAACTTGTTCAAGTACCTACTCGCGTCCAAGGTACCAAGCAATCGATCCTAGATCTCTTCCTGGTCAACCACAGGGTACTACAGCGAAATCCCACTATCAAAACTTTTGAGGGCATATCAGATCATAAAATTGTACGCCTAAAAATGCAGCTATGTTGTGTGCGTAAAGTCGTGAAACGGGAAGCCTTCGTGCCTGTGTTTGCTCGTGCAAGTGATGTTGACGTGCTGGATGTATTAGACAGCTCATTCGCACACTTTGTATCTCTCTACGAATCAGATAAGCATTGAGTCAATCATCTGTGCAATTTTTTCAAGAACCTTGTGATAAAGTGTATTGATGACTTCGTGCCACGTAAGCGGAAAATAACACGGTGCACTAACCCCTGGATAACCAAAGAGATAATACGCTTGGGACGAAGACTTAAAAAAGCAAAACAAAAATCGAAACGACGGATCGCAAGGTCCACAAGCGACTCGACTTGCGCACTGAGATTACAGCTTAAAAACTGCATCGCTGACGCAAAGGCTCATTATCAAAACGTACAGCTAAAGAATTTTATTTCTTCGTCCCCAGCGAAATTCTGGAGGTATCTGCCACCAAATAAAAAATCGCCACCTACGCTGGTAATAGACAACAATGCTGTGACTGACAGCTCAGAAATAGCGCACATACTCAATCAATACTTCTGCTCAGTTTTCACTAAGGATAACGGCACAGAACCCGAGTTTCTCTTGTTTAGTGATTTGCCACCGATTGACAATGTACAAATAAAGGAAGAGGGCGTACTTTCCCTCTTGCTCAAGCTAGATGATAAGAAATCCAGTGGGATCGACAACATACCCAATGCCTTCTTGGTGCGCTACGCAGAATGGTGTTCTAAGTATCTGAGCCTAATATTTCGCAAATCTCTTTCGCGAGCAGAACTTCGTCATGACTGGCGTTATGCCAAAATAACCCCCATACCAAAAAAATCAAGCCAGTCCATACCCTCCGCGTACAGAACAATATCGTTGTTATGTGTATGTGTTAAAGTTCTGGAACACATAATATTGTCTGTCTTTTGTACTTTTTTACACAATGTATGCCATTAGTTCTTCTTTATTACTTGGGTACTTAGGACTTAGCAGCAATTTCGTATTTGTCATGTGCGTTTCATTATATATAATATACCTTTGAAGCTACTCAATCATTGAACTTGTATAAAGATTCATAATCATGACATGTGCTCCTCTGCTCCTGACATGCAAAAAATATTAGTGTATTAGATTGGACCAGTAACTAGCCACACAGGCTGATGGTCCAAATACTTTATAACCACTTTTGTATTAAGTTCATTGAATAAACACTGATTGACTGATTCAAGCACCTTTCAGTGTTCGTCGAAAGCAACAACATAATAGACAGTCGCCAGCATGGCTTCCGACGCGGCTTGTCAACGGTCACGCAGCTGCTTGAAATGGTGCATGACATTGCAGATGGTTTAGACAAACAAAGCCAAATAGACATAGTATTTTTAGATTTTGAAAAAGCGTTTGATCGCGTTTCACACCGAAAGCTACTCATCAAACTAAAATCAATTCTGAAAAACGACACCTTATTAGCATGGATAGAAGCATACTTGAGCTGCAGGCACCAATGCGTCACGATCGGTAGTATCAACTCGTCGTCCGCGCCGGTTCAGTCCGGCATACCTCAGGGATCCGTCCTCGGACCTCTTTTCTTTTTGGTTTTCATTAATGACATCGTCCGTGATATTCCAGTAAAGATAAGGCTTTTCGCAGATGACTGCGTGCTTTATCAAGTAGTTAATGCTTCCAGAGACCAGGTTCTTTTAAACAACTCTTTAAATAAAATTCAAGATTGGTGCGCAAAATGGCAAATGACTATTAACGCGAAATAAACAGTGGCGGTGACCATAACCCGCAAAAAAGACCCATTAAAGTTCCAGTACAATCTAGGCAATCACTCCTTGTCCTTTGTCTCGCAGTATACGTACCTTGGCCTTATCACACCTGACTTAAGGTGGAACGAACATGTGTCTTATATTGAGAAAAAGGCTTTGAAAAAACTAGGTTACCTAAGACGGGCACTCGCTAAGGCATCCCGCGAAACTAAATTACTCGCATACAAAACGTACGTAATACCAATATTAGAGTATGCATCGGCTGTCTGGGACCCGCACACGCAAGCAAACATAGATAAACTAGAATCAGTACAGCGAAAAGCTGTAAGATTCATATTTAATGCCTACCAACGTGACACATCTCCGTCAGCTCTTCTGGAAAGCGCTAAGCTGGAAACCCTTGAATGGAGACGTTATCGCGAGAGAATGAAGCTATTCTATCTCATATATAATAATAAGCTAGCAATAGAGAAGAGTAATTACATCGAAGCAATTTTGCGCCGCGAAACACTCGCCTCCCACCCTAAAAGAGTTGCTGAGCACCTCTGCCATACTAACACATACAGGTACTCTTTCTTTCCCCGCACAATCAGCGAGTGGAACAACTTGCCATCAGAGATTCTTGAAAGCACCGATCTCAACTCGTTTCTCCGTGCGTTACCTGCTCCATATGTATCATAGCTACACCATCATTTATTTACAGTGCGCTTTATTTTATTACCTATATCGATCAGATTGATTGCTTGAAGTTCAATGTCTCGCTTCTGTACTTTTGTAGTGTTGCTGATTTTATTTCGACTACAGTTGATATTTGGTGCCACTTCTTTTCACTTTGTGACGCAGTGTGCGCTTCTTCTTCTCTTTTCTCTCTTTTTTTTGATGGCTTTTTTGTACTATTTTCTATGTCACGGTCACGGGATTGTGGACCGTATTTCATGTTTCTTTTTTCTAGCATTGTATAGGCTATCTTTGTATCTTTGTATCTTGTATCGGCTATCTTACAACATTGTATCGCCCACCCCTACCCCGAAGTCTGGCACTCAGACTGGCAGTTTTTTTCTCAATAAATAAATAATTAAATAAATATTGTTGTCAGTGGGCAAGAGTATTAGCACTTGTTCCCCCGGCTTCATAGATCGCTTTCGGCTCTTCAAGTTGTAGTACTTGCCGTATCGCTCCCCTGCGCTTTCGAGCTCTTCATGCACCAACTGGCAGGTGCGCTCCAATCTCTCCCGTAATGAGATGACGTTCTCGTACGTGGTGTTGAGCTCTTCCGAAAGGGATGCGTCCGTCCAGAGCTCTCTTAGGATCGCTAGCGCCCCCGGACACTCCTTCCGTACAACAGCTCAAACGGAGAAAATCCGAGGCTCTCCTGCGGTACCTCCCGGTAGGCAAATAAGAGCGGAGCAAGGTAGCGGTCCCAGTCCTTGGGTTTCTCCTGAGACATGCGCTTTATCATCTGTTTGAGTGTCCCATTAAAACGCTCCACTAGGCCGTTTGCCATCGGATAGTATGGGGTCGTGTGCAGCTGCTTCAGAGAGAGCAGGCGGCTGACTTCCTTCATTACTTCAGAAGTGAAGTTCGTACCTCGGTCACTTAAGACTTCGCTAGGCACACCGACGCGCGAGAACATTTCCACCAGCGCTTCGGCTACCCATTCCGTTTCCACGCTAGGCAGCGCAACAGCGTCTGGGTACCGTGTGGCATAGTCAATCATGGTCAGTATATACCTGTTGCCCTGAGCCGATCTCGGATTCAGGGGACCGATTATGTAAATTGCCACCTTCTCAAAAGGTGTCGCAATAATTGGCACCTTGACCAGCGGTACCTTCCTGGTGTGTCCCTTAGGCGCCGTGCGTTGGCAGATGTCGCATGACGCAACGAAACGCTTGATATCGGCCTGCATTCCTGGCCAGAACTCGGTCCTAATCTTCGAGAGCGTCTTCTTCACCCCCTGGTGTCCTCCCATCGCACTGTCGTGCGCTAGCTGCATTACCGAGCCTCGCAGCTTTTCTGGGACGACCACCTGGGAGAATTCTTCACCCCACTCGGACACGAATTTTCTGTGCAGCAACCCATCTTGCGGGAAGAACAAGTGGCGGTGCCTGTTCTTGTTGCATCTTTCGACGTCCAGGTTAATGAAGCTCGAGCGTAAGGTCGGGTCGTTCTTCTGCTCCACGACCAGTGCTTCCCGGCTAATTCCTGGTGAAACTTGGGGTACCCGTAGCTTTTGTTGTGCCGCTTGCCTGCCGCTTTGCGAGCGCGTAATAACGGGATTTGCCTGAAGTGCTTCCTGCACAGTTGGGCTTTCCCCTGCACTGTCGCCGATGGACTGCTGCTTAATTTCTTTTCTTATGCTCTCAGAAGCGTTTGTGCCAGCCACATCTTGCGTTGCCGGGAGTCTCCAGTACAAATATGGGTCATTGGCCGGTCTGGCACCTTCCACGTTACCCAGCACAGGCTCGTATATCGGGCTTTCAATGCATTTCGCCTTTAGTCGGCCTGAATAGTACGGTGTGTCGACATCTATCCACGCTTCAGGCAATTTCCGCACAGATCGATCTAAGAGGTAAACTGGTGCCTTTGTCCCAGTAAAATCTTCCTCTTTTACCAGGTTCGTTTTGACTATGACGTTATTGCAGCCCGTGTCTCGGAGGACGCGTACCTCCTTGCCTCCCACCAAGCCAGTGACCACAGGCAGTCGATCAACCGTCTTCGTGGACCTTTCCGTAAGACCCGCATTCACAACCGGCACCTTCTCACCGTTCTTCATTTCTACGAATCCATCTTCAATGCAAGACGCAGCTGACTCTTTGAGTGGTGCGCTCAAGTTCGGTGTGCCTCTCTTCCAGCACTTCCAAGTGGGATGACCTGGTTTTCCACATACTTGACACGATTTTCTTGTGTCCCCCTTGTTGCTGTTAGACACCCTGCAGGTCTCGGTGCTATGCCCTGAGCGTGAGCACAGAAAACAATATTTTTCTGGCTGCCGCTTGGTTCCGGCTGGCGGCTGTACGTCGCTGTTCTAGATGGGCTGCTTAAATGTCGCTTTGGGCTTTTCCGTTGCAGATGCACCCTTCGAGAAGTTCTGCCACCCGTGAGCCTCGGTGTACTGCTCCGACCTCGCCACCATGTCTGTTAGCGAGGCGTCTGTCTTTGAGGAAAAGTTGCAGGGTGGTTGCGCAAGTGCTCAGAAATTGCTCCTTCAATAACAGCTCGAAGAGAGCCTCGTAGCTGTTGCCCGCGCCAGACAGTTCAACCCACCGCTCGAAAAAGTTCCTTAGGCGGGTGAGGTACTGCGAACAGGTTTCGTTGTTCGTTGGTCTGGCTGTTCGGAATCGCTCCCGAAAGCCCTCTTCGGCGAGGCGGACGCGGATCGTGAGCGCCTTGCGCAACTTCTCGTAGTCGGTACACTCGGACGCCGACATTCTACTAAAGACATTCAACGCCTCACCAGTTAGGCAGAGGCTTAAGGCCGCTGCCCAGTCTTCGTGGGGCCACTTTTGACTTTGCGCTACGTGCTCGAATCTCCTCAGGTATGCGTCGAGGTCTTCACGCCCCTCGTTAAAAGGTGGCATCAGTTTGTGAGGACTGATGTGATGTGCGCGACGTGACGTTTCTGCTATTGAGCTCTGACCTGAATGTGGAGTCGCCTGCTGCCGCACCAACAAAAGCTCTTTCTGTTCCTGAATTCTTATTCTCGATCCTTCACTTTCCTGCTCAATCTCCCGTTCCGCATGTTCTCTGTAACAATTGCGTTCCGCCTCGCGCTCCTCTTTTCGCCTATTTCGTTCTTTTTCAACAAAAGCATATAGCTCACTGCCTTCAAAACCCAAGGTCTTTGCCTGCTCAGTCAGCCTGTCTAAATCCGTGTCATCCTTTGCTAAACACTGCAGCACAAGCACAAAGCGATAACTGGATGGTTACGCACTAGAGCACGGAATGAGTTACGTCAGTCCCCCAGACACCACCACTCGGTTGGCCAGTCCTGTCGTTGACGCCAGAATATGTCACACACTTCGCTCAGGCACGCCGTTCAGTAGAGGCGTTTCGGCAGACCCGTAGGCTTCCACTTACTCTTAGGCCTGCGGCGCGCTAAAAGCCTTGAAGCGGTACACTTAGTTTTGAGTCCGCCGGCCGACCCGTGCAGGTGGCACAGTGGTGGTGTTGGTCCTGACTAACGCACTCTCAGGCAAACACGGATAGGTGCTTAAAAAACACAAGCAAAATCATTTCATCACGAGTAAGGCTATAGTCAATTACAAAAAGAAATGAACTCAGACTATAGGAACACGCGCGACGGGAACTCGGAGGAAATACATGCGACAAGGTATCAATACAAATATAAACAACGCAGGAGTTAACATCAGTAATAAAATAACTAGATGAAAAGAAAACATAACGAGAACTAACTCGATGCACTATCTCTGGTGCGACGCAGCGCACGCTTCCTTCTGACACCGAAATTCGGTGAATAGAAAAAGAACATTAAATGAAAATAATTATGCCCTACGGAAATGTCCAACAATAACGGCCGTGACTCTTACGTAGAGGAGTTGACGGGTGTCACTGGTGTCTCGCCGGCTTCGGTAGACGAAGAGAGGGCCCGATGTTGTGCACGACTATTTTCGTCACTTCGGCTGCTCCATGCCCGACGACTACGCGAGACTCGCGACACCGCTGACTGCTCTCTTGCTGGTCAAGACATCAACTGCCGTGGCAGCCAAATCGGGCCAGAATCATCTTCTCCCTTCCGCCTGACGGCATCTTAAGTTGGACAAAGCGCGCCGTCCCGCTACGGGGGGCCCCGGCCCGGCGGCTGCGTTTCTTCGGCGGTGCCGGCGGCGTCCAGAGGCGTTGGCGATAAAACGGCCCACAAGTCCAAGCTTTTCCTCGGGAGGCAATTAGCGGCCTTTTCCCTTTTTCCAAAGGACGCCGAACCTCGCTCCGCACATTCCCACGCCGTATCTTAACTCGTTCGACAAGAGGGCGGCCGAGAACACCTGGCGGCTGTGACAGTATGTAACTTTGTATATTAATGCGTGAGAACTCAGACGACGTTGGTAATGTCACATGTATAGTCACCAATTATTAATGAAAAGTTGGATAAGCTAATTGAAATTGTTGTTTTGATGTTGGCGTGAGTCAGGATGTGTTTGCTTGCAATAGCAGCAAGTTCCTCAGTTGCTGAAGGCACCTGATTTGCAGGTGCACTATATGAGGGTTCTCCTTGGGTAAGAGAACATCCAGAAACTGTTGAAGGCACTGGCTGTCCAACAGGCGGTGTATATGAGTAAGATGCGCTATCATAACTACTGACACTTACTCCGGGACCTTCTGCAGCACCATCGCTGCGGCTCCTCCCTGAATTACTTTCCCTTTCAAGCGGCTTGTCCCCTACGTCTAACGACAGGGAACGTTTTCGGCTTCGTTGAATAAAGGTGTCATACCCCGTCCACTGCCACTGGCACAAGCATGACGTGAAACGGCGACTGAAGTTGTAGTGCTTGTGAGGCAATTTCATTTTGTAGCGTTAGCTACACTGGCCTAGCCAAGCCCGTTTCGCGCGGCACATCAAGAGCCGTGCTGCGCATGCGCAAGGATCAGTGATGTCACACAGCTTGCGCACCGGAGCCACCGGAGCCGGCACCTCTCGCGCACTCCGCCGCCGCCGGTCTGCGCATTCCAGAGGAGTGACGTCGTAGCCGTGGTAGACGCACTGGCGCCGGCGCGCGCTCCCTGTGCAGTCGCCCTCTGACACTGCGCTGGAGCCGCTGCGCTTCAGACTAGCGTTTGCCAGTGTGGTATAGCCATGGAGAAGGAGAGCGCAAATGCTGCTCAACAGCGCAGAAGAGCGGAGAAGCTTGACTCATCGGATCCCGAAGTAGTTGACTGGAAATTAGCGGTTGAGCATAGGAGGAATGAACAGAAGAATGCTAAATGTGCTGCGGACACACTGGAGCAAAGGGACGAACGTCTAGCAAAGCGGCGTCGCCAGGAGGCTGAGCGACGTGCCCGACCACCCCTGCAGCAACAACAAAACGCCGTCTATGACGTCAAGGCTCGCCGATCGACTGAATATACTGTGAAACTCAGCGAAAGCGCCAGTGCGACTCGAACCTTCCAGACGGACTTCGTAAACAATCCGTTTGGATAATCGTATACCGCGTGTGTGTCATTGGAGCAGCAGTAAGCACGACAATCAAGCTAATCCTAGACAAGCTAGACAACCAGGAAAGCTAAGAATAATGAGCTGAACCTTTGCTAGCGCTACGTATATCCAGGCATAGCCGAGCTAAGCCACTGCAACATTTTTTTGACCAGGTTACACCACAAACAGGCTCGAAGTAAACAGACAAAAATTGTAGGCTGGGGACGTGTTAGGACGGCGCGCATACTCTTAGAGGCATTTCATGTTGGTAAGTCGGGCCATGATTTCGTTAGTGCCATTGCTGTCAGTCTTCGGAAACTACACATAAAATTTATGGAGTGTTGTTCATAATGTAGCTTCATGTCAGATGACGGTGGCTTTGTACTTCTCAGACTGAGGGTGCGCCTCTATGTGTGTATATTTGTTGATGTAGCCACAAGTAGTTAAGTGACAGAGAGCGCTTTTCCTATGGTTTCTTCTCTCCGTGTGTGTAGTTCATATTTCCCTGGATAAGAGTTTACAGTCGATCGTTTCCTGGGGATAGTTGCTGAGAGTACGGTTGCCGAGCAACATCAGATAATGCTTCACTTTCCGGCCTTTCGCTGGCTTCTGGCTAGGCGACGAGGATGCATTATCATATGTGATGTTGGGGATGCCGGGCCTGTGCAAGAGTGCTGGTGCCGTGAGAAGAGGTCCGGGAGTAGGGGTCAGTGGGCTGCTACGCGAAGCTCAAAGTTAGGCATGCCGGACGCAGTCGCTGTGAAACATGTTCGCTGCTGAGGCAGCCACGAAAAAATGGATCCTACCGAGCCAAGACGCCGAAATGACCATCCGACGAAGCCGGCTGCCTGTTACCCGCCATTCCATGGGCTCGGGATTCCGCGGGCGATAGCAGATAGTGAGTGTCCCTCAGTCGTTGTACTGTAGACCTGCAATTATCCTTGCAGTCCTGCGCTCTATAACCGCCGTGAGGCAACAGATGGTTCGACGGGCACCTCCTCCTCGAGGTACATGCCTCCAGCGCTTTTTGACGACATCGTACAAGCCGCTCGATCGGACATTTGCTTCGACTTCACATTGCCGTTATATCTTGATTTCCTGTTCTTCCAGGAAAGCAGCTAGTAGTAGCAAGAGAGACAACGCACCGCCGAATAAGCTTTAGCCGGGCGGGCGAGCAATTGGAAGGACGTCGTTGAAACGTTGAATGACGCATTTAGTTGCACGACTTCGGTGCGGCCAATGAATTCCCAGCCCACAAATGATAATCATTGAGAGAAGTTTGTGTAGCATCGCCAACAGAACTTGTGGGCAACGAAGGTTGGGACTTCTGGATTAACTCTGATTGATTTGTGGGGTTTAACGTCCCAAAACCAGCTCTGATTATGGGAGACGCCGTAGTGAAGGACTCTGGGAATTTCGACCACCTGGGGTTCTTTAATGTGCACTGACATCGCACAGCACACGGGCATCAACATTTCGCCTGCATCGAAATGCAGCCGCCGCGGCCGGGGTTCGATCCTGCGACCTTCGGATCAGCAGCCGAGTGCCATAATCACTAGGCCACCGTGGCCTAGTGGCACCGGCTTCTGGATTAACCCTAGCTCGGAATTTGTCACTTTAAAAGGCATCTTTGACAGTTAGAACTGCCAATTTAATCTTCCATGGTGGAGTTTGTTCTCTACGTGCACTCATGATTGATGCATATATCAAACCTTCATTGTCGGAGGAATGTTCTCATGCGCTGTTTGATTCTCAGTGCTGAGGAATGAGGTGACGTCATTTGAAGGTACGTATACGATATCGTGGCGACGCTATATTGAGATAGTTTATTGCTGAAATACAGAACGCATTATCTATTCATAACTGCAGGAGATGTTGTAGGCTGCTCCCAACTGAAAATCGCCGAAATATATGCAGTGATTTTGTAGTATATCTGTGTGTACGTACATTTTGTTCTCTCTTTCTGAAATATATATATGAGATGAAGCACTTCATTAATATTTCATTTATTTGTCGACGTTTCGGTAAGAGCCTGACCTTTCTCAAGACAATATTTCGTTTTCTCCTGTTCGTTTATATAGGCATAGGGGAAAGGGCGGAAACTATTTACTAAGTGAGTGCGGAAAGATGGCAGGGGGAGGGGGGCACCAAAACGTTTTCTCAGAATGCGTGTTTGGCGGCAATTTTGTGGAACTGGCGGAAAGGACAGAGGTGATGGGCATGTGAACGGCTCCACGGTGGTACTGGAAAATAAATAAATAAATAAAATAAAAACAAGGAGTGACGTTCGGCCTCCTGCGTCAAGACGATCCTGGGAAAGCCATTCTGAGCCTAACGACGCGTCCAGCGACGAACGTGGCCTTAAGTGGTTGCTCGGTTTGGGGAGCGTAGTGGTTAAGAATGCCGCCGCGGTCGAAAGCGGCCGCCAGAACAGAAGGAGGGGAGGGGGGAAGTGGCGGCGGAGACGGTAAGGCGCGCCACAAGAAATAAAAAAAAGAGAAAAGCAAAAAGAAAAATGTAGGAGTGAGACTAGTAAAGAATTCATACGTATCTTTCGGAATACATGGCGCAGGGGCCTGATGTTTTGTTATATGAATGGTGTTATCAATAAAAGGGGGAAAGAGGTATGTGAGCGAACTAGAAAGAATATTTGAATAAACGATTATAAGGAAAATGTAGTAGTTAAAAAGTGAGCGAGAAAGACGGAAGAAGTTATACAGAGCGCCACATATTTCAAGTTGACATGGACAACAGGTACGATGTGAGAGGTTCGTGGGCCCAGGAACTGAGACGAGAGGAGGAAAGACGCCACACATGGAAAAAAACACTTTATGACGTCACAATGATGGACGAAGCACAGTGCACAACGAGACATACAAATGACATAACAAATGACGTGACGTACAGTACAGTTGACTTACACTACAGACGTGACGTACAGTACACTACAAACATAGGTCGGCAGTGTGGGAGAACACTCACTCACCATAATTTGCCAGGACCCGCACTCACTCGCACTCACACTCACTTCCACTCACACTCACTGGCACTCACTCGCACTCGCACTCACGTCTATGAAATGAGTGCGAGTGAGTGTGAGTGAGTGCACTCATGAGTGCGGCGACCTATGACTACAAATGACGTGACGTACACTTAGTAAATAGTTTCCGCCCTTTCTCCTATGCCTATATAAACGAACAGGAGTAAACGAAATATTGCCTTGAGAAAGGTCAGGCTCTGACCGAAACGTGCACAAATAAATGAAATATTACTGAAGTGGTACGTCTCATATTATTCATGCGGCAGCCGAAGCTACCTACTTCGCCAAACTATATATATATATATATATATATATATATATATATATATATATATATATATATATATATATATATATATATATAGGGTTGAAAAGAGAGACACACGTTCAAAATTCTTGTTTTATTAACGTTTCGGCCGGTGGGCCCGCCTTCGTCAGAATGAAAACAGTACAAGGGTGCACACACGTGTGCACCCTTGTACCCTTGTACTGTTTTCATTCACACATGTGTGCACCCTTGTACTGTTTTCATTCTGACGAAGGCCGGCCCACCGGCCGAAACGTTAATAAAACAAGAATTTTGAACGTGTGTCTCTCTTTTCAACCCTACATTGGACCGGACCCACCGAACTTCAATCTGAAAAAAAAATATATATATATATATATATATATATGGGCATACCGCTTATCTCGAATGTATTCCCGGATTTGACAGCTGCGAGTTAACGAGGGATTACTGTATATACAAAGCAAAGCAATCGAAGTGGATGAAGCAATGAGAAACGCTTGATTTATTGCCAGCGCTGCGACCGAGATCCGGCCTTTGTCTGGGCATACATATGATTGTGGTGAGCGCTTCAGAAATGGGAACATGGTATAGGCGGCCCCCGAATGTGCAAGTTGATTGCTAAGGGATATACAGACATCCTCAGCCTTGTGCAAGGTGATAGCACATACGGAGGAGTAGAACATATTGAAAGTTTGCTGAAACAATGTAAAAAAGAAATGAAAGAGATACCAGAAATGAGTGCTAAATACCGGATCATTTGTAACTGAGTGGTTACATTGAAAATATACGCACACATGTTTATAAAAAGCTTCAAACCCACACTCATCTATAAAATGCACAACACAAATGTTACTACTGACGTCATGATAATGGTAACAAGTGTACGTGAGTGTTACATTTGCAGTGTATTTTCGCTCACGCAGCATTAAAAAATCTATATCGGCTGGATGGAGTGTTGCAGCCGAAATGTGCTCTTACCTTCAAGCTCAAACCTGATACGGCTCTCTTAACCACTCCTTAACTGGTCATGTGGCGCCACACCGTGCAACGTGTTTTGTTGCATGGATGGCAAGCTACATGAATATGCATTGTTATTTTAGACGACGTTCGTACGTCGCAAACGTTCTTCGACCGTCGATAAAGTGCTCGTAGAGACTCCGGACACGCCTTTCTGGCGACAACTCTGAATTAGCATGGTACAGTGGTTTTTGAGGATGAGGATAACTTTTGGAATCGATGCGGAATGTGTTAAAGATAGATTGGCGCGCTTACGCTTCTCAGCTTGTCCGGATTTAGAAGATTCGTACGGTTCATCGCTGCGGCTCACCGGATCGCGTCGTCAGCAATCTGAGGTGGATAATTCTGTGCAATTAGAGCACCGCGAAGTCTGTGAAAGTTATTAGCGAATTCAGGATTTTCTGAGCACAGCCTCTTGAAGCGAAGTCCATGATTGTAGGATGTGGTAGTCTTGCAGCACTTAACATGGCTGTTTTTGAAATGAAGATATCTGTGAGCATCGGTTGGTTTCCCAAACACTTAATTGCCAGGTATATCAATTAAATGGACGGATAAATTTTGTTCGAAGTCCGTAATCAAGATTAGGAGATCCGCTTCACGTGGTGTCAGCCAGATAAATACATCATCAATGAAACGTTTTTATAGTAGTGTATTTGTTTAAGCGTTAGAAGGAACCTAGTTTAGAGTTGGCCCTTAAATGTATTCAGGTAATTTGGAGTGATTTAGGTGTGCACTGACGCGCCACTGACTCCTACGTTGTGTACACCATCAAACTCAAGATTGCTAAGTTCTAAAATAAAATTTAGTAAGATGGCAGGGAAGAGCTGTCAACACATTTCTCAAACCATGAGTCGTCGTAAGCGTTTATTAGTGGGCGAATGGCGTTGTCGTTAGGAATGTTAGTGTAAAGCGATGTAACATCTATTGTCACCAGGAATGAATCACGACGGACACATCGGTCGATGATACCAGGAAGGACATGGGAAGCGTCCTGGAGATATCAAGTGAAAGTAGAATGTAGCTTACTAATAATAGTCTACACAACTAGAAAGCGGTTCGTTGAGATTTACGATGTCTGACACAATGAGGCGACTGGTGGTATACATTTATATTATGCGACGTGGAAAAACGCTTTTGCTTTATTGGCCAAAGCAGAAGTGACGGACGTCGCCCGCCTGAAGCCTTACCGTCTACGCACTACTGACTGACTCGCCCGGCGGCCTTCGTCTGACAAGGGGGAATGTTGGGAGAGCGCGCAGGAGAAAATGGCTATCGGCGGAAACGGGCGCTCTCGCAACAATATATATCATTCAGAGAAATTTGAATTCTCGAATAATAATTGCTTTAAGTTTATCGGTAAGGTTATCACATTGAGTCGCCGATAAAATATTTCCTAGTTCAGCCGTCATCATTCAGCAATGTAGTCCGTTGTATTCGTAATAATAACTATCGGCTGTCCTTTATCGGCAGGTTTTCTGACGATATCTGCACCATCTCGGAAACTTGACGGAATTTCATTTTTTAAGGTTACGTTTTATTTGAACAAAATACGATTTCCATAAGCTTCTAGGACTTCGCCTTGAACAGCAGAGATATACATATCGAGGAAGTTATCGCGTTGCATTAGTGGCGTCCAATGTTGGCGAGAAGACATGTCACTCCTCGATGATGAGCGCTCATAAAAGCATTTGCTTAGTCGGATATTTCGGCCAAATTCATCTCAGCCTTCAATCAAAATAAATGCATTATATCCGCCTGTAGTTGAACATAAGTCCAAGCCGTGAGAAGAGCACTGAGTTCCGAGGGGGATTAAACAGCGTTCGACATGTTTACTACGTCGGGGCAAATTGGTTGGCTGTCTCGTCTAGCACGAGATCACATGGTGCGAACTAAAACTTCACTAGATAGATGTTGTGCAACACTAACATTGTGAGGAAAAGGGGGCAGGCAAACGAGGCTTGCTTCAGGGGACTACTGCGCATGTGGTCTAGCCAGGAGGAAGGCGATGCGCCAATTACGTTCTGGGGACGTAGCTGTTCGATGTGGCTAGCCATCAGTGCAACACCCTCGAAGTTTGGGTGAAGGACATCAGGCGCGAGGACGCGCATCGATGGGAATTTTCTTGGGCATGGTCGAGAAAGAACACACCGAGGGAGTGACGGCACAAACTTCGTAGGCGGTCGCCGAAGTCGCATGCTTCACGGTTGTTGTTGTTATATGGGGTTTAACGTCCCAAAACCAGCTCTGATTATGAGAGACGCCGTAGTGGAGGGCTTCGGAAATTTTGACCACCTGGGGTTCTTTAACGTGCACTGACATCGCACAGCACACGGGCCTCAACATTTCGCCTCCATCGAAATGCAGCCGCCGCAGCCGGGATATGCTTCACGGTTGCAGGCGAACAAACACCACATTACGGTTGTCGCGACCGCGGTTGAAACACAGGGCAAGCATCGAGCTTGCGTAAATTCTTCTTATCCCGAGACGTTCCGCGAGAATGAGGTCAGGCAGGGTCTTGTACTGGCAGAATGATACATATCCGGTGCTTTGAACGAAATCGTTTGTCCCGACGTGAAGAATTGGAGTTGTTGGTGACGGTGGCACAAAGTCCAGAATGCCTGCACGTCACATCACAGTGCCAAGCTGGCTGACGAATGCGGGAAGGGGGGGGGGGCACGCGCAGAGGGTCAAATCACTGGAACAGGTTTTAGTTTGGAATTCTCCTACAACAGCCGCAGAAACAGTTGTTTTCAGTAACTTCCACTTCATGGTTTTCGGCGTCGTCCTGCCCGAATCCATAGGTATTTGGAGAATTCTAAGGTCTTCCGGGATTCGGCAGTGATAAGGCTTAACAAAGAAAGCGGATGAACAAACGAAAGACGAGGTATTATGTAGTACATAAGTACCCAATAAAGTGGACGGAGGGACGACCGCCTTCGCTCAGCGGTGAGCATCGGACGCCTCATACGAAGGTCGTGGGTTCGGTTCCCACAAAAGGCAAGTTTGTTGTTTGGTCCACTTTATTTCCTTTCTACTTACTCTACAATTACAATACTACAAGTGACAAACCCAATATCTTCCCATACGCTTTCCTACGCTTCATTGTTTGTCGGTTCATTACGCTGTGCCTAGCCAGTAAACGAGCCCTTGACCCCTTTCGTTATATATATATGTATAACGGAAAGGGTCTCTTTATTACGAACCACCTCTTATTCGTCGTCTTCCATAGGAGCCTCTGTAGGCTCTTCGGGACGCCCGCGTACACTCCCTCTCTTCGGAGATTGATCCCTCCTGGGATGATATAAAAAGGCGTTACCAATGGTCGCAAACTAAAGCACGTTATCGTCACTGATGTAGCCAACTCTCCCGAGCACACCTTTCTGCACTGCAGTTTGCACCACGCGGTACGATCCCATGTACATTTCCTTCGTACCGGGAAGGCGTTTTATCACGAGCATTAAATCCTTCAGCTGTATATGGGGTATTCTCGTGTTATGGCGGCGGTCGAAATATTTCTTCATGTCTTCCCGGTATCGCTGGTATGCTTCCGACGTTTTTCGCTTTTCGCAAAACTGTAGGCGGTCAGCAATACCAAGCTGTTGATCAGCGGGGAGAATTCGCGCCTTTCCAAATACAGCAAAATACGGGCTACAACGGATGCTCGCAGAGTGCGACCGATTGTGATGAGCTACAGCAGCCTCCAAGCAGCACTTCCATTCGTGTTTGAAACATGGGCACATCGCAATAAACTGTTTCAAGTCACGTATTATTCTTTCGGCCATGGCATTTCGCGCAGGATGGTAGGGCGCGCTCTTTCACTCCGCCCACTCTTTCAAACGCTGGCTCACAAATGCTGGTCCGTTGTCTGATATTATGACTTTCGTATTCTTAAACATCTCTCGGCTCAAAAGGGCGATCACACTATTTGCGTCTTCCCTTCCCGCCCGTGCAGCCACTGTTCTTGTGCACTGGTCTCATGCTACTAGGAAAGACTGTCTTTTTCTTACTCCTGTAGCCTTTTTCTTGAGCTCCGCGAAATCCACAAGGACGACTTCGAAGGGTATATCAGAGTGTTGAGGTAGGACCAGCTCATCAATTCTCTGGAGGAACTTTGCTTTGTGAGCTTGACACTGATGGCAAGAGTGAACATATCGGTGAACGTCACGTTTCATGTGTTTCCACTGGAACCGTTGATGAATCTTGCGATACGCCCGCCAGAAGCCGTCATGTCCACCCGAGTCCGGCGAGTCATGATAAAGTTCGAAGATGCGGGGCCCCAATGTTTCCGGCACTCTGAACTTTCCATCATTGAACTCCAGTTCATTTCCTTCCCACAGCAGAGCTGCATTCATATCTTCCCGATCAGGAGTTGCCGCATATCTCGAAAGTACATCTGCATCCTTGAGGTGTTCTCCATGCCTGTGATGAACCGTGAACGAAAAGTGCTGAAGTTGGCTCACTCATCCCGCGATTTTTCCTCTAGGCTCTGCGAGGTTGAGGATATAACTTAAGGCGTGATGATGAGTGAAAAGTGTGAAACTTGCCATCCAGGTACGGCCTAAAGTAGCATACGGCCATGAGGAAAAGCTTCCTTGTCTGTAGTCATATAGTTGAGTTGCGCTTTTGAGAAGGTGTATGAATAATACCCCACGACCCTCTGCTGCCCGCTTTGTAGAGCTTCTGTATCTCTCTGGTAAACCGCTCATGTGCCGTAATAGGAGGCATCGGTGTGCAGCTCGAAGGGCGAATCGAAGTCTGGAAGCGTCAGAAGCGGGTCAGACGAGATTATGTTTACGAGGCTGTGGGAAACGGAATCACACTCAGCTGACCACTGAAACGGCACATTCTTCTTAGTCATTTCCGTGAGGCACTTAGTGTTTGTTGCATAGCCTTTAATTATTGAACGGTAATGTCCTGCCAAGCCCAGAAATACTCGCAAAGAATGGTGATACAGCTTCTTCATTCTTCTGAATCGTTCGACTGATTCCTCTTTTGTTGTTTTGGTTTGACCGTCAAATACTCTACCTAGAAACACCACTTTTCGTTGAAAAAACTCGCTCTTCTTGTCATTTATCTTGAGCTCCGCATCACAGAGGGCTTGAAGTACACTGGCGAGATGGTTCGAGTGCTCATCCGCACTCCGAGAGTAAATTATTATATCGTCAATGTAGACGTTGCAGAACTTCTCTAGAAACGGTCGCAAGACGTCATTCATCGTTTTCTGAAACCAAGCTGGTGAATTCTTCCACCCAAACGGAAGCCGATTATACTCAGATATCAAACGGTGTTACGAAGGCAGTGTACTTCTTGTATTTTTCAGCAAGTGGAACTAGCCAAAGAACTTTGCATTGATGAATCCTCGGACACACCCTGCAGCCATCAGTGTCGTCTATGATGTAGCCTATTGGTGGCATAGGAGATGGAAAAAGCTCTGTCTGCTTATTGATTTGTCTGTAGTCCGTGCATCCCTATCAGAAAAATCACCATGATGGGTGCTGGAAAATATGGTGGTTATGGTGGAAATAATGTTGGGCAAGCTGGAAAAGATGGTGGTTATGGTGTACGATGCAGGGAAATGGTGGGCGGCATGGTGTACGGAAGGTGGGTAAAGTGGAAAGTATGACGGGCAATGTTGGGAAGAACTGGGAGGCTGCATCCACCATCGTGGAAATGCTGGGAAGCAACGGGCAGGCGACGAGGGTGGTATAAACGATGGTGGCACATATGGTGTACAATCCTGGAAACTTTTGCCCACCATTAGTGTCACGCTAGAAAGCAGTGGGCGATGTGGTGGGTATACTGTGAAATATCATTGAAGGCAATATGCTATGCTGAAGAGAACCGTATTTTGCAAATTAAGACTTAATGGAGAGCTCAAGCTGGGGTGGCTGTGATAAGCGTCACATTGAAAGCAGCGGATCACAAATGTGTCATGAATCATTGCGTATATGCTTATCGCAGTTTCTTGTTAGCACTCTTTTTGTTGTTCTTTTATGAAAATATCTAACTGTGATTAATGGCAGTGTTATTAGTGCTTTCGTCCAATGCTACGTTATCGATAAAGTGGCAGGTTGGGCGAGTTGGTGATACAGGTAATCGGTATAATGCACAGCGCAGGGAAAAAAATACAAAAACGAGGGCAGGTACAACAAAGCACAGCAAGTCTCTCCTCGTTTCTCGTTTTCTTTTTTTTCCCTGCGCTGTGTACCATGCCTACTACGTTGTCCTCTTCTTCGTTTTTCTTTTTGTTTTTTGCTTGTAGCAATCAATATTTGTACTACCACCACACGCACGCACGCCTCAACCGTATTGATTGCTAAATAACATCATTTTTGGCTGCAGCTGATAATGCACAGAGTATGCGCTACAGGGCAACTGTGTACTGTTGCGCATGCAATCTGGCGCTACACATGCAACGTGCGGAACACGTTGGACCGAGGCCGAGGAAAACGTCGCGAAATGCAAGCTCGCATAAGTTACGGAATCTGCAGAGCTTACGGCAAATTCCAATTGCAGGATGGTATGTAAAATAAATACTACATTGTGTTTGCAGTTTTTAGCCTCAGAGCATTTGTTTCTGTATTTCCTTACACTGAAAACATCACAACTGGTCTGAAATTTTGAAACCGAAACCGCAACCCGTGGTGTCGCCACCATCGCGCTACTGCTGTTTTTTTTTTCTTCCAAACATGGCGGCGCGCTGTGGATGTCGTGTTCAACGTGGGGGCGATATTTGTTTTCGTATGGACGATTTCTGGTTGCGCTGCTTCTCGGTGTCTGTTTAGCGTTGTGCTCATTAGCTCCAGTGGACCTTCTTGAGCCAGTGTGAGGTGCGGTGTGCGATAGACTGAGAAAGCAGCCCCCGGCAGCGTCGTCACCTCGGAGATCCTTTGTTGACGTCCATTCGCCGAGGGACGTTAGTCGTCGCGACATCGTCTTTCCGTGTGTACGCGATCAGTGAGAAGCAGTGCCGGAATGCTTTCTACGTTCCGTGATGTGTGTTCCTAGGAAATGCCTTCTCGTTCGCACACATCGAGGGTCGGCACATCGCTTCTCGACCTACGGATGAACGACGCGGCTCGGCACAGCGGCTCAAGGCTGTCGGACGACGCAAACTGGAATCAGCATGTTTCTTAACTAAGGTAGCTGGCTCTGAATGCTGCGCTTTGTGCCTTGTCATTGTTGTGTGCGCTCTTTACAGCAAAGGAAATAGAGTAGCGTGGTGCAGAGTGCGGTGCCAGTGGCGTTAAATTGGCGTGTGCACGATGTCTGTGCAGAGCTTAGTCGCAACAATTGCGAAGTGCTGGTCCGCCCGCGCTATCGTACGTGGACATTCCATGAAAGGGAGCATAAAATTGTCGCCACGAACATGATCGTCTTGCTTTTTATACGTGTAACTACATGACTCGCGAAACGTGCCTATTGCTGTGGTTATCGGTGATGTATGCAAGCGTTTGTGCATTTACTGCCATTTTAGGGCTGCAAACAACTGCGATCCAAACTCATTATGCAGGTATAAAAATGTGTTAGCTGCTATTAAAAAGGACAAAACTGAGGAAGTTATAACACATGACAGTAGCAATAGGAATAAATTGTAACAGCTGATATGATATGTGAATCTGTAAACAGCAACAGCATGACGAAGCTTTTTTTAAGGCAGTTTTTATAGCTGGCCAGCTCGGGAGCCATGCATCGCTTTGCGAAGATAGCGTTCACTACCGCTTACCTCTGCAATTCTTCACATTTGTCACTGATAGAAATGAAAGATATTGAATATCTGTCAATGAAAGTTTCTCTGAAATAAATCTTCCCTGAATTTCTTTGCTTCACGAAGGCAAGACGAATGGAATTATTGCAACAAAAAGCTGAGCTAGTCTGTATGAATTCATGACTAATTAAGGCAGGCGAACACTGACCATGAGAAGTAGACAACACAAATGCTGACAAAAAAAATATAAAAGAAGATGGCACAACACTTAACCGCACATGCCTTTCCATTCTACTTTCCAGAACTTTGAAAAACTGCAATATGCATCTCGGCCTGTCTGGAAGGAGTCAAGTGTTTGCAAACAGCTTCTGGACGATAAGTCAGTGGGTTCATTCAGAAACTATTTGGAAGCATTTGGATCACTTAAGGAAGGGCAAGGTGTAGACTGCAGTTTTTCAAAGGGCTGGCATTTTTAATGTGAGGCATCTACAGATAATTTTTGTGCTGTCCTTTTCTTTAGTGTTTGTGTTGTCTAGCTCTCGTGCATCCATGCTTGCTTGCCTTATTTCATTATGAATTTATCCGACTATCTCAGGCTTGCTGTTGTGATAATTCCAATCGTCATCCTTTAATGAAGCAAACAACTTTAATACAGGACAAATTTACTTCGGAGAAACTTTCATTGACATATATTCATTATATTTCATTCCAATCTGTGACAAATGTGAAGAATTACAGAGGTATGGGGTAGTGAATGCTATCTTCACTTAACAATACATAGCTCTTGAGCTGGCTAGCTATAAAAAACGCCCTTCAAAAAAAAGAGAAAAACTTCAGTCATATGTTATTGCTGTTTGCAGGTTCACATATGTCGGCTTTTGCAATTAATTTCAATTACTACTCTCATGTGTTCGAACTTCCTCTGTTTCGCCCTTTTTCATTGGTAGCTAACATAATTATACTTGCATAATGAGTTTGGATCGCATTTGTTTGCAGCACTAATATCACACCATTTAGGGTACTGCTAGCATGTGATGAATGCACAAAAATGTGCACATGTCAGTGAGAAGTGTGTAAAGGGAAAATTGGGCTAAAGTATGTAATTATCCGCATTCTTTAATGTGCTTATCGGTGAAGACAGGTCTTACAGCCATGGAATGTTGACAGACATCTCACAATTTAAATTAGGTGCGGATGTAACTGGGCCCTCATTTTCTAACATTTTTTTTTGTTTGTAGCCTGCATTAGGCACTACCTGGGGTGAGCTGTTTGTTAAATTACTTTAGAAGTGTCATTTATATTGGAGCTGGTAGTACATTTCTGGTTCTGTCAACAGAGTTAAGTGCCTAATATTGTTTAAATTTCTGGTGGTTCTACACATGAAGTGAAGTATCTTTTGTTAAGTGATACATGTGCCTGCTTGTTCATAGTTCATACCATGTGGCATATGTCAAAGTATTCACTAACGGGGAAATATTTGGGCTGTCTGGTAGCCATCTATACGGTGTGTGTACTTAAACACTGTTGGAATATGAGCATTGATATTGTCATCTTTGTAGTTGCTTCCCAACCTATAGCATGTTTTTCCATTCTTCCTGTGCAGGTCTCTTGTTTTAGTATGTGTGTTGACCAATTGCTGAAAGAAAGCATACTAAATGTTTTTCTAGGTGCACTGTGCAGATGTGCAGTTGTGAGATCTGTGTGTGGGTGCAATGTTGCCTGGTTGCTCATTGATAGCTGTATTTGATGGCTTGATAACTCTTGGTAGCTTCAGTGTTACTGTATGAAAGCATGGTTCGCTTAATGTCAGGAACATTTCTGTATATTATCACGTTTTTATTGCAGATAATACTGTTGTGATTCATCGAGATGACTGATCTCTTACGGTGCTTGTGATTACAAAGCGTTGAATAGGTAGGGTCCTGTAAGCAGTAATGTCAGTGGCTTCAAACATGCTATGAAGGAACAAACAATGATGTACCCTGTCCCAAGCCACACACACGGACTGTAGTTCACCAGGTGCCAGTGGCAGTAGGGGCAGCGCCTGCAGCTGACGTTGCAGTGCTGGAGGGCCTTTTTAGAGTAGTTAATGGCCAGGTGACATTACATACAACTTATCGAGCTTATAGTTTCATGCGAAAAGCTCAGATTTTTCTCTTATTGAGAGATAACTCCCATTATTTTCATTTCTTTTAGTTTGATGAAACATGTAGAAATAATCTTTTGTGAATGGTTGGGAGTTCTTTTTGCGCTTGTCTACATAGGTGAAAAATTTAGTTAATATCACTATCATCCCTGTGGAGTAGTAAAGGTAACGAAAATGTAGTGTTTATCAGTGGAAGTCCTTGCATCAGGGTGGATGCCAACATTTGTCTCCTGGGGCCACTTGATGACAGCAGTCCTTTAATTTGGGGCAGTGCTGCTGATGTAGCAGAGTAATGAATTCCTGATATATAAATGGCAGGGGGGGGATGGCAGAGGAGCTGGTTTGCACACATAAAAATCATCCTGAAATTTATTTTTGTGTGTGCATTTCTGTGTTTTACTTTGCTGCTGATTGTTTTACACCTATGGGCAGCGAAGGTTTGCATTATAATTCTTGTCTACACACCTTTGAGTGCATCCTTGTGGCCGTATTGTTCAAAAAGAGTTAATACTTTGATAAATATTTCCGTGCAGGTCAAAATTGGGCATGAAGGACAACACCGATGGAAAATGTTGCCTTGAAGCACTGTACTTCTGGCCCGCTGCTGAAGCTGCCAATCGCAGCTTGACGGGCCAGGCGTGCCGCAGCCTTTCTACAGGCATTGAAAAACTTCCAGCAACACCAGAAAATGTGGATATGGTTAAAAGTAAGTGAATCATGCTGCACACATTCAACCTGCATATTGCTACACATACTGATTGCAGCGCACATGTTGGGATGTCAGTTTACTAATATGAAAAAAATGATAGTATCACTTCAGACAGTACAGTGATTGTTCTTCTCAAGTGCTGTTCCTTTTTGGCTTGATGTGGCTCTTTTAATATTTTGCAGGTTGCCTGGAGAAATATGTGGAACTTCACGTGAAGGTCCGCCAAAGGATATCCGCCTTGCCGCCATAAGGCGGTACTTACGGAGCTTTTTCACCGAAGCAGCACAGCCAAGAAAGTCCACGTGACTCAAAAAAAGAATGTCTCAAGGCAAAATAAATTAATTTTATCAGCCAAATTATCCACTGCTTTTTGTAAGAAAGGCACTGAAATGCCTGCTTGGCCTTTTAACATATTTAGAACAAAATGTGTGGGCCACAATGTCTTCCTTGTGCTTGATTTATGTGATTTATTTCAGCCATCAATGTAAGTTTGCTAATGTACCTGCATGAGCAAAAGTAGAATTCCTAATTATGTCCATCCAAGAAGCCCGTGGCTCTCTGCCTCTACCGCTGGCCAGCCACCCAGCTTGCCCGCCTACACCTAGCTTGCCCGCCTACACCCAGCTTGCCCGCCTACACGCAGCTTGCCCACCTACACCCATCACCACCCAACATGCCCAACACCCACCATCCACCCATCTTGCCCAACACACCCAACACCCGGCATCACCCAGCACCACCCACTACATTAATCCACTATAGTGTTTTCCAGCATGCCCAGCATCTGTTTTTTTCCGACAGGGATATGACGGAAACTTCCATCTTCCTTGAGAGCAATAGTAATGGGCGACGCGAACGCGGATGTGGATGGACGACTTATATGTGCATCTAACACGTTTTGAAGCTCGTTCTTTAGCCACATTCTCTTCTCTCGTGACATATTGTAGGGCTTCTTTCTTACCACTGTAGCGTCGCTTAACTTGAATGGTACTTCAAACTTTGTAGTTGCCTTGGGATATCCCTTCAAGCATACCAATACCGGGTAAAGTTTCATGGCGTTATCACCGGATGATGGCTTTCGCAGGATCGTCGAAGACGACGCTGAGGAAGCGGTGACGCTGTGACGCTTTTCTTCTGTGGTTACTTCTCCGGTTCAGTAGATGTTGAGACAAAGTGCCCTAATGGCTGGACGTGAAAGGAGTAATTCGTACGGTACCCCGTCGAGTACGAGCACCTGCACAGCGACACTGTTGCCGAGACGCGATATGGATGCACTTGTCCATTTATCGTGAACATCTCGCCTTCCGTTGTATCCGTGTACTTCTACAGGTCCGTCCCTGCTGTATTTTCTCACTGTCAACAATATTGGCTTTCATAACTGTGATGCTTGCTCCGCTGTCAACTAACGCTTTCCTTTGCTTTCCATCAGTCAGAACGGAAATGTGCAATAGGCTTGCGTGAGTCAAGTAAACAGTTTCTCCTACTGTCCTCGAGGCTCCGTGATCAGTGAAAACGGACACGGTTGTAATGAAATACTTTTAGCTTGCAGACGGGCGCCTTTCCTCAGTTTGTGTGGCCCCTGAACAACTTGCACAAAATTTCATTGGTTGCCGCTGGGTGCCCAAGTCTTCTAGGTAGAGGTTCCGCATTCCCTGCGAGAGTTCTTCAATTGTTTTTGGCCCTCTCATCTGTATTTGCTTCTGAAGATCCGGGGTTAACCCGTGAATGACCAGCGGAACCACGGACGTCTCAGCCAACGATGAGTCAGCCAGCTAGAGCAACCGCCTCTTCTCATAAAAATAGCTCAGCGCAGATGCAGACCTGTACCTGAACGCAATAGCTTTTTCCCACGAACACAGTCGGGCTAGGTTGTGGTGTCAGCCATCTTCTATATTTTCTGATCCACCTATTCTTCGTGGTCTTCCATAGGAGCCCCCGTAGGCTCTTCGGACCGCCCGCATATATATATATATATATGGGTCGTTCCACGCCAACTGCCCCAACTGTGGCGCTCGAGAAAAATGAACTTCTTTCGAAAAATTTGAAAAATTTACCCGCATGTAAGCTTTACATGCACAGTATTTTCCCAAAATATTTTAAGCGTTAAAAAAATTTTAGGCACGTTAGAGCCAGTTGAATTTCACGAAATTGAGCAAAACTAGGCGCGACAAAAAGAAATTCCTCAATGTCGGCCGTTCGACCGATTCTTTTCGAATGTGCGTTTTTAGATTTATCGAATAGTGTTATTTTTTGATAAAAAGTTTCAAAAGTTACTTTTATGTTCTTCACTGCCTAGAATCGGGGTGAAAATGCCGAAGTTATTGCATATTGAAGAATTTTTTCACAGAAAACGGTTTCTTAAGAAAACCTTCAATTAGGTTTGTTGAACTGACCATAAGCTGTACTATTTCTTAAAATATATCTTTTGCCTATACGTTTTGTACAGACTATAAAATAAAGGCCTGAACTTGACAAGAACGGCATTTTCGCCTATGTTTGGGGGTCTGTAGAACCCTAAGGTGGTCTTTCAAAAAATAAGCGGCAAGGCGGATATAACTGAGAAACATGAGTGCTTTCAGCACAAAAAATTTCGTCGAGGTAATTTTTGTTTGCTTCGAGAAAAAAATTTTTGAAGTTCAGTCCCACCATTGCCCTTTTTGATCAGCAGTTCGGCTTAGCCTAATAGCATTTTCGCGGTAAAATACGCGCTAGGATGAGGAATTTGGTGTGATTAGGAACAGAAGCCGTTGTGACTGAAATTTTCTAGCAATTTAATTCCTAAATATAGGATTTCTTCACATAGATGGACAAGACGCGCTTCCGTGCTACTGTAGCCGCGCATTTGCAGCCATCTACGCGTGTAATTGCGCAACGGCACTCAATTCGCTCTTTCATGAACGACACTTAGGAGTACCACTTCAAAAGGCACACATTTAGTTACTATGAAGCCAGCAAGAACCGATGAATAATTTTGTTAGTATTGTAAACCTTTGAGATATTTTACCACTACCGTGAGAAGCCTTTCTTCCAGGATACTGGGGCAAGGCAAGTGGCAATCGGCAAAGCTTTAATGAGATGCACTTCACAGGGTGTTCTGGTATTGTTAACAATCTGGTATTGTTAACTGATGACTACGTTTTGCAAACGAGAACTTCTTCTGGAGAATATGATGTAATTCCGACGAGGAGGGTTGAGCTCGATGTCGGTTCGAAGTAGTGGTAATGGCGAGTTCGATTAACACGAATAGCCTTCTTGAACCGACCAGAGAGTTCTGTCCTCTTTTCTTCAACCGTACTTGTGGGCACCCATATTATCCTAATACCCTTAATGTTATTCTGGGCCCACGTGAAGAGTTGGTGAGGTGTTAGGATCTGTTGATCATACGGTCTTTGCAGGCTGGCCTTTGCTGCTAAACGCTTTAAAGTTCCACCGACGGCGTCACAAGCACTCTTGCCATGAGATGTGGCAAAAAAGTTCCACTCGGCAGTGATGTTGAAGTCTTCTCTGTGGTGGCAGAGGTTAATTAAGTTTTTTTGTTCTTGTATTCCGAAACTGCACCGTCTGAGAAATAGTGAAGGTGCCTAACGTGTGGAAGATCTTGCTTGAGTATCTCCAGTACAGCAGCTTGAAATGCGTATCCAGAGACCGTGTCATGCGCTAGCGAGTCTGAAATTGCAGCTAAGCACATGACAGAAATTTGTTCGGAAGTGTTGCTGGTTTGTCTGTAATAGACAACCACTGGATGCACTGTTGCTTGCGTGTTAACCCAGTGAAATTGCTGTGGCGCGTCTTGCACTAAGAAACTGTAATTTTCTGCAAAGTCCATCACTACAATTGATTCGGTGTTGTCAATTTCGCCCTTTAGTTCTCTCAAGTACTGTGCTTGACGCTTGGACACAAAGTGGTGGGGTTTAATTTTAATTACCATGTCAATGAGCCTTTCGGAAAATTCATCAAGTGGTAGGAACAATGTCTCGAGGTGGAAGCGCGTGCCGCTTACCCACTGCTGCACCTGCAAGCCCTCTTCCTCTTTCGACTCAAGCAGCAGCCAGTTCGTTAACAATTCCTCAATTTATTGCGTCCCTGGGCACTTCTTACATTTGTCCAACATGCAAGCCTCATTCTCTAACGTGCAGACTGTGGTCGCCAGTAGCTCTTCTTGTGTTTTTCGTATTCCGGAAGACTGAATCATCAGTTTAAAGTTTTGGTGTGTTACACAAACACAGACTGTATGCGTGCCGGGGCCCCCTGCTAAAACAGTACGAGGGACGCAGGCCGGCGAATGTTGAAAAACTGCATGTCATTCCTGAGTTTTTCTTCCACATGTCGTGGAGTTCTTTCAGGTTCATTAACAGTACGCGCTTTTGATGCCCTCGTAGCATATCCTTCTTTCCAGGAAGGCAGTGCGAGACGCTGTCATCTTCGAAAAAAATATTTGATGGAAGACTTAACTTCCTCCGCTACAGGCCTGCCTTTCTTTTTTTCCGGCATACTGAGTATCCCATGTTCGAACTTCAACTTTAAGGCCTTACGAGCCTCTCGCTCAGAAGCGCCAAAGAAGCTCATAATCTTCCTGCCTGGCCACGTTGCCGGCGCTAATGTCAGTATTTGTATTCGCTTGGCCCGATTCTCCTCCTGTGCGAACTTACATTTTAATTCATCCATCAGCGAGACGAAGTCGCTGATGGCAAACTCTTCATTGACGACTGATGAGGATGTGGTTGGCGCATCCAAACCAAGATGCGTAGATATTTTTTGCTCTAAGTTCTCCTTAATTTTCTTAACTTTCTTTTTTACGTATGATTCCCTGCTTCGCCGTTCTCGCTTTCTTTAACAGGGCTTTCACCAATGCTTTCCAGGGCTTTGTTGAGCTGATTACGAACCCGAACATGCGGGACGTCTAAACCTTCTTGCTCGCTGTCTGTATCAGAAGCATGATGTTCTGGAATAAGGGCATCGAAAGCGGATGTGATACGCTGCTCGTAACACCTTCGACAGCACATCTGGCACAGTCTGTCTCCAGGAATCAAGCCTATGGTTTGATTGCAATCAGCCAAGCTCAGTGAAATTAACTTTGTTCCGCGACGGTTGGTTTTGTGCTCGAGGAATGGATTACAACACCACCTCGAAGCTAGGAGCGATGAATACTTTCTTACATAGACCTGGTAGTGATGGGCACAAACTCTCACTATTTGTTGTTTCTTAGAACGGAGGGTCAGTAGGCGGAGGTCGGTGTCACTCAGGTCTGTCGCGCTGATTAAGTATTGCTCCTTTGTTTGAGAGGTTTTGTGACAATCGCTTGGTCCAAGAGAGCATGGCTGCAGGTTTCTACCTGGAGAAAAACAAATGAGAAAGCAAAGAACAATCTTAATTTAGCGCGAAATATCAACATTTTCGTTGGCATCCCGTACAACGTTGGTCAGCACCTACAGCTAAATCAATGTTTCTTCTGACCACATAGGCTTACGTATTTAGTCCAATGAATTATGGTAACCGCTTTGCGCATCTTTCCTTTCTGCTACTTGCAAGTGAAGGTTACATTCAGCCCAACAGATACTGGCCAGGGCAAAATTAAGATCCTGGCATGCGTTAAATGTACGTCTGTTCCGCGCGTTCGAGTGGTCACAACACAGGAATAAAAATGCATCGACATTCAATGTGAGAGCTTACTCCTTCGTTCATTTATAACAGCGATTGTGAACTAACACAACTCGGCGATTAATGCAAGACAAATAGTAGATGGAGATTTTTACTTGCCTGGGAATGAAGGGTGGCAATCTTCTCTTCGATTGCCTTGAGAAGACGCGTGTGATCCATCCATTGCCCAATTTCACGCTTGTGGTCACAGTTCGGCAACTGCGCCACATTACATGTCCCGATGGAGTCACAAAGACGACCAAAGCATGTATGACTCGCACAGTAATGGCGTATATATCCAGAAGTAGGTGTTTCCGCCGAGAACTGCATCGCAGACAAAGCCGCCTCCCGTACGTCGGCCAGGAGCTTTCAGACGATAGACGGGGCGAGCAGACGACACACTGCAGCTCGAGATCCTGGCACGTTTCCACCTTAAACCGCCACATATGTGTGTAAATGAATAAACTTTATTTCTCTTTTTAATAAAGTGGACCTCCGAGGGGACACAGGGAGGTCTATGCAGACGTCAGTTTACCAGTCGTGGTAGGCTTCCGTTACTTTATCAGCCCAGTTCAGGACTTGGTTGACTCGGTCCTGTAAGGTGGGATCAGAGCTACGCAGGGCAGTCTTCTACACCTCCTTGGTACTAATTAATTTTTTTGAGGCTGCGGGGTGGAAAATTTAAGGCGCATGATGCCGCATGATGTCGTAGAGACCGGCCACATGAACAGCGCAGAAGCGGCATTTTGGAGTAAGGTACGTGCCGGGAAAAAATAAGCGCAGGGTGCACAGAGTAAGGAAAGGGTCAGTTTGTAGCTAGCACCACAATATTTATCTTTTGTGCATGACAGGCACACAGAGAGGTGGATATATGAGGCGTTGACGCCTGTTATGTGTGCAAATTTCATTGAACGTGATTAGCGTGTCTTCAATCGCGTGTTATGAGGAGTCATTGGGCAGTTAACAATTGCATCTCCGATAGCGTCCTTACATGAGCCGCGTCTAGCGTCGGCGCATCACGCGAAAACGCGGCGAGAGCACGGAGCCGTATTGCCATCTATGTGCAACAAGGGGCCCGCCCCCTCGGTGGTGTGCAGTTGGAGTTTCTGCAATGTTGTTAACCTCAATCGCTGCGTACAAGTACTTCTGCTCTTGCAGCATAAGAAAAGCCGGGTTTGGAACAGTATCCGCATCTCCGCTACTTCTCTTTATCTGCTGTAAAAATAGGCGAGTAACAAGGCTATTAGGCGAAGCCGAACTGCTGATCAAAAAAGGGCAATGGTGGGACTGAATTTCAAAAATTTTTTTCTCAAAGCAAACAAAAATTACCTCCACGAAATCTTTTGTGCTGAAAGCACTCATGTTTCTCAGTTATATCCGCCTTGTCGCTTATTTTAGAGCCTGTGCAAAACGTATAGGCAAAAACTATATTTTAAGAAATAGTACGGCTTATGGTCAGTTCAACAAAACGAATTGAAAGTTATCTTAAGAAACCGTTTTCTGTGAAAAAATTCTTCAATATGCAATACCTTCGGCATTTTCACCCCGATCCTAGGCAGCGAAGAACATAAAAGTAACTTTTGAAACTTTTTTATAAAAAAGAACAATATTCCATAAATATAAAAACGCACATTTGAAAAGAATCGGTCGAACGGCCGACTTTGAGGAATTTTTTGTCGCGCCTAGTGTTGCTCAATTTCGTGAAATTCAACTGGCTCTCACGTGCCTAAAAAATTTTTGGCGCTCAAAATAGTTTGGGAAAATACTGTGCATGTAAAGCTTACATGCGGCTAAATTTTTCAAATTTTTCGAAAGAAATTCATTTTTCTCGAGTGCCACAGTTGGCGTGGAATGACCCATATATATATATATATCTCAAAAACAGTTCTTCCTGGCTATCGGGATAAATATACTATCAGAAAGACACAGTGACAAACATAGGATTTATTCTGACGTTTCGGCTGGAGGCCAGGCTGGCGTCCATCCGAAACGTCAGAATAAATCCTATGTTTGTCACTGTGTCTTTCTGATAGTATATATATATATATGAAGAAAAGCAACAACAGCGCTTTGCCGCTCGGGCTGTGGAGTAGCAAATAGAAGCAGTGAAAGACGAGGAGCAGAAGAGAACACCAGGCTGCGGCAAAGGCGCTGTGCTTCTCTCTTACCTTACAATGGCGCAGTCGACGCGACAGCCTCATTTAACGTGAATTTAGCGGTGGAAACAGTGCGTCTTCGTGGGCGCTCAGCAATGCGGTTTTCTGGCTGACGAATACTGTCCAAGCGTCTGAGGTCATGGAACTTACTAACCTGCCACAGCTTCAAGTACTCGCCACGCTGTCCGGAGACGGCATTCAGTCCGCCTTGGTAGCTCGACGATGCGTCTTCAACGACGCCGTGACACCAGGTCACGCTAAAGCAGTGTGCGGATTCTCCTTACCAGGTAACGCCATCCACGATTCCCATGGCATGGAGCTCGCGCCTTCGGCTTTACTGACGTCGCAGTCGCAGCGCAGTGCTGTCCATGCATGTGTGCGAAATGCCGCAGCCGTGAGTGATGCTGGCGCATCATACTCAGCGACCGTCGTTGCTGGCTCCACGAACACCTCATTCGAAAGCCTCGCTAAGCACATGCGCGCCATCGCGAAGCTTTCATAGCAACCTGAATGTCTGGCACTGCTGAACTGCGAGCTCTCGTCTGCTGCATGGGAACTGCAGCAGTTCCGCATTTCGGAAGATGATGCTGATCCTTGCCTAGACACCATCAATATCTGGGTTCTCGGCGTCACAGGAGGGACCAGCGAAAATGGCAGGTGGCCATAATCCACCTGCGAGATGCTGCCAAGCCTTGCCAAAGGTATCAGCGCATCTGGTAAGTCATGAGTAGAATAGAGGACGAAGTTCATAGGTGCTTTCGGCCTCTTTCCACGAGCCGCCCCGCCACGGTGGTCTAGTGGCTATGGTACTCGGCTGCTGATCCGAGGGTCGCGGGATCGAATCCCGGCTGCGGCGGCTGCATTTCGATGGAGGCGAAATGTTGAGGCCCGTGTGCTGTGCGATGTCAGTGCACGTTAAAGAACCCCAGGTGGTCGAAATTTCCGGAGCCCTCCACTACGGCGTCTCTCATAATCAGAACTGGTTTTGGGACGTTAAACCCCACAAATCAATCAATCAATCAATCTTTCCACGAGCCGACGATCAATCGTCTACCGCGAACTCGCCTTGGAAAGCGCACTCAAGCAACGGCGCAGCTGTGCCTTCCACCGACCTCACCTTTACTGACGGAGATACTCATCCGCAAAACCTCGAAACTGGGGAGCCCTCCTGCAGCCCTTTCACTGAAAGCGTACCTGATTCAGTGACAATCAGGGACGCCGGAATATCACCGTCAGTGATCGAGGGGGTTTTTCCCTCACCGCAGGTGGAGACAGGGTCCTCATCGTGAATATTTGTTGTGCATACGGAGGCGCTTGCTCCTGTAGTGCATGGTGCTCCCTGACTCCACGAACAAGCCGTGCCTGCCATTGCAGCTGACAAGAGCAGCGCTCTGCATCGCAACGAAGCAGCCATGGTCGGGCATGCAAGCAGCAAGATGCCCTTTAAGCAGTCGGAGCCAGACACGTGGACTTCGCCACGTCCACAATGACTGGGCAGACGTGCTCCCTTTGCTGCGCTACGCCTCGCTTAGCGACGCCACGTGCGATGCTAACGTCATCAAAGACATGCTTGTGCAAACCAAGCCTTCTGCTGTCCCTGCAACTGTCAGCGAGCTGGAGCGCCAGAAGGGCCCGTGTTCCACGTAGCATGTCCAAATGTGCCATTTCGAGCTGCATCGGGGAACCGCCAGGGACAACGCAGTCGAAGTGCAAGCGGCGCCTCCCACAAAAACTCGAGCTCGTTCACTCGTTTCCAACGCACAGGAGACTACCTCAACGCAGTGCAATACAGGATGATCGAACTCGTTTACTGAGTGAAAAAACGTTTACGGGCCGAGATCATCCTGCTCTGTCAACCCCTCATCTGCCACGGAACAGTAGCATGAGGAAAATATAACCTCACACGCAATACAGAGAAACATGTCTAGTTGCTCGCCATGTCATGTCACAGTGTGGCCACAACCGTCAACCGCGGCGACCGAGCCAATACCGCCAATAGGAAGTGTCCTTCTCTACTTTTCAAACGATGCCACACGGTGCCGAGCCATACGACGACCACTACGGCGAAGCCAATGCCGCCCCCTGGAGGTGGCCCTGACAGCTTTGCAAGCCAACGCGCATGCTGGTAGTCATGCAGCGGCCACCACTCCACAGCCAATGTCGTCAGCCAGAGTCGAGCTGCGCCACACAACCCTGAAGGACGCTTTTCACTCCCACGGCAAAGCCGCTGCGCCGCACTTACAGATTCATCTCGGCTTGCACCTCTACTCGCATTCATGGCAGAGCGTAATGAATAAAAGCAACAACGCGCTTTGGAGCTCGTTTCACGCGGCCAGCGAATACAAGCAGGAGAAGACGAGGAGCAGAACTGCCGGCCTGCGGCAAAGGCGCTGTGTCTGTTTCTCTTACATTACAATGTATATATAAAGTAAAAATGAGCATCTGCCCGTTTGTAGCAGGAAATCCATATATATTTCTCAGAAATTAAAGCGTTCCAGTTGCAGAAACATTCGTCCGGGTCCGGGGTTCGCCCCCGGGACCAGCGCCTGCCTCAGGCGTTCGCTCTGCCACTTGAGCTAGCCAGGAGGCTAGCGAGTGACAGCGGGAGGGCGAACTCAAAACTAGTTTTATTTCTAGAAGCATCCCCAATAAATCTTGACCAGAGGGAACGTACGCCCAGCTAACACACATTACACGTGCTAGAGCATAGATATCAATGAAAGTCCAAAATTTTCGGGCATGGCAACTAAGAAAAGTCTAAATCTAACAAAGTACACTTGCTCCTGTGATGAAAAATAGATGACACGCTTAAACAAGAAGAGCCCTTTTTCTTGGCAGGCTATGTTACTAAAAAAGAGCACTGAAAAACGGCGCGCACAACCAACATCCGAACGCCAAGCGGCAGATTCACAACGTTGACTTGTTTTCACACGCCCGCGCATCAATGCAAGACGAACTACTCGCTGCTCCAAAACTGGCAAGAGACTGTGCGTTAAAGGTGCGAGCCAAAAGCAACAAGCAGACCGTGCACGAGCCGCAAAAACAAGTGTTTGTAGAATCTTGTGTTCTGTGAGAGTGGAACTCGCTGGCAGGCCGAACACACTGCAGCGCCTCTAGCTTCCTTCGGCTATTGCGACATTGGGCGCTTCAGAGCAACGCGTGGGAACGCATGTGAGCGTGTTTCCAGTGTGCCCACTATGCAACAACCAAGGAGGAAGGAAGCAACTATTCTACAGGTGCAGTATTCAAATGATAACGTGGAAGGCAGTCTTGGCGGACCAGTTGGCCGAGTAATGAAACTTGGATGCATGGATGCTATGAGCGCCCCCCTTGTAATGGGGCGGTGACATGTGCGCCACCAGGCTCGTAAAAAGATTGGAGAACTTTTCTTTTTTTCCCTGTCTCTTTAAGTTGTCCTCATGCCTTTTAAATCTATTTCAATTAAATCGATCATACTGTATCAAACACGTAAATTCATAACCCAGTTCTCTGCCCCTTATGGCTGAAACTCCTTATTTCTCCCTAAAATTATTTTTGTCCGTGCCCTCCAGTTTTCTGCCACCAGTATTCTAAATGTCTCTTACTTATTTCAATCGCGGTTATGTTCAACTTTCCGTTGTTTTCCCTAAAATCCAAGGCTTCATTTTGGGTACTACCCAAGCGTACACCTGGGTGGATATTTCCGCACTCAATCAGAGCATGCTCCGTCGTTTCCCTTTCTTCCTCACAGCATCTGCATTTTTC
Organism: Hyalomma asiaticum; assembly: GCA_013339685.2. NCBI lineage: Eukaryota > Metazoa > Arthropoda > Arachnida > Ixodida > Ixodidae > Hyalomma > Hyalomma asiaticum. Next base: position 52,178,216 of record CM023481.1, read on the forward strand.
TTCTTTACTGAATTTCGCTTTATAAATACGCGTTCTAAGGCAGCCCGATCTCGCTTCAAACAATAAAGCGCTTCCTGTTGAATTATCATAAAATGCTTCCCTCTTTATTTCGTGTTTGCGCTTTCAGTAGTTATTCAGAGCCGGTTTTTTTCCATCGCTGCCATCTAGTAAACCTCCTCAGTCTTTCTGACTTTTCCCTTTACGCTCTTTGTTGTCAGTTCTCTTAGTGCCGTATATTTCCTGGTGAGCCTTCTAGTTCTTTTTCTCCGCTGCGCGTCAACGCTCTTTCTATATAAATAACGGAACATCTTCACTGCCCACCTACTGTCTTTCATATTCCTTAGCCTCTCTTCAAACCTTATTTTGCTCTGGGCTTCCCTTGCTTCAAAACTCGCCCATCCCATATCGCCCTTTACAGCCTCGTTTGTCGTTTTCCTGTGAGCACCCAACGCGAGGCGTCCCACAGTTCTTTGATTCACATCCATTCCCGATTGTATCTCTGGCCTCATGCACACCACTGAGTTCCCAAATGTAAGCCCCGGTACCATTACCCCTTTCCACAGACCCCTAAGCACCTCGTACCTATTGTATCCCCATAACGCTCTGTGCTTCATTATTGCAGAGTTCCTCTTTCCCTTTGCTGCCAATGCTTTTTAATGTACCTCCATGTATCAATCACCCTCATTTACCAATACGCCAAGGTACTTGTATTCGCTTACTCTCGTTATTTCTTGGCCCTGTACGGACACCGTTTGCTCGTTGGGACCATTGAATACCATCAATCCACATTTTGTTACACTAAATCCTAATCCTAGAGCGTCGCCTTCCTTTCCGCATATATTCGACAGTCGTTGTATGTATATCATCGCGACTGCCCGCGAATAAGACATTATCGTCAGCATAAAATAAACCTGGAAGCATTTGCTCAATCATCACTCCGCCCTGTTTGTGTGACAGATTAAAACAAATGTTGCTATCTCTTAGCGCTTTTTCCATTCTAACCATGTACAGCATGAATAACAGCGGCGACAGTTGACATCCCTGCCTCAGCCCCTTGCTAATATCAACGTTCTCTATGCTAATGATTCCTTCCCATTCTATGCAAACAGTATTTTCTCGATATATCTCCCTCAAAAGCTGTACACAATCGTCGCCTTTGTCCATTCCTTCCAATATTTCCCGCAATATTTCCAGATTAACATTGTCATACGCCCCGGTGATGTCTAGAAAAGCCACATACAACGGCTTGCTTTCTGTTTCAGGTATTTCTCTACACTGAGTAAGAACAAATAAGTTATCGTCTAACAGCCTGTCTACTCGAAATCCATTCTGATGTTCTCCCAAAATATTGTTACGTTCTGCCAACGCTTCTATTTTTAATTTTACTGCTTGCATAACCAACCTGTATAATACCGATGTAATGGTTAGCGGTCTATACGAGCGAATGTTATTCTTTCCCCCTTGCCTTTATAGATTAAGTTGATTCTACTTTTTTACCAACTTTCCGGTATTTGACTCTCCTCTCAGCATTTTTATACGGCTTTCAATAGTGGTTCTTTAGAGTTCTGTCCTAGTTCGTTAATGAGGCTGACGGGGACCCCACCTAAACCCCGAGGAGTGCGCTTTCGAATTTTTCCTTCGGCCTTTACCCAGTTGAAATTCTCAAGTTCCAGCTCTTCCGTAGTTTCGCTCTCTGTCACAATTTTATCCACTGGGGAGATCTCTTGGACGATCTTTTTAAACGAATCGGCTGTTACCATCTGGATGTAACCCAGCGCTTCGTGCCCTTCCAATTGATTTCCTCTTTTCTCAACAATATATTGTTGAAATGTGGCAGACTTTTTACCAAGCGCTTTTATGTGGCTCCAAAATATCTTAGGCGCGGCTTTTTGTCATGAATTTCGGTCACCCAGGGTTCGCTTTCACCTTTAATTTTTGCCTCGACTAATTTCTGTACGATGGATTTTTTCTCTAAATATATTTACCATCTTTCGTAGACTTCGACTTGCGGCCGCTTCTCCCTTTTTTGCCTGTCTGTGCTCCGTTGATGCTTCACGTCGCTTCTCGTTCACTTCCCGGATTTCCTTGTTCCACCATCTTTTTGGCGTTCTCTTTCCTTTCCAGCAAATAGTCTTCTCTTTTCTTTCGTCATTACATGTACTAGCTCACTATATCCCCAGTACCTGCCTGATATTTTGGGTACTTGTTCCTCTACTCTTGCGGCAATGTTTGTTATTTTGTGTCATTTAAATACGAGATGCCAAACTTTGATACGTTATTATTTTCAGTTTTATATCCCAGTTGTAATGTTATGCGTTTGAGACCACTACCGAAGCTGTTCATCCCGTTCTCGTCTATTCTCATTTCGCTCAGTTTTTCATAGATTCCTTCTGTCATAAGACAATAATCAATGTTCGACTGTGTGTTTCTGAGCTCCCACGTGATCTGTCCATCTCACTTGGGCCCCGTGTTAACTATCTCAAGACTGTTGCCCGCAGAGATGGAGCAATAACCTCCCATTGGTGTCTGCATATCCGTCAAGGTCGTGGATATGGGCATTCATGTCCCCTAGGAGGATTATCCGGCCCCATGACCAAATTCTTTATTATCGGTGTTTATGCAATTCTGTATCTCCAGATTTTTTCTTAACATTTATTTCCCGTCCATATGTAAGCTATACCTAGCCACGTTTTCTTTCCACCGACCGTGCCCGAAAACACGAAGTGCTCTGAACACGTTTGTTTTACTCTCTCCTATTTGGCTCCGCTATGAATAAGCATTCCAACACCCCCACCTTTTCTTTCTGATATGGTGCTGTTGTACCCTTCCCAAACATAATTGTCAATACGTGGTGGCTCTTCCAGGTCTCTAAGGTGTGTTTCTGTAACCGCATAAACGCCTATATTTTCTTTGTGCAACTGTTCTTCAATCTCCAACCATCCTGCCTTTTTTCTGCCACCCTGCATGTTTATGCAAATAATTGCTACACGTGCCTTCGCTCTTTTCTTCCTTTTACCTCTTTTCTGGCATTTCTCAGTATTACCTGCCCGAAAATCCCCCTGGTTGTTGCTACCCCGGACTCCGAAGGGCCCGCGTGCCCCCCAGAAAAGCTACTGCACGTCCTGCAAGCCGCCCACCCACCTCATGACCAAGCTTCCTATCGAAATGAATTCTGCGTCTTTCGAACCTCCCCCCCCCCCCACCTATGCACTTCGCTGTTTATTTCCACTACTTCGAAACCCTCCTCTCGACTTGTAAGCAATATCTCATTGTTTGCATCGACAACCGCTCTTTGCAGGTTGTTATGTGGGGTTTAACGTCCCAAAACCAGCACTGATTATGAGAGACGCCGTACTGGAGGGCTCCAGAAATTTTGACCCCCTGGGGTTCTTTAACGCGCACTGACAACGCAGAGCACACGGGCCTCAACATTTTGCCTCCACCGAAATGCAGCCGGGAATCGATCCCGCGACCCTCGGATCTGCAGCCGAGTACCATAGCCACTAGACCACCGTGGCGGGGCGCGCTTTGCAGGTTGCCGTCACGCGCTGGTGTTTCCGGTATCGTGCACACTACTATCTGCACCTGGAGGGAGATGGCGCGCATGTCGTCCACGCCTTTTGCCAAGGTCGTCGCTAATCCTGACGATTCTTTGTTGAGGACGTCGTTCAGCCCTCCCGCAATCATCACGAGGTTGCGTCCGTGAGCTCCAGATGTGAGCTTTTCTCTTGCTTGCCTCATGACTGACCCCAGCCTATGGTCTGGGAACGTCCCTATCAATACTCGTTTGTTGCCTTACACCCTCTCTTTGAGTGCCTCGGCGCATCGAACTAAATTGGAATCTCCGGCTATGATAACCAGCTGAGATTTCCCAGCTCAAGCCACCTGCACCTGGCTACTGTCTGGGGGTCTAGCTTGTGTCACAGCCGCTGCATTGTCCATTCCCTCCCGCAAAACTACTTCTCGGAAGCTGCGCTCCGCGTTCTTTGCACCTATGTTTTTGACACTCGATTCTCTTTTCGCCTCTCCCGTGCTGGAGGTCGGTGCCGTACTATTCTCGTTGTTGCCTGCTTTTTTGTTCCCCTTGACTACCTTGGCTAGGCGCTCCTCTGCTGACCTAAGCCTTTCTCCCATGGCCTTCGTTTTGTCACGCTCTTTTGCCAACTTCTCTGTGCGAAGACACGCCGCCTGTCGTCGATTACAGAAAGCTTAGAGAAATACACTGAGTGGTTATTAACGCGAAAGCGTTTCTTAGCTAGGATGGGCCGGTGAGCGCACGCTCCCAGCTGCCTTCCGCAAAAAGCGTCCGCAAAAGCCGTGCACGGAAAGCACGTGACCTCTCCCGCCGGAAGTGACGCTGACGGCAACACACGCCGCAGCGGCAGTCGGTTCGCGCTCCGCTCTGCTGCAGCAACCCGCAGCGGCGTGCGACCGCTTCGCCACGTTTCTTCGCTGGGTTGGTGAAAGCGCACCGTAGCAGCACTAGGAGCACGAACGCGCCACCTAGCCCATCGTTCCTCGCCGCCATGCGTGCTGAGTTCAATCACGAATTGAAGACACCCACTGAGGCCTTCACGACGTCGAGATGCACATCCATCGATCTCGCATTCACCACCGACTCATACATTGTGCGAGATGTTATGTATGTATCCACCACCCCTCCTACGGGCCCCGTTGGTGGTGGTAGTAGTGTCCTGTGCACCGGCCCAAGTACGCCGTCACGGGAAGGATAAGAGGGTCACGACACCGATGGCTGTGTAATGACACCACTCAGGACGCCGTGGCGGTCGTACTTCTACATGCCCGAGACCAGGCTTGGACATGTCTGCATACACTGCCTGGATGACAATATACAAGAGGACATGTAAAGTGTCGACAACACCTAGATTGCATCAAATCATCTAAATAAACAGAATCCGCCCTCTCATACTGCCTCATTCTCTATAACACAACTAGGCAACACCAGTTGGCAGCATCCCTCCGCAACAATCTAGCCAAACAAACGCTTTCGCGCTCTCATCTCATTAGAATATGCTCAGCGATTGCCGAATTTTTCTTCGATAGTTCTTTCGTATTTCATCGTATTTCAATCCATACTTAGCTCAACGAAGCTTACACTTGGCGTCTAACAAAGCGAATACTTATGGGTAGCTGACCATCCCGCCGAGATTCAATCTTCTCAGCCACCATATCACTTTCCTCGCATGCTGCAGCCAGGAAACGCGTTATTCCAAGCCCATGTCCTCTCGAAACGGACGTCCTTGTGGAGGGGTACATCACGTCTGCGAGTCGCGGTGAGAAGCGAAGAAAATAGAGCATAAGCGTAAGAAACTACCGCAGCTCTTGTACTGAATTCGGTTTTTCGAAAGAGCCCACCGCTTCAATGTTCCGTAAGTCGCACCTCACGCCTTCTGTGTCGACCAGATCTTGAAGCACTAGTTTCCATTTCTCCATTGCGACACTTCATCGAATGTAGTGTTAAGCCGTTTTATTCAACACAATCGAGAACGACTCTGCACCAGTTATGCTCATTTAAAGTGCTTCCAAACATTACAACGTTATCTAGATATCACAATTAATGTTGCTGTTGAAGTGCTCGGAGAATAGTGTCCATAAATCGTCCTAACATTAATAGTGCATCAAAAAGGCCGAATGGTATACGTTCTACTCGTAAAGACCATGTTGTGGCACAAAGGCTGTCTTCTTGTCGTCCGGGTCCATGGGTATCTGCCAGTAACATGATCGGCTATTGAGCGATGAATAATTGGCAACAGAATGCAAGGAGGCAATGACATCATGAATAGAATTCTATGAAGTGGGTACACATCTATTATCGTGGCGCCGTTTAGTTCTCGGCATTCGACACAGAACCGCCACGATCCATCGTTTTTCATGACTATAGAATCACTGGTGCCGCCCATGGACTAGGAGACTCTCGAAGAACACCATAATGTAGGGTGAGTTTTACCTCTTTTGCAGTAACTGCCCCTTCCGCCGTGAACGCGTGATAAGGCTTTTGTCGAATTGGGTATGCAGTGCCGGTGTGAACTCTGCAGCCTGCACGAGAACGCCACAGTGATGGCTGCTTCTTAGTCTGCATTCAGTTGAACCCAGAAATTTGTGCCAGAACTCGTGCAAGAGCTTCGCATTGATTTGAGGTAGCAACTTGTTCACCATTTGTAGGAGCTGACCTTCAAGTACATCTTCGTTGTTGTGGCTAGTATGACATTGTGCTTCCTCATCAAAAGCCCTAATGGAGCTGTACGTTATTTATTTAGATCGGGCGAATTTTAATTGGAGGAGCTGATGAGGAATTCAAAGCCCAGAGATTCGTGGCAGCCTTAACTATAGTCACGACCGAACATGGTTCGAGTACACCCTTCCTTGCACAGCTTGAAGCAAACGGCTGAACTTTCGCGTCAATTAACGAAAGATTGGTAGCGGTAGCATTAACACAGACACGTGACAGCCACCAAGGCGGTATTAGGAAATCTTCGGCCACAACAAAATAGTTTTTTTCTGAACATTTTTCTGCGAGGGTGGCGAGAAGTGCACTATTCAGATTAATTTCACTTGTGCCACAGCTGCAGACGCATTGCAATGCTTGAGAAAATAAATACTGAGAATCGTATGATGAGTGCACCGTGGTAGTCTTAAACTCTTCTCCGCATAACAAAACACTTGAAGCACACACACTATGGCGAATAAGGCGCTCTGCTGACACCATGCAAAATCACACCATTCCATGGTAGCATAAGCTTTTGGCCCAGCCTTATTTCATGCCCAGCCTTATTTCACAGTAGCACTAGTATCCACTAATCTGGTGACTGGCACACCATCAACAAATGGGCACACTTTGTTTTTCACCATCAGATTACACAGAGGAATATTTCGCAGAGATGAAGGATGTCTTCATTGGCCATGTCGGTTAGTTATCCGACAGTGGTGGTGATGTAGAGCGTCACCGTGGTTAAGGTAAAAGGCGTTGGCGACTGGTTAGTGGTGTCCGGCTGCGGTCTAAAGATGGCGATACATTTCTTGCATGATGTTCCAGTGCATTCTTAGCAACCAAGCCTCTGGTACTAGCAACTCCATGGTCACCTGGCCAGCTGTCGCAGATGTCATGTTCGTATTCGTAGTCATAACAATTGGGTGGTGGGCTGTACCTTGTTTTACGGTGTCTGCGTAAAACGGCGAATACTTCCCATGGCACCATACTCGTGACAAACTGGCGATGTGCGACCCGCGTTGTAGGTATCGCGGTCAACATGTGAATATTGCGAATATTAAATATGACCATCCGGTTGAGCACGAGTGGTGACAAGTCCATAAGTCGTTCTTCATGCGTCATTTCTTCGGGAAAGGAATGTCGATGCTACCGTCTGTGCTTGTCTCGATACGTTCGAGTGCCTGGCGTGGAAGACAGTGGCAACAGAGCTGAAACACGTTGATGATGTTGGCTGGAGGATGAACCAGCTGTTCGAACTCCGATCATTCGGTGTACCTTTCGAGCTCCTCGTGAACAATATACATAATTGCTGTCGCAAGATCTAAGTGATACCTGTAGCTGTCAACGAAAGCTGCAACTGTCGTGATATTCAGTAACCTCCCGAACTTCGGTGTGGTATGGCTATGGCGCAGATTGAAGTTCTAGAACGTGCGGGAAGTTTGGGTGAGCTCGAAGACTCAGATAAGTCTTTTCTGATGAGATAGGGGTATACATTCTCGGCAATGCACTTGAGGAGATGGCCACTTGGGAAATCTGGAGACTGACCACTTTGGAAAGCCTCAAAATCGCCTCTGTTTAAGTGATAGAAGTCTCACATGCGACTTCAGCACATTGAAGCAACATCTGTTCCGCCCGTTTCCTCTTGGTGATGGAGTCACCGAAATACTCGGGGATGTTGGTGACAAAGCGACCCCACGTTAAGGCCTCCTCGTGACTTTCGAACGAGAGATTGCCATGTCCGTGAGGAGCAGAACGACTCTCTCCGAGTCGAAGAGCACGATCTATTCTACCTATTACACATTTCTAATGAGTGAGCCATTCTTCAACGTCTTCGTCGACTTTTTCAGAGAAACATAGTGGCTTCATAACATGCTTCCAGGTATAAGCTGCCCGTGCTGGAGCAGGTAGAGATGGCTGGTCACTGTCGCCGCCGAACGACGATATCTCCATTGATATCGGCGGCTGTCGAGCGAGACTTTGATTTCGGTATTGAGTTAGCTCCAGCGGCTCCGTGTTCCTGGTCAATGTGCCCAGCTTCTCCACAACAAAATTGTTACGGCGGAAGGTCGAATCAAGTTTATTCATAAAAGCCTAAGCAGGTTCTTGTTCAGGTTCGGCAATGATGTCGGAACAAGCTGCACCAGCTAACGTCCTTCTCTTCTTGCTCGGCTCATATCTGAATTGCCCGGCTCATGCCCAGCTATACATGGGTTATTCCTTATCAAATGTAATAGGTTGTTATCGACCATCTGTAATCTGGCTGAAAACAATGGTATTGTTACAGCATGTAGAAAGTACTTGTCGGAGCCTCATTTCGCCAAATGAATTTCAACAAAATTATCCATTTCATTCATTCATTGACATGTTGCAACTGTTGGTCATTCTTAAGTTGTCTGCCTTTCAACCCTACTATAGTATGGTAGTATTTTTTCTCAATTTACGTAATGTTCTACCATAACGAAAAGTTACGAGATGTCGCATACTTGGCGATTTTTAGTGAAAAATCGGCCTATGATGAATACAATCACAATTCTGACTTTCCTGCATCTTATAGCGGAGGATGAAAATACTGCGTGGGTTTGTAAAGCTAATCTCGTGCATAGATAGTGACCGTGTTGGCAGAAACCGCATCTTGACCTACATTTACCGATCATCTGCAGATGTAGCGGTCCAAGTAAAAATATTGCCTGCAACTCGTGCAGTATTCTTTAAGGGTAATTCCCACATAAAGATTTAAGGTTTATCTTTGTTTCTAGTGAGAATACAATTTCTCTTAACAACCGTATGGCTGTAGAAAGCTTGTCTATTTTTCGCCTTCATCGCACGTGGCAGCGGGAGATGCCTGTAGGAAGCATTTCGCTGTAAGAATTGCTTTCTAAGTGCCGATATAACACTGCTATATATATATATATATATATATATATATATATATATATATATATTATTTTTTTCGTGCCTTACACAGGTTCTCGTTGCTTTATTCCTGCCCTTGTGTTAATCGGCGATATTCACTGTTGTCCCGGTTTCGTTCAATTCTGCCATACATGTATAATCTTTGCGTATGTACCCGTCGTGTGCCTACCTGTAAAATCGGTATGTCATATGTCACTTTCTATTACAAACATTGTCTGTTGATTGGCTTTCATGCGGTCATCCTGCAATCACGATGCACGAGTGTTCAGTCGTCCATGCGATAGCAATGATACGATAGTTGCGTGTTTGGGGGCCCCCTCTTATGGTCATGCAGATATATAAACAGCAATTTTTCATATGCACTGTATTTCCTGATGAAGGCCGTTTCTTCACTGCTTATATATATATATATATATATATATATATATATATATATTGCACGCACCATCACTACAGTCTGTGTTGCTCAGCTTTTGTGCAAACTATTGTTTGAGGTGGGATCCCTTATGAAAATGACTGTTGACGTTTCATTGAAAAAATGTAATGTTGACACAACAATATATCAACATTCATTAATTTTCGTCAACGTTTCATCAACAATATTTCTGTTGAGAAATTTCCATAATGAAATTATTGAGGAAGGTTTGTGAAATATCATTTTGAAATTATTTTCTGCTCCTGCTGGAGTATGTCTATAATGCCATCATTTGCAGTTCCCATCATATGAGGTTCGGCTCCGTTGTTCCCTCTTTTGCTTATTCCTTGTATTATTTCTCTACTTCGCAGCCTCTTTGAAGTTTTTTTTTACATCACCCCCACCTCTTTTTCTTTGCCTATATCGATGAAACTACGGGCCGTTGCTGAGGCGTGGCTGAGAACGCAAACTGCCCAGCCGTATGGTGAGTCATAGGAGCATGCCACTACTATATCCTATTGAGCTAGGTCCATGAAAGCTGTGAGTGTGTGTGAGTGTGTGTGTGTGTGTGTGTGTGTGAGCTCTCTCGGTTACAGACACCGGCAGTGGCAACGGACAACATCGCTACTAACTTAGGTCATAGCAACAAGCCGATAACAGCGTGGGCTGTAATATCAGCATGATTATAGTGACTTGTTTGTTCAAAATCCCGTTCCCTGCAAATGCACCCACAAGACCTTTCAATTTTCGCGCCCATTGCGCCTCAATGATTTGGCAATATTGCTGTATTCGCGTTCGAACGACAAAAACTTTGAAAGCATTTATTTTGATGTTTTGCGTACCAATTTAATTTTTGTTACTAATTAATTGACAATTTCACTATTTCAAGCTTGTAAGAGTATTTGTAAAAGGAAGCATCGTGCGTTATTACGGCCACAACAGTGCGGTTATAACCGTTGTTGCTTGCCGGCAGTTCATGTTTGCGCGTGTTGGGGCCATTGGGGTTGAAACTTGAAGGAGTTGAAGCTGCATTTTTCTTGCAAGTGAAGTGTTGCTTCTGCTGTGTGCGTCTCTTTCATTTACCGGTGCTTCTTATTACGGCAGTCTGCTGCGTCAGTGAACATAGTGGTGAACCCAACGAAAGGCTGCGCGCCGCAGTCGGCGCCTTGAACTATGCGAGTGAGCGACCATCGATGGACCATCGCTGTCTAAATACTGTGGTAAGTACAATACCTGTTTTATTTGCCTCCAGTACACTGTAAGTAACGTTTTGTTAGCGTACAGGGTACGTGCTTCTGTGCGTACGCTTTATTGCAGTGTTAAGTTTAACGCGTATTGTGCGTGCGGGTGGCGGGTGATTTGAAATAAGCGGCAGCTGCGCCTTCCTCTGTGCGCATCACGGCGCACTGTAGCGCGGTGTTTGCAGACACCACGCTGGCCGTTTATGAAATGTGTTTGATTAACTGTTGTTGTCCTCTACTATTGTTATTAATCTGCCTCTTCCTTTCACGCTTCGTCCACTAGCCGCGGCTCCCGTTTAAACCTCACAGTATCTCGGCTTGCGTCGGACTTTTCACTTCTAATATATTTTCTTTACACAGAATGGAACCAATGGGTGAATTGTGATAAAAGTGAACCCGTGGTCCTGGTTACTGTTATCACTTTTCATTAGATTCATCGTGCAGTTTTACACTCTGGGCAATGATTCTGAAAAGTGTTTTGTGAAAAAAGAAAACAAAAGCTTTTGTTTCCCTTATAAAACTAGAAGAGAAGGTCAGGGGAAGATGGATGCTTGAATCGATGAACAAATCGCAAAATACGATTTAGAACAGGGAATGTCGCAGGAGCCAACATTTCGACAAGCGGACTTGTCTTCGTCATGGCCGCCCTGACGAAGACAAGTCCGCTTGTCGAAACGTTGGCTCGTATTTTGCGATTTGTTCATTGTTTCCCTTATAAGAATATATAGCCAGATATGCACATATGGCCATATATGCATATCTGGCTATATATGGCACGTATCCGTACGGAGCCGTATTTGCTCAATAGGCATCAGAGTCTTACACGGCGTTCCTCGTGTTGGTCTTTCATTGCCATATATCTGTCTATCGTGATTTCGGCAAATACGGCCACGTACGGGCGCTTGCCATATATCGCCACATATGCTCAATTCCTGATATCACCATAATGGCATCTTCGTAAGGGACAATTTTGCAGCAATAAAGCAACAATTTGTCGACATTTTATCAACAATGTACAACGAGTTCTCGATGTTGTCATTCAACATTTTATCAACAACTTTTCAATATGGCAGTCAACAATTTCTTAACAACAAATAAACATTTTGTAAATATTGCAATTGTCAATAACTTTTCAACAAGAAGTCAACGGCCAATGTTCAAGAACTTGTCAACATTTCTTTTCAGTAAGTTCTCAATATTTTTAGAACGCCCTTTGTTGACGTTGCTCAATAATTTATCAGCATCTCTTCAACGACGATTTTCACAAGGGGTACGTCATCATGCAAATTTTTATCCGGTCTTTCCTAAGTGCATTTGTGTATAGTTGGGTTAAAACTACTCAATTCAGTGCAGATTTCACCTCAGGCATGGCAGGTATCGAGATTCGTGATGTGGACAGCTTTACACAGAAGTGGTTGCCAGGCGCAGGTGATCGGGGCAGTGGGCTAAAAGTAGGATTCGAACAATGTGTTGTCCACTATCAGGCAACCATATGTGCTGCTGGCCCTTGTTAGGAAATGTACGGTTCGTGTCGTTAAGTGGTATTCAGAGTTCTGAACCTACGGAACGAAGTCAGCTTCCTTTTTTCCAAAAATAAACAGAAAAACTAAGAACATTATAAACATACAGTAATAAAAATAAGAAGTCAAGAAAGAAAAGCTAACGATGCACTTGCAACCAACCGCGCCTTCAGCAGAGTACTCGCGATATAACTTTAGGACGAGCAGCACCCGTAAATGCTGCTCAGCTTTCGAAGGAAAACGTCCCCGGTTACATCGATCCTTCTGTAGATGAGGGCAGCGGGCACATCGGTTGGCGTTGGCAGGCCAGTGATGCGGACAAGGGTGGCGATGATCCTGACCCCGCTGCTAGAGTCAGCAGCTGGTCAGCAGAATGGTCAGCAGCCAGCAGGCTACCTTTCAGTGATGTGACGGATATTTTCCGCCCAGCGCACACGAACCGTGACAGCGCCCGGACGGCGCCGGTCCCGATTCCGTGGCTTGGGCTCACCGGGACTCCCTCCAGGAACCTTGCCGCCCAACTCTGCCGTCTGCCGAGCGGTTCACGAAGGATCAGCTACGGTTCAGCAGGAATGCCTCGTTTTCAAGCACTCCTGGCGGCTGCGAGAACGTCCTAGATTGGTCGGGAGTCTCGTGGTTCGAGTCCGAAACTCGACAACACGGCCAAGGCTCCAGCGACATGCAGCAGCTCCCGAACCTGCGTTCTTCCCCCGGGTTACAACCCGGTCCTCTTCTCGCGGGCTCCTCCGGTCACCTTCTCATTGGCCGATCGTCCGTTCACGCAGCCATGCCACTGCCGACCATCATCGTCTTCCTTCCCTTGACGCTCGGACTAGAGCACTGCACGGGCCCGGGCCGGGTCGGGCCGGGTATGTAATTGTTGGATCGGCCCGGGCTCGGCTCAGGGCCATGAGCTTCAGGCCCGTGCCGAGCCCGGGCCTAGGTCACGCGCGAATCAGGCCCGGGTGTCGTACGTGTCACTAATGGCGCGTGTATACTTTTTCGTTTTGTTGTTTTTTGGGATTTAACTTCCCGAACCTAGTCAGGCTATGTGAGACGCCGTAGTGGAAGGCTTCGGGTAATTTAGACCACCTGAAGTGAATTAGCGTGCACTGAAATCGCACTATAGAAGAAGTCTAGCATTGTGCCTCCATCAGTATGTTACATGTAATATCAGGAAACTGCCTCATATAAGTTCCCGTCGTTACATTGAGTGAACTACGTTATTGCGTACCGTGTATCAAAAGAAATGGTAGTCAGGCAGTACCGCGGCAAGTGCGAAGCAATGGTACACAGCCCAGATGAGTGCATAGAAGATATACTCATCCGTATCATGGGAAAGATTTCGAGTATGCAGCCACGCTCGCATGCCCGCCGCGCCTGCTCCCGCCTTCGTGACTCTGCAGACTGGTCAACACGACTCGTGAGTCATTAATACCTGAGGAGCTGCTTTTCCTGCAGTTTATGTGCAAGAAGCGAAGTGACTTGTCACAGGCTCGCCAATCCACACAGACGTTGCTGAGTTTTGTGCTAGCAAGGCAGCTGCAAATATTTATAATTTGGCAATTAGGAAATCAGAACTAGCATTTAACTCGGATGCTCATCATATCGAGTATGTTTTTGCTGATTCTCACAGCCACCTTCGGCTTCGTCACACTTCGTCAGTAATTCATAAGTTTCCTCATAAGTGTTCCCATAGCGCTCAAAAACGTGGAGGCACTCCCGAGACAGAAGTGAACAAGCACCTAAGGAAGGTGATAATCAGGAAGATTTACTGCAGTACCCTTTGTAACAGGCGGGTGTGTTGGCATCCTTCACCGCATAAATATCTAAGGGGTCCAGCGACACCCCATGTGGACGAATTTTTCATCCCTTCAACCTTCAATCTTCCCTCGAAGTTTTGCCGCTTTTAGATTTTAGCGGTTAGTAACACACATCAAAACGGGAGACGTGGGCCCCTCCTCTAGTCAAAAAAACGTATGGCAGCTCCGCTGCTGGGAAACCTCAGGACGTGCGCAGCACGGGCACCCAGAGATTCCCATTCGCACAGTTCCCACTGCCCCGTTGACCAAAGCGTCACTGGTGTCCATGTTTGTCGTAAGCAAGTAAGCTTTCGCCGGCACGAGTAGAATTTGTAAGGCATATTCGCTAAGTCGGTGTCCGACATCTGCGCTACTTTTTTGTTGGCTTTTATCGGCTGTGCTATCATCGCCGAGTGTTAAATGTACCATGATCCAAAATCGTGGCATGGGTAGCTCGGTGAGCGCGCTAACATAAGATGATTATAGTGGGTAATACAGGTTTTGCAGACGCTATGTACTGAGGCATAGACTGAGTATTCTGTGCCGCACATCAGATGCTTAACACCCTACATGTTGAAGCAAAAGCAGAATGGCCTAAATTCATTCATATAATGGAATACATAAGTTAATTTATTGATTGAACAGTCAACACCTTCTGAAATGACGCCTATACTGAAGCAATACAATGCCTGATCCGCGTGAAATGTCCTCCAATGTGGGCGCTACCCCTCTCAGAAGTTTGCTTTTTCTCTTCCTTCCGTCTTTACCTGCCCACCGTAGTCACCGCTTTTTCCTTTGTGGCACACCTCGTCTCCACCGTCACAGCCGCTAGCTGCAAGACTGCAACCACGACTGCGAGCCACAGGCAGCCAGACTTCGCTCCCCTGTTCGCACAGGGGCCTCCGGCCCTCGGCTGCAGCCCACTCTCGAGATTCCAGTCAGTGCGTGGGTCAGCGCTCCGGACACCCGACCCGCCGCATTCGACGGGGAGCGCCTAATAAGCCACCGGCTAGTTCAGTTCGGCGCTCTAATAAGCAGTTATTTCGGAAGCGCTTAGTCCTGTCTTCATTTAAATTGTAACATTATCAAAGACCGAGGATGGTCAGACAAAGGCGACGAGATAGGCATCTAAAGCGAACAGCGAGGACGGTATCTCGCTCGCTAATGTGTGGGGCTTGCTTTGACAGATCTGTGGCACTGTGGTGGCAGTGACTCGGCGAACGAAGGGGCGGGAGAGGACTCCCTTCTTTTTAGCACGAAAATGTAGGGCACCTTGGAGGCAGTTCCCTACCGAGGACTCGAAACGACAGCTTTAATAATGCTACTCAGCCTGGCGAATCCTCCCAGGAGTAGTTAGAGGACGTTTTTTCTCTCTCTCGTTGCATTCTGCAATAAGCGAAGCTTGCAGGATAAGTTCTGCGCTATTTACTCAATAGTCCCGGCAATTAATGTAAACTCAATTATAAATGTCCGCCGTTTTTCCACTTTATGTGGGCGCTGTATGTTGTAGTCGTCCTTTGAAATGAAATAAGAACATTGCACGATTAGCACCGCGTGCATGAGAGCGCCAGCTGTGCCTCCTCATATATCCCCCTGCAGTTCTTTCGCAAAAGTGTTACGGGCGTAATTAACCGAAGGTAAACACAGTACCAGTGCAAATCGTGACACTGTCATAAGTTCTCACAACGCTCTCCAGAAACTATCTTGAGTGCAGCTGATATCTTCGCTATAAGAGAAGATTGGACAGTGCCTCGTTTATGCTGAAGGAATAATTTGTTGAATTCGACCGCGTCGGGCCGGGCCCGGGCCGTATTTAAGAACACCGGGCCGGGCTCGGGCGGGCCGGAGCACGGCGCTTTCGGGGAAGGCCGGGCCGGGGCCGGAAAAAGTCGGCCCGTGTAGTGCTCTAGCTCGATCTCTATCGTGGCGCTGCGGACGTTCTGTGTTCTATCGCGGTTTCGACCTCCCCACAGTCGCACTAAGTCATATAAAATTACTCATCACATCCTGCACCTGCCCCACCTCTGAGGCCTGGGGTTGGTAACTGCTGCCCCCCCCACCCCGTTCTGCACATCCCTCTGTTTCTGCAGCTGCCCGTCAGGATTAGGGCCCCCACCCCTCAAAGCTCCTTCGCCTCCCTTCAGGCACGTGGCATCAGCCTGTAATTTACGTAAAATATGGAATGTAAATAATATGTGTGTGTATTTTGTTATCTACGATGCATAAACCCTGTCGGAAAAAAACAGATGCCGGGCATGCTGGAAAACACTATAGTGGATTAATGTAGTGGGTGGTGCTGGGTGATGCCGGGTGTTGGGTGTGTTGGGCAAGATGGGTGGATGGTGGGTGTTGGGCATGTTGGGTGGTGGTGGGTGTAGGTGGCCAAGCTTGGTGTAGGCGGGCAAGCTGGGTGTAGGCGGGCAAGCTGGGTGTAGGTGGGCAAGCTGGGTGGCTGGCCAGCGGTAGAGGCAGAGAGCCACGGGCTTCTTAGATGGACATAATTAGGAATTCTACTTTTGCTCATGCAGGTGCATTAGCAAACTTACATTGATGGCTGAAATAAACCACATAAATCAAGCACAAGGAAGACACTGTGGCCCACACATTTTGTTCTAAATATGTTAAAAGGCCAAGCAGGCATTTCAGTGCCTTTCTTACAAAAAGCAGCGGATAATTTCGCTAATAAAATTAATTTATTTAGCCTAGAGACATTTTTTTTGAGTCACCCGGACTTTCTTTGCTGTGCTGCTTCGGTGAAAAAGCTCCGTAAGTACCACCTTATGGCGGCAATGCGGATATCCTTTGGCGGACCTTCACCGTGAAGTTCCACATATTTCTCCAGGCAACCTGCAAAATATTAAGAGCCACATCAAGCCAAAAAGGAACAGCACTTGAGAAGAACAATCACTGTACTGTCTGAAGTGATACTATCATTTTTTTCATATTAGTAAACTGACATCCCAACTAAACAGCATGTGTGCTGCAATCAGTATGTGTAGCAATACGCAGGCTGAATGTGTGCGGCATGATTCACTTACTTTTAACCATATCCACCTTTTCTGGTGTTGCTGGAAGTTTTTCAATGCCTGTAGAAAGGCTGCGGCACGCCTGGCCCGTCAAGCTGCGATTGGCAGCTTCAGCAGCGGGCCAGAAGTACCGTGCTTCAAGGCAACATTTTCCATCGGTGTTGTCCTTCACGCCCAATTTTGACCTGCATGAAAATATTTATGAAAGTATTAACTCTTTTTGAACAATACGGCCACACAGATACAATTAAAGGTGAGTAGACAAGAATTATAATGCAAACCTTCGCTGCCCATAGGTACGTGTAAAACAATCAGCAGCAAAGTAAAACACAGAAATGCACACACAAAAGTAAATTTCAGGATGATTTTTGTGTGTGCGAACCAGCTTCTCTGCCATCTGCCATTTATATAACAAGAATTCATTACTCTGCTACATCAGCAGCACTGCCCCAAATTAAAGGACTCTCACTATTAAAGGCGCTCTCACTATTTTGCTCTTGTCACTACTGCCAGAGCCAGGAGCGTCAGCGACGAGCGCTAGCGCGCCCGCCGCTGACACCACCGCGATTCAGTTTTAAAAAAAAAACATTACGGCTCCTTCGGAGCAGTAGTGTTAGTGTTAATGAAACAGTTGTTGAAAAAAAGAACTCAAAGAAAAAGCAAAAAGTTTCACGACAGCCGCGATTCGAACCCACGTTTACCCAAACTGCAAGCGTACCGCGACGCGCTAAACCACCACGCCTCCGAACGTTTTTTTTTTCTTTTTTTTTCTTTACTGAGCACGCCTCGGCGTGGTGCGTTGCGGCGGGGGAAAAATATCGAGGGGACCGGTGTGCCCGTCATCACCGTCAAGTCGCATGATCGCAGGCACCCAGTGAATGGGAACTGCCTGCAGCGTTTTGATTTGGATCCTCGCCCCGGTAGCCGGAATGCAAACATTACCGAACTAAAACGGCTCCCTACCATCACGTCCTCCATGGCAAAAGCTTCACGTCGTGCGTGCAGCTTTTTCCGGTTCGCGCTCACGACGTCGTGCGTACAGCATTACTCTTGCTGTAAAGAGCGCACAAAACAATGACAAGGCACAAAGCGCAGCATTCACAGCCACCTACCTTAGTTAAGAAACATGCTGATTCCAGTTTGCGTCGTCCGACGGCCTTGAGGCGCTGTGCCGAGCCGCGTCGTTCATCGGTAGGTCGAGAAGCGATGTGCCGACCCTCGATGTGTGCGAACGAGAAGGCATTTCCTAGGAACACACATCACGGAACGTAGAAAGCATTCCGGCACTGGTTCTCACTGATCGCGTACACACTGAAAGACGATGTCGCGACGACTCACGTCCCTCGGCGAATGGACGTCAACAAAGGATCTCCGAGGTGTCGACGCTGCCGGCTGCTGCTTTCTCAGTCTATCGCACACCGCACCTCTCACTGGCTCAAGAAGGTCCACTGGAGCTAATGATCACAACGCTAAACATACACCGAGATGCAGCGCAACCAGAAATCGTCCATACCAAAACAAATATCGCCCCCACGTTGAACACGACATTCACAGGGCGACGCCATGTTTGGAAGAAAAAAAAACAGCAATAGCGCGACGGTGGCGACACCACGGGTTGCGGTTTCGGTTTCAAAATTTCAGACCAGTTGTCATGTTTTCAGTGTAAGGAAATACAGAAACAAATGCTCTGAGGCTAAAAGCTGCAAACACAATGTAGTATTTATTTTATATCCCATCGTGCAATTGGAATTTGCCGTAAGCTCTGCAGATTCCGTAACTTATGCGAGCTTGGATTTCGCGACGTTTTCCTCAACCTCGGTCCAACGTGTTCCGCACGTTGCATGTGTAACGCCAGATTGCATGCGCAACAGTACACAGTGCCCTGTAGCGCATATTCTGTGCATTATTAGCTGCAGCCAAAATGATGTTATTTAGCAATCAATACGGTTGAGGCGTGCGTGCGTGTGGTGGTAGTACAAATATTGATTGCTACAAGCAAAAAACAAAAAGAAAAACGAAGAAGAGGACAACGTAGTAGGCATAATATGGTACACAGCGCAGGAAAAAAAAGAAAACGAAAAACGAGGAGAGACTTGCTGTGTTTTGTTGTATCTGCCCTCGTTTTTGTATTTTTTTCCTGCGCTGTGCACCATACCGATTACCTGTATCGCCAACTCGCCCAACCTCCCACTTTATCGATAATGTAGCATTGGACGAAAGCACTAATAACACTGCCATCAATCGCAGTTAGATATTTTCATAAAAGAACAAAAAAAAGAGTGTTAACAAGAAACTGCGATAAGCATATACGCAATGATTCATGACACGTTTGTTATCGCTGCTTTCAATGTGACTCTTATCACAGCCACCCCAACTCGAGCTCTCCATTAAGTCTTAATTTGCAAAATACGGTTCTCTTCAGCATAGCATATTGCCTTCAATGATCTTTCACAGTATACCCACAACATCGCCCACTGCTTTCTAGCGCGACACTAATGGTGGGCAAAAGTTTCCAGGATTGTACACCATGTGCCACCATCGTTTATACCACCCTCGTCGCCTGCCCGCTGCTTCCCAGCATTTCCACGATGGTGGAAGCAGCCTCCCAGTTCTTCGTAACATTGCCCGTCATCCTTTCCACTTTACCCACCATCCGTACACCATGCCGCCCACCATTTCCCTGCATCGTACACCATAACCACCATCTTTTCCAGCTTGCCCAACATTATTTCCACCATAACCACCATATTTTCCAGCACCCATCATGGTGATTTTTCCGATAGGGAAGTGTCACCTTCCAGGTGTGTTGGTCAGTATACTCCTAACACATGTGTATCTCGTGCTCACAGCCCAGATAAAATATCAAAGGGCAGCAGTGTTGACTCGCCGTACAATGAGTACGGTCATAGTGTAGCGTCGTAGCCAGCACATCGCTACTTAATTTTCAATGCTTTCATAGGGCACTCTACTCAAGTTGCCAAACGCTTTAGAAACTCATACAGGTTTTGTAGACCTGGAAAAGGTTACGCGCTGACCACGACCGTTTGCTAATGCCGTACTTTCGGCGCAGTAAGGCACCAACGTAGATGCACAATAACGGCGTGGTGTCCGCGTTCTGGCACGACGCCAACATCACCCTAATGGCGGCTGGCTCACTTTGACCCATTGTGGCTGGCCAACGTCGACAGCGTTGGCAATGCCACCTTCACCACAATGTGACCAGCCAACATCGGACAGACGACGGTGAAAGTAGCGCGAGCCTATCGAGGCGAGTGTACGCACTCAAAATTTTGTCTTTCCGTGAACATCCGTGCAGAGAACTATTGAGTGATACGTCACCTCAGTGTCTCTACGACCATCGCCTGTCAATTCGGAAGCCCTTCTCTCTATCATTTGTCCCGATAGCAAAAAAATAGCAAGGTAACCAGACACCCATTGAGTGTGAATTCGTAAAAAGAATTCTAGCATCATCTGGGCAACAGATTTTGTCAGCCCTTATAACCAGATCACCAAAGTATTAAATAATTATTATATCTGTGATGGCATAATCTGAGATACAATGAAAAAGAAGGTATGCTCGGAAATAAATTATTTTTATTTATTCATACACCTTAAGTGCTTAGGTTGGCGTCACATAGGGAGGGACGGCTAGTTACAACACTGCAGGGTTATGTTCACAAGGATGTTTAAACAGCACGAAAAATAAAACAAGTAAAAAATGCACCTCGTGAAGGCTGATGGCGAAGCACAATGCATCGGATAGTGAATCACCAGTGAAATGACTAATAAACGACTATGACGTTTACTGTTACTGTCAATGAAGTTTTGGATTCCTATTGCCCTATTGTGTAACGGCTTCGTGGTCGGTGAAGACGAGGTCGACCAGTTCTTCGTCAAGGAGTTGCGGGGGCAAGTTTGCAAATACTAGGTGGATGCACGACACCCTCTTGCTTGTGAAGTGTTTCTCGAGCTTACTTATGGTATGGATGCCATGTTTGAAAAAAATATTTCTAAGAAATTAACCTATAATTACACAAAGACAATACGGGAAGAATTACGTACTTTGGAAAAGAAATTTTGTAGAAGCGTAACGCTTAGCAGCAATATGACGTACGGCAGTCTCAGGCCATTGGGGAATGACATGAGCTTTTTTTATACAAACACTGCGATGAACGCACAAATGCACAATGTTCTGAAGCTCACTAACTATAGTGTATTCAGATCGCAATCTTTTACTTAGCTTAACGAACGCTTCATAGCATTGAAATAGAGCATCAAGGATAGATGTCGCGTCAGAGCGATTGAACTCCAAAAGGGTTTTAATTTCAGTATGCGCTTTGCTGACTGTGCAATTTAGACTTATGAACACTCCCTTCTGATCACTGTGATCACAGTCGTTCATGAAACTCAAGTGTTCAACTTCAAGTCTGAAGTTCAAGTCATGAACTTCAAGTCTTTCATGAAACTGGCTTATTACTTAATGACAACGTGCAAAATATATATTTAAGTAAACGCATAATGTCGTGCTCTGCCAAGAATGGTGGTAGATAAGAAATCTTATTCTCTCTTATGCTGCGGAATAAGGAATCTCGATATGCGTCTAGAATGACTCATCTTTAGTAGAGAGGAATCGCGTGCTCTCGCGGCGGCGGTTCTTCGATAGCGCGTTTCCGGCAATAGCGCGGCACTCAGAACATTTCTGGGCTTTTCGTAACTCCTGAGGGGATACGTGCTCATCTTGATGTGACGAAGTTACCATCCAACCAATGTCTTCTCCACGGAGGTAGTGTGAGGGCAAGAGTGCGTGCGGGAGCGAAGTTCTCCGTGCACTGCTCGCGTGAATGCGGCTGATTACGATGGGGCACGACGCCTCGCCTCGGTGCTCTAGTGTCTATGACATTCGGCTGCAGATCCCAGGGTCGCGGGATCGAATCCCCGCCGCTGCGGCTGCGTTTTGACGGCGACGGAATTTTGAGGTTGGAATGTTCGCTCTGTCACAAGAAATACATCGGCGAAACTGGTCAACCAATTAATGTTAGATTAAATGGGCACCGCGCGGATACCGCGAATAACCTGCCGAAGGCAGTGGCGCAGCATTTTAATATGACAGGTCATAATTTCCACGGACTGAAACTCTACATACTTCAGGGAAACTACAGCTCGGCGAGGGACTGAAAATACAGGGATTCCTATCTCATATACAGGCTCAGTACTCTCCAGCCTACAAGCATAAACCTTTCAAAGGGAATCCTTGAGTCCATTAGATACGGTGGGGGGTTAACAAAGACGACAAAAGGTTAAGGTATGCACAAGCTAACAGTGTTTCTCCCAGAAAATCTACTTTCAGCCGCGGAGCCCCCATCCAGTTCCACGAGCTTTCGGTGAAATGCACTGTTGGTGCGGCGCAGGTGGTGTGGGATGGAGAGGGGGACACATGTCATAGGAGCAACTTCTGTTCGGAGCGTGTGTTCCTTTTTTCATCCTGCTTTACAGCACTGCGCACACAATGCATTTGCACGATATGTACAAGGAGCGGATTCTTTGGAAGCTTTGGCTCTTGCCATTTATATTAGTCACGCTAACACCTGTCACCCAATTACCCCTGCACCCAACCCCCCCCCCCCACCTTCTTTTGTTATTGTTCGCACGTGCTGCTCTTCTCTCTGTCTGAGGACGGGGGAGAGTGTGCAAAGGCGTACATAAACGAACGCTGGAGAAGGCAGTTGCCGCCCTGACGAAGACACGTGCGCTTGTCGAAACTTTGGCTCCTGCGACATTCCCTGTTCTAAATCGTATTTCGCGATTTGTTCATTGATTCAAGCATCTATCTTCCCCTGAGCTTCTCTTCTAGTTTCACTGAGCTTAGGCGGTCAGCAGTTCCAAGTGATTGTCACAGCCAGCGTGTCCGAATTGTCGCACCCGAAAAGTTGCAGCTCGTGTTACGTTACACGAGCGAGCATCAACGCAGTCAGTTTGCTCACATCTTTTGGCGCTGTTCATCACGCCAGCTTAGCGAAAGTTCGTGTGTGAACGTAGGCAATAAGCTTGCTAAATGGTATGTAAGAGGTCATTGCAACGTAGTAAATGGCTAAATAAATCCACTAACCCCTTATGGATGCAACATCCACTACTATTGCATGACTGCTGCGCCTTTGGGCGTAAATAATTTTTTTTTCGCGTATATGTGAATCGAGCTATATTGAATACATTTAGTGCCCGTAGTTAATGCTTTCTAGGCTGAATTTGTGTCCCGAACGACGGAGGATAGAGAACAATGAGGGGCTTAGGTAACCCGGCACAGCCGGAAATTAAGACCTCTACGATGAAGTCTGCTGTACTAGTTTAAACATCTTATTCTTTATGGCCAAGCTACCAGTTCCTACATGCGCTTACAAATGCATTGTGGCACCTACACTACACTTTCTTTACATCATGTATGACACGCCATTTGCCATTAGTTTAGAAGCATTAGATTAGATCATAAATTTTCCATCATTAACAATACGCATGGGCATCTTCCCGTTCACTGCGGAACTTGCAATGTAAGCCGCTTGTGTGTGAGGTCAGAATATTACCTCGATGCCGCTGCAGCAGAGCTGGGGAGATACGCGAGGCGTACCGCATAAAAAAAATGGTCCTGATTGTGACACCTCGATTGGTCAGTATAACAGTGCGATGAAGTTTATAGACAACCATAGTTAGGAAGTGGGTTGTGTTGATCACGCGTAGTGAGGCAAGTTTTGATGTATTTATGTGTGGTCTTCGTGAAATAAAATTCAGTTGCAAGTCTGCGGTCGTGTGTGTGTCTGGTTTATATGGTCATTTTTTTTCTTCGCGCAGTTCTTTTCCGTTTCGTTAATTATTTAAGGCTCAGAACACAGTGCAGCGAGAAATATACTTGTTTTCGCAATGCTGTGTACAGCACCCTTGTGTCATTGATGAGATACTCAGTACCCACACTGAGCGAGTGTATCGAAGGAAATTATGCAGGCAGTGTTTTGATTTTATATACTGTTGACTTCAAATGAAACGCGAACAGCACAGCGCGGGTTTCAGGCATTAGCAACAGTACAGCCCACGCCGTGCACTCGTCAGCGTTTACAGACATGCATATCCCGCTTGGTGGCGCTTCGGATGCAGATGCCGGTGCAAAATAGACAGTCATGTGGTGGCGAAGCGCGTGAGCGTATCTATAATCGTGGCGGCACAAAAGAGAGCGGGCGCACCACTGATCGCGTTCATTCGGCGCAGATATTGATATTCAAAGTTTGGCGAACTGTGCTACTGTAGTGGCCGCCATCCGCAATATTTTTGCTTCTCCATTAGTTCTTTTTTTTTTGCTCTGTTATGTTACAACAGGGACAGAAGCGAAAATATTGCACTACCTGCGATGTCACAGTACTGCCATACCGGATGTGAGCGGCGGTGACGACTACACGGCGCGCACTATACCGTTGCTAATGCTTCAGGCACGCGTGCCGCTGCTCGCGTTTCATTTGACGCCTATAGTACGCATATATTGAAAAACCTAACGGCAAGTTTCACTTAATGGACACAATAATTTTGAACAAAAAGAAAGGAAATGCGGTACTATATGAATTCCCAGTCAAAATATTTCCAATGTAAGTCGTCCGTTATTCTATTTTCTTCTCGTTTCAGCCTCAATGAGTGAAATTACTGCAACAAAAAACATACAGGAGGGCGAAACACATTCTTACCAAAGTTCCTTATGATAAGGAAGGCTAGGGTGATTCCGGCTGCAACAAAGAAAACGCCTCCCATGGTGCTTCCCATGCAGTAAACACTGCATGGGCCTCTCGAGGTATCGTCCTCCTCGCTGGGCGTGCGGTCGCCCATGAATCGCGTTCCCATCCTGCATTCATGATGAAGAACGCGCGCGATTCCGTGTTATGTCTCCAGCATTGACAGCTCCAAAGTGTTAAGATTTGAGGAGGCGGGCCCGCGAATACTGCTGCATATCGCAAAATATATCACAAATTACATAAATCTCACACCAAGTAACGCTACGTACGTTATGTTGGTGCCCTAGCTACTTCAGACAAAAGTACTAAAAGCTGGACGAGTTGGTAATGATTCACGACAGGCGGCGACACACACACCCACACACAAACAACAGGTAGACATCACGAGCGCGAATTCACCACTGGTTTATTGCAAAATCGAAATGCACTCATATTCAATAAAACAAACGGTGCCCTACCTCAATATATATATATATATATATATTGTTACGCGCCATTCCGCGCAGTTAGCGGCGCATCCTGCCGAGCCTGGAGGATGCACCAAGAAGATGAAGACGACGATCAGAGCAGCGCTCGCGCTGATGCTCTGCCATCTTGTCTGCTGCTCTTGCCTTGTATATATTGTGTAAATATAATTTCTACACTCCTCTGGTTATTCTTATCCCCGTGGCATTTTTGGTGGAAGTGCCGGGCCTGAAAGTGCCGGGCCTGAAGTGCCGGGCCTGGAAGTGGCGGCCTACAGGCCGCCACAGCTCTCAGTTTTTCTACATCTGGCTTTCTTTAGCCCTCCATGCGCCGCGCTTCTTGGAGCTGCGTGTTGTGCCCTGAGGAGAGGGCTGAGCTGATGGCTACATGCACGGCTCCCGTGACTCAAAGCGGCGGCGCCGAAACCGCTCCTTCTCCACCTTCCCTCATTTAACTTCTACTTCGGTATACGTCAAACACGTGGTTTTAATTTTACCTTTGGGCTTTCAAGGCCGCCACCACTCTTCCATACACCGCCCCCCTCCCCTTTTCTTCCTTTCGTCTTTTTCCCCCTTTCAACTTCAGCCATGCTCCCTCCCTTTCTTTTCCCCATTACTGTCATGTAGACTTTGTGCGTACCATTTGTAGTAGAAGCTTGAGAAAGGCCGGTCTCGCGGCCGAAACGTCGTAATAAATGTTATGTTTTTTCAACGTGACCCTTTGATTCTATAATTGACCTGCTGCCAAGGATTTATCTTTGAAGTATATATATATATATATATATATATATATATATATATATATATATATATATATATATATATATATATATACAGAGATAGAGAGCGGTCGGCCTCCGACCGCAAAGTTGATGGAAATAAACCGTCGTTCTCTCTGAGGCGCATCGTGAATGCCGGTACGAACTGCAGCAACCCAAGCTCCTTGTGCATATACAGTCTTATATATAATCCGATCTGGGCGTCTTTGAAAAAGGCTGGCCTCCAGCCGAAACGTCAGAATAAATCCTATGTTTGTCACTGTGACTTTCTGATAGTAATATATATATATATATATATATATATATATATATATATATATAATATATATATATATATATAGATTGAGAATTTGTGCTGAATGGTCGAGACATATTTAGAGTAAAATCGCAGACACAACTTCGCGGTTATGTTTTGTGCCAACAGTTTCGACCGCGGCACCGGTGTTATTGAAGGCATATATATGTAGAACCGAAAACACTGAAACCGTGACAAGAGCCAAACCGCACTAGCAATTGCTAAACTATTTTGTCATGCTAGATATACTCGTAACATATCTCTAATGGGAGTTAGTGCTCCTCCACACTTGCTGCGCACGAAGGCGAGCCCTTTATCTCGCAGGGCGACAGAGGATAAGCTGGCGCACTTCCCTTCCATATATCTTAGGCAGAAGGCTTCAATGATTTCGCACTTTGCTTTAACGCTCGGGACAAAATTTTGCTGTCTTCGAACAATGGAGTGAACCGGCATGTATTGCGATGATCCACAAGATGTGAACGCTTCGAATTGTGCATGCGAGGGTCCTGTTTTTAAAGCGAGTGTTGATACGCCGCCGAGCTTGACCAACATAAGACCACCTGCAAAATGGAATTTCGTACACTCCTTCTACTTTGCAAGACTGGTAACCTTGATTGCGTTCTTTCTTGTATTGAGTTTTTTCTTGGAAGGATGCGGAATCCTGTAGTTCGAAAAGTGAACAGAGGTGCCGCAAGAACGGTGTGCTTATCCCGGCAATGAAAAGTAGCGTGAGACAGCTCGCGCACCATTCAATCTGACCTGAACGCTGGTGCTTCTTAGAAATAAGGCATTGCAAAAAGCAGGGAGAACGCGGGATTGTGACGTTTCCAAATGTTTCGCATTAAATGAATATGCAAATTTGGTGGTGTTGTGTTGCTTCTTCTGCTACATTAGTAGTCAGATAGCGCGAATCGGAGTTTGCTCTCGGTTAATGCCTCCCTTCCTCTTCAGTTGACGTTGTTTTGAACGTCTAGTGTCCGGGATTCCGATCTGCGCGTATCAAGACAGATACATATGTTTGACGCTAATGAAACGCCTGATTCATTCCTAGTTACCTGCGAAAGGCGTTTAGTCTTGCCTATTCGCTTATGAAACTGACTTTTTAGGTAATCTAAAAGACTGTAGTGAGTGATGCAATACATAGAAAGGTAGCAGCTTGTGCACATAACTCGCGGCGACACTGCGGCACCAGTGCAGAGCGAGCTAAGCACGACTCCCCTTTTCTTCCTTTCGTCTTTTTCCCCCTTTCAACTTCAGCCATGCTCCCTCCCTTTCTTTTCCCCATTACTGTCATGTAGACTTTGTGCGTACCATTTGTAGTAGAAGCTTGAGAAAGGCCGGTCTCGCGGCCGAAACGTCGTAATAAATGTTATGTTTTTTCAACGTGACCCTTTGATTCTATAATTGACCTGCTGCCAAGGATTTATCTTTGAAGTATATATATATATATATATATATATATATATATATATATATATATATATATACAGAGATAGAGAGCGGTCGGCCTCCGACCGCAAAGTTGATGAAATAAACCGTCGTTCTCTCTGAGGCGCATCGTGAATGCCGGTACGAACTGCAGCAACCCAAGCTCCTTGTGCATATACAGTCTTATATATAATCCGATCTGGGCGTCTTTGAAAAAGGCTGGCCTCCAGCCGAAACGTCAGAATAAATCCTATGTTTGTCACTGTGACTTTCTGATAGTAATATATATATATATATATATATATATATATATATATATATATATATATATATATATAGATTGAGAATTTGTGCTGAATGGTCGAGACATATTTAGAGTAAAATCGCAGACACAACTTCGCGGTTATGTTTTGTGCCAACAGTTTCGACCGCGGCACCGGTGTTATTGAAGGCATATATATGTAGAACCGAAAACACTGAAACCGTGACAAGAGCCAAACCGCACTAGCAATTGCTAAACTATTTTGTCATGCTAGATATACTCGTAACATATCTCTAATGGGAGTTAGTGCTCCTCCACACTTGCTGCGCACGAAGGCGAGCCCTTTATCTCGCAGGGCGACAGAGGATAAGCTGGCGCACTTCCCTTCCATATATCTTAGGCAGAAGGCTTCAATGATTTCGCACTTTGCTTTAACGCTCGGGACAAAATTTTGCTGTCTTCGAACAATGGAGTGAACCGGCATGTATTGCGATGATCCACAAGATGTGAACGCTTCGAATTGTGCATGCGAGGGTCCTGTTTTTAAAGCGAGTGTTGATACGCCGCCGAGCTTGACCAACATAAGACCACCTGCAAAATGGAATTTCGTACACTCCTTCTACTTTGCAAGACTGGTAACCTTGATTGCGTTCTTTCTTGTATTGAGTTTTTTTCTTGGAAGGATGCGGAATCCTGTAGTTCGAAAAGTGAACAGAGGTGCCGCAAGAACGGTGTGCTTATCCCGGCAATGAAAAGTAGCGTGAGACAGCTCGCGCACCATTCAAATCTGACCTGAACGCTGGTGCTTCTTAGAAATAAGGCATTGCAAAAAGCAGGGAGAACGCGGGATTGTGACGTTTCCAAATGTTTCGCATTAAATGAATATGCAAATTTGGTGGTGTTGTGTTGCTTCTTCTGCTACATTAGTAGTCAGATAGCGCGAATCGGAGTTTGCTCTCGGGTTAATGCCTCCCTTCCTCTTCAGTTGACGTTGTTTTGAACGTCTAGTGTCCGGGATTCCGATCTGCGCGTATCAAGACAGATACATATGTTTGACGCTAATGAAACGCCTGATTCATTCCTAGTTACCTGCGAAAGGCGTTTAGTCTTGCCTATTCGCTTATGAAACTGACTTTTTAGGTAATCTAAAAGACTGTAGTGAGTGATGCAATACATAGAAAGGTAGCAGCTTGTGCACATAACTCGCGGCGACACTGCGGCACCAGTGCAGAGCGAGCTAAGCACGAATCCAGATATCAACAATACAATACAATATTTATTTATTTCCTGAAATACAAAGGTTCTGGCGGACACCACCGGCGAAAAGCTGTTTGAAAAAATACAGCTTGACTGGGCCGATGGTCCGTTACAAGGCATATACGTGGCGGTTGTATAAAAATAGTAACATTTTTGGGAAGCTCAAAATAAGAACAACTATTAACACAAATGCAGAAAAGAAGATCAGAATTATATAAAGAAACAATAAAAATGTATTGGAATACGCAAGAAAAAGAAATATATGAAATAGGTTTTCATATACAGGGTGTCCCACGTAACTTGAGCCAAGAATTTGAAAATGAAAGGCACTTCAGAGGAGAACTGAACCAAAAGTATACTATTCGTACTGGTCTATAGATACTCAGGTTATTTTTTATTTCCCCCTAAAGTAATTAGTTAATTATTTTTAATTAGCTAACTCCTTAATTCTGGGCTGAAAACCCAAAATATGAACACTGAGCTGTAGAGCACCTTCATAAACCACCGAATGAATTGTTTCTTGTACGATATGTCTTACGGTGTTAATTTTTCCGCATTCTAAACAAAGCCCGCGAAATGTGAAAATGAGCCACGTGACGGACCGCGAGCGCACTGCTATAGTGCTGGCCTCAAGCGTGCA
The DNA here is from genome assembly GCA_013339685.2 of Hyalomma asiaticum. Lineage (NCBI taxonomy): Eukaryota > Metazoa > Arthropoda > Arachnida > Ixodida > Ixodidae > Hyalomma > Hyalomma asiaticum. The sequence goes on from CM023481.1 coordinate 52,208,250, forward strand.
ACCGGTGAACAAGGTCGCCTGCGGCTGCCACAGGGAAGCGACATGATGCTTTGAAGGTGGTCGATGTTTGGGCGTCCGTCTTTGGTTCAATGAAGGTGCAAATTCACACTGCTGGCCGAGCGCTGCCGCGGTGGTAAAGCGCTCAATACTGCGAGGAAAAAAAACAAACAGCAGTTTGATTCTGATTCACGAAGATCAAGAAAACAGAAGATCAAGAAGATCAAGAAAACAAGAAAATAAAGCTATTTTCTTGTTTTATTAATCCGTCTTGGACGCTTATCTCGGCAGCGCTCGGCCAGCAGCGTGAATGTGCACCGGCATTGAACCAAAGACGGACGTCCAAACATCGACCACCTTCAAAGCATCATGTCGCTTCCCCGTGGCAGCCGCAGGCGACCTTGTTCACCGGTTGCACGCTTGAGACCAGCACTACAGCAGTGCGCTCGCGGTCCGTCACGTGGCTCATTTTCAAGTTTCGCGGGCTTTCTTTAGAATGCGGAAAAATTAACACCGTAAGACATATCGTACAGGAAACAATTCAGTCGGTGGTTTATGAAGGTGCTCTACAGCTCAGTGTTCATATTTTGGGTTTTCAGCCCATAATTAAGGAGTTAGCTAATTAAAAATAATTAACTAATTACTTTAGGGGGAAATAAAAAATAACCTGAGTATCTATAGGCCAGTACGAATAGTATACGTTTGGTTCAGTTCTCCTCTGAAGTGCCTTTCATTTTCAAATTCTTGGCTCAAGTTACGTGGGACACCCTGTATAGAAACATCTGAAAACCTACGATTACACTTCGACACGCGATCTTCATAATAACTAAAGCAAACTGTGAACAACTGCACCGCCTCATTTGCAGATATATTTATTCTGCAATGTTTAGAAAACCCACAAACCTGCGTTTCCTCTGTTTTTCCAATATGTAACTTCTTTCAAGCGCCAGTTTGCAGGTCGAACATAAATTGCGCGATAGCTGTCGCCCACCACTTTTCAGTGCCGATACTACCACACGGCAACGAACTTGCATTCTTCTACAACGAACTTTCTGGCTGCGTGTCATCCCGCGGCCATGGACGAAACGAGCAAAAACGCTTCAGAAACGGACCTGCCAAGTGGGTGCACTCTACTGGCCGTTCAGGCAGAAGCGAAACAAAAATTCACCTGGGAAATCGAGCCGCGACCCATCTATCATCAGCTGCCGCAAACATACCGCGTCGACCACTTCGTGGCGCTGGCGTCAGCCCATGGTTGTGGTGCCTCGATGTCAACACCGGTTCTCCCGGGAGGAGGGTGGTGACACCCATTGATCGCCGCGCCGCCATATAGTGTGGAATAACTTCACAAAGACGCCGCGCTTTTTTAGTGAGGTGTAAGTAAAAAATAGCAGACGCACGCGTAAAACGAAGAAACTAACACGGTTGATCAGATTCAGCAGGCTGCGACGTTAAATTCGATGTGTCTGCAACATATAGCGCCCCTGCGTGTTTGGACACAATATGGCGGTGTTGCCGTACGTGTCACCAGCCTGTGCACAGTGGAGTGCGTCGAGGTAGCCTACCCAGCGTGATCGCGGCCACTGTGCGGCGATTTAGAGTAAACCGTGCTGACAACTGTACGTTTAATTTAGAAAGACCTCACGGGCCTACGAATAGGCATAGGGTGAGGGGGGGCGTATGTTACAATACAATCGGTTAAAAGATATGATGCTACAAGAATCAAACATTGGCACAACACGAAAAATTTGCATATAACAAAAGCCAGAAAGAGCTCCCCCCACAAAAATAAAAAAAAATGAAGAAATAAGCATTACATAAACAAAGCAAGTGGGGAAAAGACTTACAATATAAGTTACAGAGTTACAAAAAGACTTTATACAATGCATTATATTGAAAAAGCGAATAGAACACAAACATAACGCGTGACAATGCGTTCAAAACGTAATCGTTTCATTAGTAACCGTGGTACTAACAGCAATCAGTGTGAAGAAAAATGTTTCGTCAAATTACATTAAAAAGTGTCATGATTTGTGAGCGACGCAGTGTTACCCCGAAGGCAGTTTCATAGACGGATAGCGCGAGGCAGTAGTGAAAAGTTAAATGCTTCTGTCGCGGCATATACGCGGGTATTAGCAATGCCCGTAGACTGTCACGCCATCAGGCGGATTGGAGGAGAACCCTCCGGAGGAGGGTTAGCAGACGACAAAATGGCCACCCTGGCCGCCGCTGCCCTGTTCGTGTGTGCTAGCCCGATTGTTAGCGCGTTGGCATGGAAAAAGAACACGACAACCTCGAATGTTTCGTGCTGCAGTGAATAAATCTGGGCCCCGTGACGGGATAAACCTTATTCTTTATTGCGAGACGCGAAGCTCTCGTGAAAATACATGGTGAAGCTCCTCGGGCAAGCCGCGCTGCCAACCAAAGCCCACACCGCACATGTTCCAGATCCGCGAGTCTTTTTCAAGCTACGTAGTAAGTGGAGTACTGTTGTCTGAATTTTTCTGTAGAAATTTGCCCTGTTTCGCTTGTAAGTATTATCCGTTGGTGTTTTTTATTGCACGATCGAAGCCCATAACGTTGCATGCGGGGGAGTCGCGTGAGCTCGCGATCTCGCGTTTGATAACTAAGCAGTACCAGGGCCTTCGTAATGGAAAGTCTCGCATTACAATAGGGCGCTTTATCATTCAGGAAAGCACTGTTATGAATCTTTGTGGTGGGTGTTCAGTCATCCGCGGGGCCGCGTTCGTCCCATATGCACTGGGACCAAGTACAGATCGACCGTGTCGCGGGGTGTCCAGCAGTCGCATTCCGTTGGAGATTAAGCGTAATTGACCGATGGCATTCGCTTATATCCATGTTAATAAAACCCAGCTGGGCGAACTTGATTCATAGTCCTGCTCAGTACATAGTCTTTTATTACTTGTGCGTCTCTTTAAAGTAGCGAAACGTGCAGTCGCGGTAAGCTGGGCCGCTGTGTTTGTAAACTTCACCAATACCGCACGAACCGCATTATTGTTGAGAAATTATTCGATGCTGTGAAAAGTATGCATATGCGTGCTTAACTTCCGAGATTTATTTTACTGTGTGCTGAACGTGGAACACCCAAGAGACAACTGCGCATGGATATGTCTGAGCATGACTGTTCGATTGGCATATAGCGTCGAAGTTTTTCCCAAATGCGGACATTCACAATAAGAAGGCTGCTGGCACCTGCTAATATCTGTGGCAGCTGCATCAGCGGCGTTTTGTCACAGAATAGTTGTGCAAAGGTGGTTCAAACAGCTGCAACAGTGCACTAACATCTGTAAGGAAATCTCGAGGTGTATGTTACTAACTTCAGAAAGTAATATGTTTAAACTGTGTGGATGTGTTCATGACTAGAATGTGTATCGTGTATGTAAACTAGTACAGAAAATCTTGAAGCCTTGCTTTTATTCTTTATATATGTATACATGCTTTCATTTAATAAAGCCTTTACAAGGGATGGATGATTGTTCTGATTACCTAGCATGAAAGCACACAACCTTGCCTACAGCCCTGATTCAGGGACATCTATTGAATGCTTTATCAATAAATTCATTGGCTTCTCTAAACTTATTACTTGGCTTTTGTTTTCCTTTATTTCACACAGTCTTTCAGGACAGCAGGCTCTGAAAACTAAAGCTGCACCATCTCCTGGCTTTTTGCAATTACTTGTATAATGTTCAAATCACTGAGTGACCATATTAACATGCTATAAGGAATTCAAAAATGCACAGCATGGTTTATTTCCTCTGATCATTCATACACTTCTGTACCAGCAAACGTTGCAAGCTAACCTACCTAACCTTGTACTTCATTTAAAAGTGTCCTGTCTTGTAGTATTCCACAAGTGCTCCGATGTACGTCCCCGGACTCCCAACATTTTGCCAGTCCTTCGACATTTAGACTGCACCAACCCCGACAGCACCGTGTATCCTCCTCTAGGACAAACCATGGCTCATCTTCGATCCTTGTGCGAACTTCAAGAGACTGGAATGACCTCACCAATTCAACTATGCTTCATGAGAACACTCTTGAGATGACATCCGACTTGGTCAATGACTGTATATGACCTCATGCAATGCCTGACCAGACGAACTTTCGTTGAACTCTTGACTACGAGAACCCTCTTCATTTTAAGCCCATTGTCAAAGAACTATCCTATGTTAAATGAAATGCACACACCCACCCTTCACGTAAGGCCCCCTGGGGGCCTTTGAGCTATCAAAAATAAACAATTCACTACATAAAGAAAAAAATGAAATGACCGAACCAGCTACCAAGAGTTACTGACACTTCAAGAAATGTTGTCATAGAAACCTTATTTACTGTGAGGATGACGTGTGCAGTTGACACCGGAGTTGACCGAAGCATTGGAGCATCCGCAATGATGGGGACCAAATGGGAAATAAACAGGGACGACTGACATGGAAGCTTACTGTTACATTGCCTTTTTACAATGGCCCAGCCTACGATGATCCAGTTCCTATGGCAGCCATAGTGCAACACCATGCCATGACGGTAGGGTTCACCGGATTTCTATCTCAATGTGCACCATGGCTTCTGCACGAGCAAGAGTCACCGCTGATGGCTCCGTGGTTGTCCATGCCACTATCGATAGGACAATTACCATGATTCCATTCAGGCTTTCTCGACAATGGTTTATGTGTTAGAGCCATGCTAACCTATCTGTCATCTGCGGACACCATCTACGGCCTTTTGGTCACCGAATTGCAGCCTAAGGACAACATCCAGGCTCGTAGCTCTAACAAAGCATGGCTAACTAGGCAGCACGAACTACAGTACTCAGAAAGGGACAAGACAAACGCAGCGCTGAACTTAAAATGGAATCTTTATTCGAACCGTTAGTAGTTTTATAAAGACATGGCCTCATAAGCCATCAATGAATGCAGGCCGCTGTGATGACACTACATGTAAGCACTTGTCTTTTCACATAAATAGATATTATTTATAAACAAAGTAGAAATTATTACATTTCGATAGAGGAAATGTAAACAGAGTCTTGTAGATTTTAAAAATGTGGTGTGTATGACAAAAATAACCGCACTACAGTAAACGCGGCTACCGATGCACTATATGATAACATGCTGCATACTGAAACTCTGAGTACAAAATAGATATCACAGTAAACAATGCGAGACGCAGGATAACGTTGTCATTTGTGTAATGTGCGTATGACAACAGGCTATATAATGAAACTCCAAGTGGAAAATAGATATCTCAATAAATAATGTGAAATGTGGGATAACATTTTCATTTGTGTAATGCGTGTTCATCCAGACTTGCAAAAATACCCTCTAAATATATCCGCAGAGCTCTTTAACAATCACCTCACAGACAACAATATCCTAATTAAAGAACAGCATGGGTTTCGTAAGGGCTTCTCCTGCACTACACAACTTGTAGAATTCTATCACGATTTAGGGTGTGAAATTGATGCTGAGGGCCAGATAGATTGTTTGTTTTTAGATTTTCGAAAAGCTTTCGACATGGTTGCCCACTCACTTCTCGTTTACACACTTCAGCAAATAGGTATACATAGTGATGTTGTCAAATGGATTGAAAATTTCTTATCGGAGCGCAGACAGTGTGTTGTTGTTAATGGAAAAAAAATCGAGTTACGTAAATGTCACCTCAGGAGTCCCACAGGGCTCTGTATTGGGACCTATATTATTTTTGATATACATTAACGACATAAATTTGGGTATTACGTCCACCTTACGACTGTTTGCAGATGATTGCGTGGTGTACAGAAAAATATCTCGTGGTCAGGACGGGACAGCACTTCAGGGAGACTTGAGTAGAATACATGACTGGTGTAAACAGTGGCAGATGTGTTTAAACGCTAAAAGTGCATCCATATGTGTTTCACTAAAAAGCAAAAACCACTGATAAATAACTACTGTATAGATAATGAGTTGGTTACCACAGTTGATGTTTCTAAGTACCTAGGCGTTGTCTTTTCTGCGGATTGTTCATGGAATGCGCACATTAGTGAGATAGTTGGTAAGGCTGGACGGGCGTTCAACTTTGTGAACGAAATTTAAGATGTCGCGAGATTGAATTAAAACGGAATGCGTTTACTACATGTGTAAGACCGATATTAGGGTATGCCTGCCCACTATGGGATCCATCGGAAGCCAGTCTCACTTCTCAGATCGAAAGTATTCAAAACAGAGCGGCCGGGTACGTCCTGGGCAGGTACCGTAGAACAGACCGTGTGACAATGATGAAACAAGAATTGAATTGGGAGTTGTTGTCTTCGCGCCGACGGAAGTTAAGGCTGAAACTGTTTTTTCAAATATATAACAACAAGGTAGGCATAAACAAGGATACTTACTTAAAGTCACCTTTTTATCTTTCTAAACGTAACGATCACAAACTCAAAATCCGTGAATACCGGCCCAGGACGTGCATGTTCGCTAATTCTTTTCTTCCGAAGTGCATAGCAGACTGGAACAAGGTTTCGGAAAAACAAGTATGTTGTGCAAATGAAGACTTATTTGTATCTCTGTTGTAAACCCCCCTGCTGTAACGCCCAAGGGCAATGCGGGGTAATTCCTGAATAACGAATAAAGAAATAAAGAACTTTCAGATCATTCGAAAAGCAAGCATTCGGTTTCACATGAACCACATTCCCTAATAATCGTGACACTACAAGTTTTGCACTTTCATTATTATTTGCAAGTCATGGCACTGTGTTACTAAGCAACTGTGGGAGGCAAAATGGAATGTTCACTTTCTGGATGCCCAAAAGATCATTCTCCTGATGCCACATGTTGCACAAGGGGTCAAAAGCCCCAACAGCTGTCTTCCTGTGGCTTTTTTCTTTTGCTATGCCATTTACAGTGTAAACAATAGAACCACATGAAATGAAAAAGAAAGAAATAAATTATGACGATGAAAATTACACAAGTGCTGATCGATTGAGAAACAATTTATTGTTATTAGCAAGTACTCGGAACAACCAGAGTCAATGAGCACGTTGACGAAAATGCACAATCACACTTTAAATTGAGGACAAATTTCCATCATAAATGGAACACAGAGTAATTGCTACTGAAATTAAATTTGAGCGGTATGGTACTACTGCAAAAATATTACATGTTCATAATTATAAACAGATAATTGTAGACACTGTAGCTTCACCAAAGGAATTTAGTGATAAGTATTGTTTGGTAAGACAGAAGTAAGTGGTCTTTTTGAGATGTTGTCAAGCAGAGGTCGTACTATAAAAGGCTAGTGGATGTGGTAGCTTACCTAGCCAAAGAAAATGGCTCAACTAGCTTATGCTAGTTCAGCCATTTTCTTTGGTTAGGTAATCTAGGTAAGCCTGAATGGCTGTCGGACACATGCACTGTCTGCAGGCATTGAACACAACTCCGTGCCCACTTTCGATGCCGACAGTTTTAAATTCAGCCGACAGTTTTAAATTATGTGCCACTAGATGACTGTTCACTTCTGTGACATCTGTAGTAAATTCCAAAGTATGCCTTGTATGTAATGTTTGTTATATTTCATTTAGGATAATGTTTGTTATGTTCTAACCTGTAGATTAGAAGAGCTCAATCATGAAGCCACCCATTTGAAGTTAATAAAAGGCAAAAACACTAAGCTGTGCATGTCCCACGCACTCAAAAAATCATGCACGCACTCTATGAGTATAGTTATCAGGCACAGGTGATCATGTATAGTGGCAAAGCATAAATAAACGAGACACAAGAAGAAGAGAGGAGACAGGACACAAGAAGAGGAGGTTTGTCTCTTCTCCCCTTTTTGTGTCTCGTTTATTTACGCTGTACCACTATGAATGCACACCGACTGGTCTCGTGGGTGATTTCACCAATAGGAGCAAGTTATCCTTACCGCATGCTTGCTTCAGTTGCACAGAACATAGTGAAAGAAATAAACCAGTAGAAATCTAATGAACGCCTGAGTAACAATAACAATATGTAAAAGCAAGCTTCACAGATGCACTGTACTACCCTGCTTATATAAGCTTTCTCACAAACTGACGCGGTTGGCCACTGTGTTAAATATTAACGTGGTGTTAACGGGGCCCGACTGGTGGATGTTTAAAGGACAGGCTTCGTGAGTATGACAACAATGTGAATAGTGCCGTCAGTGGTTGTCTTGGTGTTCATTGCAAGATTGTGGTTGTTGCCCCCATTTTTAAAAATGTGACATGCTAACAAGAAGCAATAGTCATTTTACACGTGAAATTATTGAGGCCCGTAACACTGCATTGTTAAAGATAAGTGTGTGTTCATCTCTTGTACTCTCAGACAATGAAATTGTGTCTTTCTGTAAACACGCCAGGAATTGCTACTCTTGCGATGCGCACAGAGTACCATGTAATGATGACCTTTCCATTTATACTTTTATTTTGTATACGGTTATTTCAGTATTTTTTATTTCGATTTGTGTTTTGCTTGTGACGTGGCAATTTTCCGTATGTATGTATTTACGTATGTCTTTTGCCACAAGTAAGTCATTTGCTAGTCGGCACTGCATGGCGTGTTTCATGTTTTTCAACCGTCCTTGTTTCACATTGTCTTGCTTAGCACACAAGGGGTCTTTTACGAAAGGGAACATGCGTGTGAGTAGTCAAAGCAGTGCGCCGGCTCCTCATGGTGCCAAGAAGTGGAGAGGAATAGTTCAAGTGATTATCATATCACATATGTGTGGTTAGAAGCAGTAGACGGCCCGAAAAGAGAAGCCATTTTGCCATGTAGGGGTGCACGTCCAGCATGTAGTGGGCTACTAGTTGGCTATTTCAGCGCGCTGCTCAAACACCGAAATGACAAACCAAAAAACAAGCCTGAACAGACATGCACACTCCTGTCCACCTTTTTTTTTCTCATATGTAATTTTTGTGCTTGAGTAAGCTAGGCCTGACTATTTCAACCATCAAGAGGTGATGCCACAAGTAGGCATTTTTCATCCTGCATCCAAATGTTGGCACTTCAGGTAGCTGCAGCAGAGCACAAGGCACACATACTGTTCCCCTCAACGAAGGACCCTTCTATATTGCAACAAAATCATTACCATGGAAAAAAAATGCAGCTTTTCCTTGCCAGTTTCTCAAGTTTTTTGATGCAGCTGCAGAGTACAATTACGTGCAGGTGCTGAAGTTGTGGATTCTTAAACATGATCATAATTGCAGGGGTTTTACATGCCAACCCACAATACGATTGAGGCACACTGTAGTGGAGGGCTCTGAAAATTTGGCTACTGGAGTTCTTTAACGTGCACCGATAGCACATAGCATAGGGGCCTCGAGAATATTCACTTCTAATGAAAAGGCGACCACCATGACTAGGATCGAGCACACATTCTTATTAAAATTGAGCCGAGCACCACGACCATACTACCACCGCCGCAGCCATTCGTAAGGATTTCTACTGTATTGCTCTCATGAGACAGGTTACTATTACGGTAATGAATGTGGCAGGCTGGCTAACAAAGACGGGACGTCCCGTGCACTATGTTCTTATCTCTAGCAGTACTTCTGTGCAAATAAGCCGCTTTGTCAGCTTCCACTACTAGTATAAGTTTTATATTTGTACTTAATCAATGTGTATGCCTTGCTGTACATTAACTGTGAAGTTTCACACTATTATTTTTACTTATCGGTGTGCTGTTACTGCTGTGACTGTTTTCTTTTTGTACGGTGCTGCGAACTAGTCAAGTGTTTCAGTGAGAGCTTTTTGTCACAGTTCTCTCTGTATGACAGAATGAAAACAAACTTGATTTTATTATAGTCACCTGCCCACTAGGTAGCTCTGTTAAGGTAAATCTGCAGAAAACTGCTCTGTGGCCACAAAAATGAGCTCGCAGACTAGTTTAAATGTGCACATTTTAACACAACCCGATAAAACTTTGAACATTAGAAGTGCCGAAAAAAATGTTTTTGCACATGTGGCACGAACACTGATCTTGATGTTGCAGAGCACAACTCCAAGCAAACATTCAGAGTGGAATTTGACTCAAGCAGTTTCAATGAGCTGAATGAGAAAGTGTCACTTTATATTGCTGCTCATAAAGGGCAACTGATATCAGTATACAGACTGCGAAGTAAGAGAGCATGCCGCGGGACAACAGGGACACATTCTTAACAAAAACATGTGAAGTGCAAATCACATGAAGTGCCTTAAGGAGAGGTGAAATGCTATGATTTGGGCGTCCATTTATATTTACACCCAACTTCACTTAGGTAAATGGCAGGGGACCTGTGTTTTTTTCCCCACGCACACAGTAGCAGATTTCGCCATCTTACTACCGCAACCGGCACCTTAAATGTGAATTTCAACCACGTGGCTCGCCGTAAGACTTTGCTACTTCGTCAAATCAACATAATTGAAAAGTTGATACTGTTCGCCGGGGGAGTTTACAAAGAAATAGCCCGCGATGCGTTGGAACAGCTGCCGTAACGGATACGAATCGACTGCCTACACGGACCTTTTTCGCCGCAATCGAGCCTTGTGATAACGATCGAGAACGACCGTCCCTGCCATGCGATCCAACAATTGAATCAATTTGGTTGAGTTCATTCAACTCTCGACTGGAACGACAGCACTCAGGCGGGAACTAGAAGTTCGATTCTGATGCGTGGATTTCGATTGATAGCGCATCCGGATAGCACAAGGCTGCGATCGGATCGGTGGGCCGCGGTAGAAAAAACTGGACTAGATTCAGGAGCGTCCGACTGGTAAATCTCGACTTGATGCTTGGTTTCTGCGCAAGTGCGACTGACTGGGAAGTTCAACGCCACAAAGACGCGATTGCTTTCTGCTAATTCCGCGTTCCTGAGCGCTAAAGTAATGGGGATGGCGCTACATGTTTTAAAACCATCGTCACGTTCAACGCGCGCTTCCCAGCAGCAAATCCATACCGTTAGCTGCTAGCTGCGCACTACAGCACGAAATACGCCAGGCAGGCTCGGTTCGTACCTCGGAGCGTCGTCTAGTTCATACGCCAATTCCGTTACACGCACTGGCTTTGCTTAGAACGCACAGGATCTCGCAAAACATCGTTCGTGCACGCTCACGGGCTGAAACAGCCCTTCACGTCGCAGCAAATGTTAATGTTGCGGGCATTTGGTGGTGCCTGTGATTTAAGCAAGTATTTTGGTCTGATATACGCTTCAGTGCAGTTCGTGACTTCATCCGGGGAAAGCGGCACGGGGCTTACGTCTGCACGTCCTATCTTTGTACATGCTAGCAGACGCTCTTCAGACGGGTCGACCCTCCTCCGGGCCGCCATCTTGGATCGCCTAGTGCTCCCCCTATAGTGCGTGGGCATTGCGAATAGCTGAAATTATTGTGCAATCTGCGCGATGTTAAGACGTGGTGTTGCAAACATGGTAGGGATATTCCATCAGAGTGAATGAATTTATGGAATAAGACAGCAATGTAATATCACGACGAGTACTCAACGGCTGCAAAGATATTTCGGCTTTGAACTGTGTTATGCTGAGTAGGAAATGTAGTTATGAGTAATGTAACTACTTGCCCTATAATGAGTTTTTTTTTCCTATTCGTCAATTAGGCACTTCTGAAGCTGGGGTCCACGAATGTTAAATGTTCCAGTTTACGCAATGCAGAAGGAACACTGCGCAAGTTCCGTGGCGAGCACCGCAATGATTTGGATGCATTGGCAGAGACACACCTAATGTGCTCAGACCAAGTTAGCTTAGGTGTCAGGTGCACGCCAAGATACTTTTGTTGTGCAGTGGGGGTATAATACTATTGTTGCCCCGCCACGGTGGTCTAGTCGCTGTTGTACTCGGCTGCTGATCCGAGGGTCGCGGAATTGAATCCCTGCCGCGGCGGCTCCGTTTCGATGGAGGCGAAATGTTGAGGCCCGTGTGCTGTGCGATGTCAGTGCACGTTAAATAACCCCAGGTGGTGAAAATTTCCGGAGACCTCCACTACGGCGTATCTCATAATCAGAGTTGGTTTTGGGACGTTAAACTCAACAAAACAACAACAATACTATTGTTAACGTGGCAGACGAACTGTGAATTATCAGCTTTACGGGTGAAAGACATTTTTTACACTTTGACACGTTTAGCGTCATGAGCCATGCATTACGCCACTGGTTCACAATATGTACGTCTCGTTGGAGTGCTACATGATCATCACCGTTGGTTATAGATTTTGCAATCATCGGCGAATATTCTTATTCAAGACGATATGTGGTTAGGCATATCATTTATATAGATCAAAAACAACAGAGGCCCAAGGACGCTTCCTTGCGGCACACTAAACATGACGTTAGATTCGGGGGAATCGAAGTCATTAACAGATGTAAAGTGCTCTCGATTAGACAAAAAGTTAGGTGGCCATGACAAGGTACAGGGGTCCAATTTCAACGGTCAAAATTTTCATATGAGGCGGCAGTGTTTCATTCGGGTGAAAGAATGGTGCACAGCATTTCTATTTGCGCACGAGGAGATCTAATTGTGCTATTTCTTAAGCCGACTTACGCCATGCTTATGCACAAGTCGTCCAGCCAGGCTATTTCAGCTGCTTCAGTTGTCACGCGCGTTAATTTTTGGCCATTTTTTTATAATGCAGCGTTTTTCAAAGATCGGATGGCATCCACAATCTCTACAATGCACACCAAGATGCCCAGCGATGGCTCGTCTTAGGATGTAGTCGTGCTCTTTTAGCCGGTCATTTACACAGCGCCCCGCCTGTCCAACATACTTCCTGCGGCGCGAAAGCAGAAGGCAGTAAACTACTCCTTCAGCACAGCCAACATACTCATCCTTTTTCTTGTGTTGTTTATCACAGCCTCGTTTTCGTTTAGCGCCTGCGTTCTTTCACCCCAGTGAAATGTTTGCAACAAGGCGGTTAGGCGATGGTTGAATATCACCTTTTGCAGATCCTTGTGTTTGCTTATCTTGTTTTTTTAGTTATCTTCATTCCATGCCGTTTTCCTCGCTATGTTTCTGTATTTATTCCGCCACACAAGGGAAGGAAATTGTGGTGTGTATGCCTTTCTCGTGTCCCGTCGTTCAGCAGCGCTACTCTCCTCATCACGGTACATTTGAATACAGAGGTGAAAAAGGAATTTAAAAGTGATGAACACTCGCTCTCAGGAACAGCGACCCCGTTATCATACTGTAACAACATGCAGTTACTCTCTTGACTAGGGCTTATTGTTGTCCAGAACTTTGTTTGATTGTTCTTGAGTAATTGTGGTAGGTCGTTAGTTAAGTACATATACTATTCTGTGCATACGATAATGCAGTGTGAATTAAGGTAGGTTTTCTATTCAGTCCGCGATGAAGGTGTTCTAACGTGCCTGGCGTAAGTGTAACGCCGCTTTTTGATACTTCATGCGCTTAAGGGCTTTTGTGAACTATGGATTCGGGATATTATCGATTCGGAAGAAGGAACATTATTGACTCGCTCTGCTGTTACATGCGAACTTGCACACGTGCCTTGACGCAGATATCTGTTCAACTCGACGACAGCTTGAGCGATGCCATTACAGATGTATGTTACAGAGGCAATTCGCCGTTCGTCCACCGAAAGCTTAAAGGTTTTATTCTGTGCTTTAGCGTATTCAATTAGCTTCTGTCTGACCTGCCGAGTTGCCAGAAAAAAATCTGCTCGGACTGAAAGCACTGTCCCCCGAAGCCTAGGTTCCCAAGACAAAATGTGCTCCTTATCTTTGAAGAACGTTAGCTTGGCGATGGCGTGCTCAAATTGTTGATCTGCTTTCCTGAGCAAAATTTCATTATGTGCTGTTCGGACGCTGCCTATCCTCCTTGGGATCATCATCTAGGCCGAAAAAAACGATATTAGAACGCCGCAACTTTGAAGCAGACAAATGGTCACTGCACTTGCAGAGGGCCTACTCATCATTGATGTATTTCTTTACAGTAAACGCTAACAAAGAACATCCCACATATTTAACTGTGAATGACTTGTCCAACTTTGACCTCTTCCGTAACCGGCCTAGGGTCAGAGAACCGTTCTCGTTGCGCGTGAGAAAACTGGCTGAAGAAATATGTAGGCCACTCGTTGAACACCATCTAATGGCCCCCTATATAGGTCTTCCGCCATGGGAATGGCAGGTTATAGATTCTCATCTGTCTTTCGTAGAAATTACGAAACATGCACCAGCTGCGCACATTCGCATGCACTTCATGGAACTTCGATATAAGTACTCTTGCGCTGAGTTCTACACTGATGCATCAAAGCGTAATGTAGGAGTTTCGTATGCTGTAGTTGGCCTATCCTTT